>CM052078.1:37100290-37700290 GCA_020010945.3 Muscidifurax raptorellus | reverse complement strand
GATGCGACTTGGTGCGTTGAGCCGAGCAACGGCGCCGGGGACACGTGTGTTGAGTTGCTGCTGCACTGCTGCTACTGCTGCTGAGGGAACGACGCGCGAACGAGGCCGCCCTGTCGTGGACCATTGCCAGGTGATTGATCTTGAGAGAATTTTTTTAATTCTCTTTCGCTGTGTATAACTGTCTTTTTTGGCTACCCCAGGGTTTTTAACTTGAGGTTATCGGCTTGGAGGAAACCACTGTGTGCCATTGGTTGCACTGGTAGCAGCAACTTGGTTAGGTTTACATTTTCGTTGTACTTTGATTACAAGGTGTTAGTTTATCAATTTTTGTAAGAAACTTGTTGAGTGGGTCATTTGTTTTTGCTTTCATGATCGTTAATTGCATACTGGTGGCAGTGAGTGGATTCAATGTTGAGGTGCAAGATTTGTATTTAGGGTTAAGGTTTGCGCATACCTACGCAGCATTCCAAACTTTTAAGATACATCTTGTACCCTGTTAGAAAATGTTTATTAGTATTAGGCACCATTGTTCTACAATAATTAATCACATTGTCTCTTATTTGTCTTTTGTTCTGATTTCAGAAACTGGTTTGCACGTAGCCAATAACTAGGCTGGTAGCACAGGAAAATTGTGAAAATATTTTCTACCGCAAGTGATTTTGTATGCTCCATAACCTATTAGAGACTGTCGATAATCAAAAGGCAACGCAATGCCAGAGTGTGCTGCTAAAGACGAGCAAATCAACTGGCTGTGCTAATGGACTCTTAACTTTCAAAGAAAGAGAGGTATCCAATTGTGTACTGTGTACATGTGAAAAATCGAAAACCGCGGATAATTCTTCATGCCGATGCCGGCCGAATATCACGAGAATCACGGTAACCACGAGAACGCCAATTACGCTCTCGGGGCCTTTCAAGACGCCAGCAACATGACGGCCAATATGTATCGGGTGGGAGGTAAGTCCAGCCTGCAATTTTTACTATGCAAAAGAAATGATAATTTTGTCAATTACAGATACTCTTAGCTTTTTGCTACATGCATTGAAACTCCAAAAGCACACACTGTGTTGTCTTGCACAAAAATCAAATCGCGAGCCTTGAGTCGTGCAATTGTAACCTTCGCGATAAATCCATACATCCTGCATACAAAAAAAGCGAGCATCTTTCTCTCTCTCTTGAATTAATTACCCATCGACGGGTAAGCAGCTCTCTGTTTTGCAAATAGCATTTGCCATGACCATCCTCATCGCATTCTCTCTCTCTCTCACTCTCACTATGTCTCTCGCCTCCCCCCGTTTCCATTAGCCGGGCGCTCGCGTTCCCTCCTTTTCTTCCTTTTCATCTGTACCTTCTCTCCCCTGGAATACTCTCCCCGCTCTCTCTTTCTGTCTCTCCACCGCCACCGCCTCCCCTCTCCCCGTTCGAACAAACGAACGGACGACCGTCCGCTGCTGCTGCTGCTGCCGTTCGTACACCTCGCTGCTGCTTTGCTCTTGGCTACTTACTTTTCCTCCAGCGTCGTCGCCACGATATATGGGAGACGCGCTGATACTGCCGCGTGTGCACTGCACACTGTATAGTTTTCGGAGTCAAACTTTGACCCCCACCTCTGTACTGCTTTTTATGACATGCCGGCTATAGATGATAAGATATACCAGTCGGTTAGCTACTGATGTGATATTTTCAGCATCCGAATTTTCAGGTGGTTTGATGAGATATACAAGCCAAGTTCGTTAGATAAAAAGATTATGTTGCTTTGTACAGTGTTAGTATTCGTATTTAGCATTGATTAACGCTTGGGAGGCACTTCTGAGAACCGGCGTTCTATGTGAAACGTGAAAATTCGCGATCGATTATATGTAAATGCGCGCTCTAATGGAGTGCAAATTAAGGTTAAAATGGTAACTTATACAGGCAGCGACGTTTAATTCATCTAAAGCCGCTAAATTGCCAATTAGGTGCTACAAAAAAGAATATTGCTAGAAACATGCGTCTTGATATTCCGCTATTTGCATATCATTTTTAATCTTAAGGTCATAGGAATATACTATTCATATATACATTGAATAAACCCTACATCATATAGATGTACAATATGAATTTCGAGTAATCATATGGTAAACTTTAATTGCATACAATAACAATAAATTCTATTTTCAATCAATCTATAACCGATAAATCATTTACGTTAATAACAAAATAATATTACTCGGTTGAACGAAGTTATTTACGAAATGATCAAATTTATTACAAATTAATGCTTATATAAATAATCGTAATATAGCCAATTGCATTGTGCTCCAACAATAATATATCGTGGAAATACTCGACTATAATTATAACACGATATCTTAGCTGATTCTCACGAATAAAAAATAATACGAATCTGCAAAACGCACCCGCCACATTTATAGCAATGTTTATTTATCACCGGCAAATAACTTTAAATCTCCTCTCCTTTACCTTGAAATTTCTCGCCTAAACAAAGGCTTGGATTTGCCAACCCTGTGTACCTCCATTTTTCCGCATACTTTCATCTACGTCAGATCTAAAACTTCTAATTGCAATTGCTGCACTATATCCATCTGTGCGAGTTCACGGTTTATAATGGTTTTCCACGTGCGTGCGCACGTTCATATTTCCAATCCAAATACATAACGCGATCTTATATGAGACAAAAAAAAATTCGTTTAGAAAGAAAACTCTAAAAATTCAGTATACACCTCCAAAAAGCGAAGCCTCCAAGCTTCCAGCCTCTCTCCTTTATCAGCGCTGCCTCATCGTTTTCTGTAGTTCTCTCTCTCTCTCTCTCTCTCTCTCCCTCTCTCTCTGATTCTCTATCTTTGTCGGCATTTTATTGCTTCGCTTTCCTCCCCCGCGCCTCTCCCTCTCTCTCCACAGAGCCGCAGCTCCCTTCCGTTTTCCCCAAAGCCGCCGCACCGCTGCCGCTGCTGCTGCACATGAGAGATCCGTTAGACGCGTTCTGTTGCCTCGTATTTACCACGACGACGCGGCGTTCTCTGCACTCTCGGTGTCTTGTACTGCGCAGTAGGCGTTTTTTTAAGGAGAGATTTATTCTTTTTTTATCACATTCATGCTTTGGAAGATGATTGGATTTTTGGGCTTTTTTTAGACGAATAGAACGTTGCATTAAGTCGATTGCATTAATAATTCAGGAGGTAGCTCGGGCTTCATCAGCGAAATGCACGTGGACTTTTGCTGTTTTCAGGCCGAATACGAGGATTGATATTTGGCTTTTTTGTAATTGATATCGGGTACAATAAATCAATTTTTTTCGGTCTAGAGTTTCGTCTAATTACATTACTAAAAATAGCAACGCTTGGGATCTCTCGGATATATGCATTTTCGTTGACTCTCTGCTCTTCAACTAATCATCACTACTCCAATTAGGAAAAAAATATTGGAGAAGTGCGCACGTGCTTTTTTACTTTTTTTTTACTCTTACGAAGCCTCTTATCAACGAAATCATTAATTTTATTTTTTATACTCATAAAATTATTAACGCGCTGCTTAATAGGAACGTAATTGGTGTCTAATAATTTCACGCGAAAGATCGTTTTCACATAGCTCGCTCATCACATGAACGAACTGATAAATAATTTTCCAGTAGTATAATTAAAACATTTTTTCGAGCGTGTAATAATGAACGAATAATACATATATACACGCCTTGAAAGGATCATGAAACGCGAAAATCCGCACGGCCCGGAAAGAAAAACAAATTCTCCTTAAAATTAACGTACCTCTTTCTCACGCATTCATGTTTACCTCCACACGAGCATAGAGCGTATGTCCCAAATAGATTTCCAATCGGTATAACTAGGCCATCTCTGTCTCCCCTCCCGTACCACACTATAGCGTGCACGTGTCGATCCACACACGTTTTAACGAAAACGAGAAAGAAAGAAAAAAAAAGAACGGCAACAAGAACGTCGGTGCATATGTACGCGGCGCGCGCGCGCGTGTGTGTGTGCTATGCACCTGCAGGTATATCAATAGGGCTATCGCTTTTTAGCTGGAGCCACCCTCCGGACTTTTTTCCCCGCGACACGCACTCGTGTAACGCAATTTTGGCTTTTCGTTTCCCCTACCGCTATACTGCAGCCCGACAACGTGTTACGCGCGTATAAGCGGCCGAACGAAATTGGCTTGTGCTGCTCTGCTCCTGTGTAGCTGCGGAGAACGAACTATCTGTGGCCCGTCTATTTTTCCGATGATGGGGACGTTTGGTATATTATAGATACGGGGAAACGAGGAAGTTTGGAGGTCATTACGGGCATTTGTGAAATGAATTTTTTTTCTTGTTGTTGTCGGTATAAAACATTGATTTTGCTTTTGATTGAACGAACGATAATGTCGATGATGATACTGACGCTGTTGAGATATGCAAATTTTTCTTCGACGATTCATTCATAAAACACATCGTCGAACAGATATATTGGCAAATCGTTCGGTTCAAGAAGCTCATACATGCACTATTCGAAATTCCCGAAAATTCTATGACGCGTCGTCTCGGCCGAGCTGCTGCTACTTTTGCGATGATTACAGACGCAAGTTCCCCCTCCTCCGCCGACGCGTCTCTTCCCCACCCATTTGTAGACTCCATCTGCCGGTAGCCTCTCTCTCTCTCTCTCCTCGCCACCCTTCGAGCATTTGCGGACTCGTTTACTCTCTCCCTCCCCCTCGCTCTCGATTTCTGTCGCGGCGTCCTTCGGGAGCTTTGCACACGCTCTTTTTACCGCTACTGCTGCTTATGCATCTCGTCGAGAGATGATGATGATGATGATTCTTCCGTCCGGAGACTGACCTTTCTGCTTTCCCTTTCGAACGAGATTTTTTGCTATGTTGTATAAGCGAGAATGAATAGATGATGCGAGACTATATAATACTGTGGAGGAGGAGGGATGAGGAGGTCGAGTGTACTTATGCACGTTAAAGTGGATAATTTGACGTGGACTTGAGCTTCTTGATCTTCCGGGCCGACTATTGTTTTAACTCGGTTTTCTAAGAGTGGATCGTTGTAACTTCTTTAGTGTGTTGTTTTAGCGCGGATTAATGCATCGATATCGATTGGAATTTCTAATGCACGACTGCCGTTTCCGGAACGTTGTATACTCGCGCGTGAAAGTTAAAAGGAGCAAAGTATACTCACGTCCTGATATATAGAAATTGTAGCTTTGAGCAAACTACGCGTCAAACATCTGTCACGTATATGGCACGAACTTTTACCTTGTCTTTTTCGCTCCTTTTTTGGAAAATAATGCACATGGCATTTTTGTTTTTTTGCAACGGTTCGACGCATGCAAGAACTTTTTCCGCGCTCTCTGTTATTCGCGCGGCTGGAAACATTGTTCGATATACCTAGTAATGTATTATGCAAAAATGATGGTATAATGAGTATTTTAGTAAACTGTATTCTCTTATTTAGGCACATGAGAATATTCTAGAAATTAATTTACTCGTTTCGTTGGATATAGTATATAAAATGTTGATATCATTTCGCAGATTGCAGTACTTTCTCTCTCTTGATTCGATGATTCACGTGATTCATCACTGCGCTGATCTTTTTGACCTCTCGGGCGTTTATAATTTCTCCTTTATTTACTTGGCAGTTGAAAATTTCTAAATCTGTGGCAGCTAGTGCATACAAACATTCGTCCGCTTTCTAATCTATTTATTTAGATACTCGATGAAGTAGAAAGTTTATAATTGTTCGATCGAACGAGTATTATATGGTGTTGTATAATGATTTATCGCTATTAATAGCTTTGATACGACTTCAAAGAAATGTCTATAAATAAAAAGGCCTACAATTTTAGATTCAGGAACTACTTGTATTATGTAATTGAACCGGATGCGCGGGAGAATCTCGCCTAAGAGAAAAAGCTGAAATCTAACGATTGTTACCAAAATGTAGTGCAAAGCACTGCCACTTTGTTACCTTAGAATTATTACAATAAATGATTGCTATACGGTTTGCATGAAATTCGAAACACAGCTTGTATACTAACGCACACGATGTTTTATTTTTTTCAGACTATGTCTATTTTGAGACATCATCGACGTCCCCTTACCAGATACGAAGGATAGAGGAACTAAATAAGGTATGTAAATATCACCAGTATGATGGAAATTTTTCGTAAATTTTACACTGTGCATCATTATAATTAACATATATATATAAAAGTTTAAATAAAGAGTATTTAATTTATGCAACTGTAAAATCTTTACTAAAGATGCAAAACATAGCTTTTATAAATAACATTTAAATATTCGTAAATCCCAGCTTCCTAATTTATCTCGCACACGTCTGCGGAACTTCACGTGAAGACGCACAGCTAGTTAGAAAAGTTGTTTTCAAGCAGAAAACTTCTCCGACGTCTCATTTTCTTTCATTATTATTCACTGTACTTGATTTACCCGCGTTTCAGCTGTGAGATTGCGTTTGCTCGAAATTATATTTTTCCCTCGCAGGCAGACCATTTACATTTCCAAAACACACGGTTCTTTTTTTATTTATTTTCATTAGCGTCTGTATTTGCTTCTCATTTTTGCGCTGAAAATGCTGCATTTGCAGCTATAGCAACAATTCTGTCTCCCGGCTCTATTGATTTTTTAAAGCAGCGACGCTGCAAAAAAAATGCGTGCACACACACACACACGCGCGCGCGCATACAAAGAATTTCTCGAAGGGACTTACTTAAAAATTAATCGAGAAAAAAAAAACTTAAAGAGTGAATCGCATTCTGCTCCGTAGCTGTAAGATAATTAGAAACGCAATCGATAGTATTGAGCTTCTCGAATCGCACATCACGCGCATATATATATATATATACATCCTATCGAATGGAAAAGTAAGTGTACATAATAATATACAGTCTATATATTGCTCATTTCTAGTCGGAATTCTAACGAGCACGACGGAAAGGCTCGTGCAAAGAGTTAATTACAGCGAAAAGATCAAAGCTCTCTTTCGCGGCTCTCGAGATCTTTGCTCTCTTTTGTTTGTCCGTCTGCAGCAGTAGCGCTGCACAGTGAAATTCGCGTATTTACACGAGTCGCGTAATGAGCACCGCCGCGATGCTGTTACTATCGTTCTGTGTACGTGTGCGCGTGTGTATATGGATATATGTAACTATGTATGTATATGTATATATAGCGTTGCTCGCGTGGAAAACTAATCGATATTCCGACTACTCTCTCTGCTTTCAGACGGCCAGCGGAAATGTGGAAGCCAAGGTGATGTGCTTCTTCAGGCGGAGGGACTTACCATCGACCCTGATTATGCTCGCCGACAAGCACCAGTGTAAGTTGATTCTTCGTCATCTGTAGTACATTACTTTTATTGCTTTTATATCTCTACGTCTACATAATTATGCATAACGTACACCTGCATGACTGCGAGCAACAAGCGCTGCTTTTTTTTATACAGCTCTCTTTACAGCAGAAAAAGAATCGATGCGATTTTTGCTCGCAGTCCTGCTTATTTCTTCATTTTCTGTATAATTCACCTTGTATCCGGGTATATTAGGCTGAAAATATTGTCCAAGCTATCGTACGCGATCGATGAGTCATTAAACGCAGAATTTATATACATCAGAGAACAATATGAGAGAACAATCTATATATATATAGTACGCACTCTTTTTTTCTCTTTCAAATCTTTTCTTATCGTTTGGCGTCCAAAAAAAAAGTTCCATTCTGCCTAATATATATACACACACACACCGATCATCCCACCAACCTGGAAACTATTCCACCGCGAAAATTGACAAAAATGCATAGACCAAAGTCAATTACTCGGCGGCCACGCATTTACACGCGTCGCCCGGCGAAAACATACAGGCGCAATCAAAGCGCCATTTGCAAACAAGGGCCCGTTGTAATTTCGCAAAAACTGTGCAGCAGCAGCAGCGCACCGGTACAGAGAGACAGGGGTTGGTATAGTGTAGAGGCGGACATCGATTTTCCCGCTCTCTCTCTCTCTCTCTCTCTTTCTCACACACACAGACACACATACTCACTATGTAGTGCGTTCGACGCGCGCGGACGCCGCGCGATTTTACGCCCGCGAGCTTTTCTTTCCTTTTTTTCTCTGTGAAAAGTTCCGCGTGCATCGGAGGACACGCACTCTATATAGTTTGGTAAATAACGTGCCATCAGGGGTTGCGCAGGCCGATGCGGGGCGTTATCGCCGCGAGCCGCAATTGATAAAAGAACGTTGTTGTTGTTGTTGCTTTTTTTCTATATATAGCGTGGATCGCCAGGCAGGGCTATAGGTGTGAAACGGATCTAGCACCTTCGGGTCAATAGTTCTATTACTATATGCATATGTGTACGCGCGTATGGGGTATAGTGTATGCGCGAAAGATGATATATCGCATAATATACCCGTTTTGATTTGAATAACAAATTAAACGGTTTTAGTTTACATGTGCATTGCTAATATGTCGTTAATGATAGCGGCCTCCGTGTATGTATACCACATACGCGTGTCTATACATATATATACGTATCAACGGCGCTTAGGCAATGTCAAGTACTAGCGTGCGGTTACACTCACGCGGTTGTGTAACTAGTGCATTATCCGTCTATATTATAAGTAACATCCGCTTCGAAATTTCTATATAACTGCATACAATTGATGTGAAAATCCGACTAACAACGTGACTCTCCCAGGGATTCCTCATTAGCTCCGCATTATCTACAACCCGGTTAACTCTGGATACGATACTCGAAAATAGATCCCCGAATTAAATACTGTCAATTGTATTTATATATACACAAAGAAGCGTCGGCGTCGACTGCATCAGGAACTGAGAGTCAAAAGCTTCCCCAAAATGGACGCGGCGTTCCACTTCGATTCCGAATCTCGCGTCGTTTTATAATCCTTTCGGTTAAAAAAAAAATAAACAAACGTAAAGAAACATCATTCGTTCGGGTGCATCGTACCCCGAGAGAATTTTGTCCACGCACAGATATCCAGAGAAACGAGATGCATGCACACAGAGAGATGAGAGAGAGAGAGAGTGAGAGAGAGAAGGGGGAGGACGCTCGCGACTCGGGAAATGCGGGATCTTATCGATTTCCCGAGTCGCGCGCGTGGCTAGCCGCGGCTCGAGAGAACGAGACAGACTTTGGACGAGCGTCACGTTGCGACTATATATATATATGTGTATATACTAAGATACACACGCACGCACACACACATATTAGTGTGTGTCTTTGGGTGCGTAGGCGTATAATACGAGAGAAGCTCTCCTGAAACGAAGAAGACAAAAATAGAGAGCTTTTTCTTATCTGCGGTAGAAATACATATATATACACACACACGCGTGCACATATTAATGTCGCGAGTTTATTAGCGGTAGTCCTCGTTGATAGTGCAGTGCGTATAGCGCGTGACAATGACGTACGACTGGCTGCCGCCGCCGTCGCGATTTCACGCCTGTCCGTTTTGTTGGGCGATGAGGGATGTGCTTTTTTTTTCATTTCGGGTTGTTGTACACATATTTTCAATTAGGTAATTGAAGAGCGTTGAGATTATTTTTCTCTTGCATGTGTGTTCACATTGTGATGCGAAATTCACACAAGGTCACTACGCCGCTGTTAAACGAGAATTAATTTTACGGTGGATGACCGTGTCTGACCTCTCTCGATGATTACCGCGTGCTGTATGTATACTTGAATACATGTATATACCGTATGTGCTCTACATTAATGCGTGCGCGAGGAGTTTGATTATTTTTCGTCAGAATTATGTGTGTCAGTCAAAAATCATTGGGCATTGATAAAACAACATCAAAGTCTTCGATTACAAAATTCGACGGATTAGGGAAAGAAGCTTGAATATGCCGGAAATCGAATCGTTCGAGTCATCGAGAGGAGCCAAAACGAAAAATGTATCTCTCTCCTCCGGGAAAGATAATGAGACGTAGCGTGTATATGGCTGGGAAAAGGGACAGCAGAGCAGCAGCCAAGCACATAGACAGAGAGAGAGAGAGAGAGAGAGAGTGAGAGAGAAAGAGAGAGAGAGAGAGAGAGAGAGAGAGAGAGAGGCCACCCACACACTCGAGTAAGTGAGAGAGAGCCGGCGGCCCGGGCGCGGAGGGGTGGCAAAGGGAGCAGGAGGGAGATAGAAAGAGAGAGAGAGAGAGAGAGAGAGAGAGAGAGAGAGCTAGGGGGAGGCAAGTGGGAATGTATAATAAGTAAAGTTGGGGAGTGAGAGAGAGAGAGAGAGAGAGAGAGAGAGAGAGAGAGAGAGAGAGAGTTTGGGTGGGTGGCTAGGGCAGAAGCTGAGTGAGGAGGAGGAGGAGGAGGGTTCAGGGGGGGTTGTATCGATCTGTAGCCGAGGGGAGGCTGGCCAGGCTAGAAGACAGAAAGCGAGAGAGAGAGAGAGAGAGAGAGAGAGAGAGAGAGAGAGAGAGAGAGCGAGCTTGTAGTGGGTGGCGTTCTCTCTCTCTCTCTCTCTACCCGTAACCACCACCCCCAACTAAATGAATGACTGACGCGAGGGGGGTTTTCTCTCTCTACGTATATATATATATAAATTTAGCCACAGTAGTGTAGTGTCATGTGTGAATTATTTTTATTTTTAAAATGGTCACTGTAATGAATAGTTTTTCCGAAAATCATATGTAGTTCTGAGAATCCATAGAAGAGCACGATTGCGTGTGAACTCGATAAACCGCGGAAAAAAGACAATATTTACAGTGTCAGTTCCCGTGGTCCGCAAACATTGCCACCTTTTATTCTTCTAAATATCCTAAACTCTCTATATTCTTTGGGCAAACTGGTAAAAATGTTTTGCCGCGCGCAGCAATACCGTACACAGTAATCCTCACATATCGCTCCGCAGCAATCTAATCTGGCCTCTCCAAAAATACCTTATCGACCATTTGCAGCCTTCTCGTGCGTAACTCTTCCCAGAAAAGAAAAAATCAGCCATCAGAATTCATCGATGCTTTGTTTAAAAATAAACCGTTGTTCTTGGCGTACAGGTGCAAACATGTGATAGAGGTTGGTCAGGTGCAGCTTCAAACATGCATACTTAACAGTTGCGTTTTTCCAAGCTCACGGACGCGAAAGCATATTGCATGCGTTCGGCCATCTCTCTCTCTCTCTCTCTCTCTCTCTCTCTCTCTCTCTCTCTCTCTCTCTCTCTCTCTCTCTCTTTCTCTTTCACGTGGATACGTATACACATGCACACTCACAAGCAGGGAAATATTCGATGCGCACGTACACACACAGTCGGTCGTTTTTGTCGTTGGCGTTTCACTGTGTAGTTTCGCTCTCCCTTTATCTCCCATCTCTCTCTCCCTCCATCTCTCTTTCTCTCTCCCCCTCTCTTCCTTCATTACCTGTTTCTATCCGTCCGCATCATCTATATAGCTATATATATACATACGCACACAAGCGCGTGCATACACACGGCGTAGGGCTCGATGCTGTCTCTCTCGCTCTCTCATTTTCTGCTGCTCCAGCTCTCTCTCTCTCTCTCTCTCTCTCTCTCTCTCTCTCTATTTCTTTCTTTCTCTTGATTTTCTCTTTCCGGGGATCGCTACTGTGAGCTCTAGCCATCTTCATTTTAAGGATTCCTCCGTCCTCTAGTTACTCTCTTGCTCCGTGTTTCTCGGCTTCAGCTATATTTGTATATGCAGTAACTTCTTTTACTCTCTCTCCCTCTCCCTGTCTTATCCATTGTTAATATTTTTGTTTAAATTCTTTTCGCGTATCAGGTATCTCTCATTCGATTTTGCATTTCTCTTACGAGGATGCTGATCCTCTTTCGCTATTGCTGCATTTTTTATATTCTCTTTCTCTCAATTGTATTTTTGTCTCTAATTTTTTGACGTTCTTCTCTTTGGTGGGGAACTTCGAGAGAGAGAGAGAGAGAGAGAGAGAGAGAAACGGTAAAAAGTGTTATACGCTTTTCCCCGACGGGCTTCCGGTTTTATTCATCGCCTCCGGGGTTTTCATATTTTAGGAGCTGCTCTCGATGCTCTCATGACTCCTATACCAATATAGTATATACAATATGCATATATAATATATATGCATACATATATACTACATTCACAAAATTTTCTGGTTCGTGCTATGTATCTAATTCCAGCAACTAATCATCCTTTTTTATCTCAATTTCATTCTGTCTCGTCGTCGGGGGCAACGTAATCGGACTCTCTTTTCACGGCGCTCTAGTCTGTGTCTGTACGTGTATATATGTATTATATACAGTGACAAGGATGTCGGTGCGCGCGCGCGAAAGGGAAAAAGAGAGAGAGAGTGAGAGAGAGAGAGAGAGAGAGAGAGAGAGAGAGAGAGAGAGAGAGAGCCCGGTGGAATTCCTTTTGCGAAATGAGAAAAAGTCGCTTTATGCTGTTGCCATGCATGACGATTCCCCGATTGCCGCTTTTAATGACGCCGGCTTTTCTTCGACCCGTGTGTATATCTAGTCTTGTTTTGTTGCTTTTGCTTCTTTGAGGGTTAAAAAAATACAGAGCCAAAGGAAGTTTTTTAAAAATGAGAATTTCCTCGAGAAGTAGACTTTGAAGTGCACTTTTCAAGAGGCAACTTTGATACATGCGTTTTTTTTTTCCTTTGATGGTTCGTTAAATTCTAATACTTTGGAAAACTTTGCAATTTTTCAATCGCTCGGTGAAAGGAGCGAAACGAACTCATTCGAAATTGCTCTCGTGATTTCGAACAATTACTATAAATTAACCCTTTAACGCTTTGCACCGGCGCGAACCGGTTTCTCCGTGAAAAACATACCGAGCGAAACAAAAATTCGAAATTTTTTTACTGCGCTGCTGTCGGGGAGTGCCCTCAGCTATACATGTATAATGTATATAACTGAGCTACATCTTCGACGACGGAGTAGAGGAGGAATGAGGAATCCAGTTGATTTTAATACTTCTTCGGGCTTGTCTGCTTTTGTTTGCTTCTGCAATTCTGGTTCTGTAACGAGTTGCTGTAGTTTTTGTGCTTTCTTTGATGATTCTTTTTTTATTAATCGACCCGGCGCTATACGAATATATATATATATATATTTAACATAGCGTGCGCGAGAAATAGCGACGTTAGACCCTTTTATTTTAGTTGAAGTTTTTCTTACTGAGTCGTTATCGAGTGTATTTGAAGCATAAAGCGAATATAATATATATAAGCGGCGTTGTATCGCAATTAACCCACATTTTTTTATTTACCGCACCCATGCGTATAATTTAGTTAGAAACGCCACCGCAGCACTGCTTGTCGTATACATATAATCATTCAAAATATCATTTTTTTTTCACCGCTTAAACTAAAAAAATGAAATATATGTTACACACACACACACACACAGGCGGACTCGCGCACACACATCTAAAAGCACCGAGTCTCCCTCTCTCTTTCTCTTTTATTTTCACAATGACGAGCATGAACAAAAAACCGAATGATTTTTCGGCGGGTTGTCTCTGCGGTAGCACGAGCAGCCCGTGCATTTCGCGGCCGCGAATCGATCGAGCCGAAATTCAATTGCCAGCCACGACGGCGTGTGTGTATATATATATATATATATATACATACACACAGTACACACACACACATACACTTTCATCCGATTGAATTTCCACCATACGATATACCTCTTTTTTTCGATTATTACCTGGAAAATGCTTTTATTCGTTACACAGAGAGAATTTTTCCGTCTAAAATATATCCCTTTAATGTAACCTATGTGTGCACATATACATAAAATATCGAGAGAGAAAAAGTATGCGATTGCGAGAGAAACTTTGCAGTGGCGAGCGCGGCCGAGCAGCAGCGTTCGGACTCGCCGGGTCAGAAGCTACTGGAGAATCCTGAGAGCTGTGGTGGTGGTGCTAAGGATATGAGCTCCGCAGCCAAAGTGCCGATGAGCAAAGGCGGAAAGGGCGGATGGCTCAAGGCACCTCTATCCGAGGCTCATGAGCCACACGGTGAGTCTGCCCGTCTCGGTGATGACGATGATGTTGCTGTTGATGTTGATGATGATGATGATGATAATGATTATTATTATTATTATTATTATTATGGAAGACGATTTTTATTATTCATTTATATATAGATGTATACATGGCTGTAGTAATTTTTATATATATATATTGTTGTTATTGGTGTTATTATTTTTGTACGGGAATGCTGAGCACGTATGCATGGGCGGAGGGAGGCGGCAGAGATATCGATTAGGGCTGCTTTTCACGAGTTCACATGTTTTCCGTATAACGAACCGCATAGTTTTTGATTGAAATTTTCAAACTCCTATTAATTAAAGAAACTTTAATTACGTAAATTTTACTTCCACCGCTGTTCTCCCTGTATAGGTATTGTTATCTTTGCTAATGTCGAATATAGAGTATATTTTTTATCACGATTCAATTTCACGGAAATGAATTATGTTAATTATTTAGCAATAAGCGAGCAAACATATAAGAATTTTTCGCGAAAATCCACATCGCGCTCGTATAGTCTTATCAATATGCAATTAGCCATATCAAAAAAGATCGTTTGTATACATTCCTGCACACTCTGACCTCGGCGAGGCATCTCCGCGCACACGCCCCTTAAAAAAAGGGCAGCTCCGCAAACTATCGCAGCCTTGGCAATTATTTCGGTCTCGCGCTATCTGCATAAATTCTCTCTCTCTCTCTTGCGCTGGCGCGCGATAAAAAAATGCATATAAAAAAAACAAAATAAAAAATATATCGCGCACGCGCAGAGATGCAAACGACGAACGAGAAGCCAGTGATGATAGAAGGCTACCGATGTAAACCAGGCGGCTCAGCTCCCTCGTGCTCTTTCTCTTTCTTTCTCTTAAAACTCTTTGTAATCTTGGTGGATGCCGCGAGTCCAAGGCAGCCCGCTGTAAGGCCAAAGAGACAAGAAATCGCACGAGCGCTCCTCGAACGGGAGGACAACACTCACACACCGACGCTCGCAAAAGGGTCGGTGTGAGCGAAAAAGGGGGCACCTTCCAAGGAAGTTTTATGGTCGGGGCCCCCCTACTCGCTATATTCCTCCCGGCTGTAGGAGCTCGCGTACATGCACTTCTCTTCTTTCTCTCACCACTATACCCCTCTCTGTTCTTCGCTTCTCGACTCGCTCCGTGGATTGCACTCTCTCGGAAGGAAGCGCCGAATTATACCAGACGCTGCTGATGCACACGAGCGACGCCGTCGCCCCCTTTTTTTAACTCTCTGCGGGTATAAAGAAAAAGGGTATAGACGTCGATCGCGCGAGGATGCGCTGCGCGTTCGTCCCTCGGTGGAAGATCGCTTCGGTGCTCTTGGGCCGAGGGATGTAGTTCGGTCTGAATTTTTAAGGAGGTGTCCTAGGAGCCCTAACCGCGGTCTACTATATGACGTCTTGTCCCGCTAGTCTGAATCCTTGGGAGCTTGAGTCGCTCTGTGATGACACTTTAGTAATCTGAGGCTTCCACGTTATTTATAAGATAACGCACATGCATGTTGGCTATTCTTATTTTTGGTATGGAATCGATGTTATTGTAGAATTGGTTACACGTATATTGTTATTGTATATAGTTTCGTATTCGCAACGTGATGAGTATAATATCGACGTCGAGCCCTTCGATTGAAAACTATATAATTCAGCAATTTGCTGCCATATTGACTTCGTAGTTGATATATTATAGTTAATGGCTGCTTTAATACAATCCTATTTGTTGCTGAGTTTATTTAGGGTAGACACGCTGTAGTACGTCCAAATAAAATTTAGTGAAATAGAACTTGCAGTATATTAGAAACAAATAAATAAGTGATTAGTTTTTCTATGAAAAAAAGAGACGTCCCTTTGCATTCAATGTCTCCGAGTGTCACGTTACGATTACTGAAAATTCTATTATTATCATTATTATTATTATTATTATCATTATTATTATTATTATTTGTACACCACAATATACACCCAAAAAGCACAGCAGGCCCAATTTCCTCACAATTGCAGCAGATCCGCATACGCGTCGATACATTATTCTCTCTCTCTCTCTCTCACTGTCGCATGCGTGTGCGGTCGTCGACTCCTCTGTCTCTCTTTCTCTCGCTCTCGCAAATCCGAGCGGAATTTTCTAGATGAAACTCCCTCGATTCGGGCGTCCGCCAGAGAGAGAAGAGAGAGAGAGAGAGAGAAAGAGAATTTCCCCCGACTGCTGCGCGGGCCCGGCGCATATTGATTGCGATTTTTTGCGTTTCCATTTGTTTTACCTTTAGATTTTACACACATACACACACACACACACTTTGCTCCTTATCATATATATATACTTTAGTTGAGCAGATCGCGAGTTTTTTCATATATTCTCTGAATGTTTGACTTGTTTATCTATATTATTATTATTATTATTATTATCATTATTATTATTATTATTATTATTATTATTATTATTATTATACTATATGATGGGATATAATTTGGCATGACGCACGTCATCTGAACTCTCGAATCGCGACTCTCCAATAAGTAGCGAACATAACGAACGATACGACACTAAATTCTCAATGTTGGTTTTTCTTCTTTTTTTAACAGGGATGGAAGAAGGCCCTGGCACAGGGACAGGCGCGGGCGGCGGCAACACAGGCGGTGGCGGCGACAGACCTAACGCCAACCTCGGCCCGGGCATCGGTGGCCTTAGCGAATTAACGCAGAAGCAACGCCACCAGATGAAACACCGCGAGCTCTTCCTGTCGCGGCAAGTCGAGACGATGCCAGCCACCCACATACGCGGTAAGTGTTGCGTCACTCTACTCAACGAGACCGAGTCCCTACTCAGCTATCTGAACAAGGAGGACTCTTTCTTCTACTGCCTCGTCTTCGATCCGGCGCAGCGCACTCTTCTCGCCGACAAAGGTATATAATACTATTATTATGCTATACCTATTCCCCCCCCTCTCTCTTTTAAATTTAACTTCTGTTTATCGTTTAATTATAAACCATAAACTAGCCATGATTTTTCTTTGCAATATAACAGGTGAAATCAGAGTGGGCAGCAGATACCAAGCGGACAACATAGCCCCGGTGCCGTTGACCCCGGCGGAGCGCGAAGCGGATACCCGTCGACTGCAAGACCTGGAGACGCTCGTCTGGACGCCACGACACTCGCTCACCGACAGGCAGATCGACCAGTTTCTCGTGGTAAGCCGCTCGGTCGGTACCTTCGCTCGAGCCCTCGACTGTTCCTCATCCGTCAAGCAGCCGTCGCTCCACATGTCCGCCGCTGCTGCCTCCAGGGACATCACCCTGTTCCACGCAATGGACACCCTACATCGACACAACTACGACGTGGCGAAAGCCATGTCATCCCTCGTGCCGAGCTCCGGACCTGTACTCTGCAGAGACGAGATGGAGGAGTGGAGCGCTTCCGAGGCGAACCTCTTCGAGGAGGCTCTAGACAAGTACGGAAAGGACTTCTCTGATATCCGCCACGATTTCGTAAGTGTACATTTTTTTCTAAAGCTCACTGCTTGGTTGGGCTGAGAAACTTGTGCTAAATGCGTATGGTTTTACAGCTCCCGTGGAAGACCCTGAAAAATGTGATCGAGTACTACTACATGTGGAAGACGACGGACCGCTACGTGCAGCAGAAGCGCGTTAAAGCCGTGGAAGCCGAGAGCAAGCTTAAACAGGTCTACATACCGAACTACAACAAGAATCAGGGCGGCCCCGGCGCCGGTGGCACGCCTCTCATGGCCGGCCAGGCGAGCATCATTCCCATCGGCAACGCCAATAGCAACGTGAGTAGCAACGGCGGCAAGGCTGCGATCAGCATTCTCAACGGAAGTAGCAACGGAAATATCGCCGATGCGGCGATGCTCATGGTCGCAGGGAACGGCAAGCCCTGCGAGAGTTGCCAGTCGAGCCAGAGCCCGCAGTGGTACGCATGGGGACCGTCCCACATGCAATGCCGACTTTGCCAGACCTGCTGGTCATATTGGAAAAAGTACGGAGGACTCAAGATTCCTACTCGAATTGACGACGTCGACGCGGATCGCAAGCGCAGCGGAGCTGGATCCGACGAGGAAGGCAAGGGTATTGGTGGCGCTCACAGACCACATCGCTGCAGCATTCCCACGTGTGGCAAAGAGTTCAAACTCAAGGCTCATCTGAGTCGTCACTATGCCAGCGCCCACGGAGTTGACCTGCGTGGTAATCCAGGACCAGGCGGTGTCGCTGCTGGAATCGGAGTTGGCGTTGGTTTGGCCGCTGGTGGCGGAGGCTCACCGCGACCCGTGATGAAGACGCGCTCGGCGTTTTACCTACGCACGTCAGCGTTGGCTCGCGCTGCCCGTCGACTTTGTGCCGCTCAGCTGCGTACCCGACACGCGGCTCGAGCACCCCATCAACCGGTGAATGCGGCACCGCTACGCCACCTTTGCGCCTCGCCGCAGCTTGCGAGTAAGACTTCCGCGGAACTGCGCGTCCTGGCCCGTGCCCTCAGACCCCGTGCTCGTCCTCGTGTTACCGACATTGCTACGCGTCTCGGTGATCATCCACAGCCTAAGCAACCCGGCGACTGGGACTGGCTTCAGCTTACCGCTCCCGGGCAGCGCAAACAGCCGGATCGTGTGTCATTCCCCCGGCCACCTAAGGCACCTGGTAAGATATACATTACTTTCATTCTCTGTCAGATCGTGCAATTTTAGAATGATTTATGAATCTAAGTCTTGCATTTTCATTTTACAGACGGCAGTCTTCTTTATGAGAGAATCCCGAATAAGCCAGAAGTCGATAGACTTCCTGTTACACCTCCAGTTCAGCCGGCATTGCAGACACAGCAAAATCTGTTGAAACGCACAAGGCCCTCTTTCGATGAAATCAATGGTGCAGACGGTATATATAACGTTTTTACATCGATAATTTAATAAGAATTTGCTTGATATTTTCTGTCTTAAACTTATATTATTTTTAATTGTAGGTATCCCGATAAATTCGCTCTCGAGTGGTCAACCGCCAGTAAAGAGGGCCACTCTTGGACAACCGTTGCACCTGAACGCTCGCACTCCGATGGATCACGTGTCTGGCGCGGTAGCTGCTGGTGTAGGTCCTGCGACAGCAGCGGGTGTGCTGCCGCCTTTAGTTGCACCACTCAACGGACGTCCAGTTCATCCACATGGACTACCGCCTCAGGCCCAGATGTCGCGCAGTAACGCGCGAAAGCAAGTCATGTCCTGGATGGACGCACCGGATGACGTCTATTTCCGCACCACAGAGCATATTAAGTAAGTACTTTTTTGCTATTATCTTTCAAAGATAACAAAATAATAGTTGATATTCAATGTAATTTGATATTTTTGCTTTACTTATGCACTAGCTAAATAATGAATCTATTTGTTACAGGAGACTTAGAAGAAGCTTATCCTCAGTGGAGCTGCGACGAGCGGCTCGCAAGCCCTGTCGCCTGCTGACTGTGCCCCAACGAGCAGCGCGACCCGACGACATGGTCGTCATCCTCGACTGAACGCGGCGCGATCCCCATTATCAGGAGATCCTCGCTGTACAATAGCATCAAGCTAAGTAATGAAGCAGGACTAGCCAGTATATGAACGTCGAAAGCATGAAAGACATCAACAATCACTGAAGATCCGTCAATCTATTCGGAAGCCAAGCTTTTTGCAGAAGCTTGTACGGCGACACGGAAGATGAGTAAAAGACATGAACAATAGAAGATGTGAGCGAGAGTGCAGCATTATGCGAAGATGTAAGAAGAATGAGAAGATGATGATGATGATGAAGAAGATAGAAATTAAACAAAATACAAATGATGACTAATAACGGTTAAATCTGGAGAAATAAGTGTCGATCCCCCAATTTTAAAACGAAACCGAGTCATTCGCCGTGAATCATGATTTTCTATTCGTATCAATTAAATATTGTTGTTATTAATAATAATTATTATTATTAATTAAATGTACATATGCATACGAGCGCCACACACAAGCATACACAGCCGCGGGCACACGTACATACTGAAAATGAATGAAAAAGAAAAAAATAACAACGGGGCTGGGTATTCTACTTGAAGTGGTTCACACAGGAGTTTGATATTTTTTCTTTATCCTCGTCTCTACTTTCTCTTCAATTATTATTGTATATTACGAAATAATACTTAAGCGTCATTCAATTATTTTGTTAAAAGTCAACTGGGTACGTTTATTTACTTTATGTATGTTTAGAAAGTTAGTTCATTGACATATGAACGAATCAAGTTAGTCTAGTATTTTGTTTAAGTATTTATGAACGTGTAAGCGTATACCTCTTACTTTATAAAAAAAAAGATTTTAAAAAATTGAAAAAAAAATTAATATTCTTTGAAAATCTCGACAATATGTAGTTCTCCTGTAACTGTTTTGAGTAAGTGCCTGGTTCTGTACATAATGATATACATACATGCATACATAGTGAAAGAAAGATATGAGAAAAATTGACAAGGGGAAGCGTTAGTGATGTAAGAGCGTACGCAAGGATGATTCGCAATGATGTGTCCGAGCTGCGATGAGGTGCGACGTTCAAAAATAAGAAATTCAAAGAAATTGTCGAGTTAATTGTATCAATGCCAAGCTCGCTGATCCGTGTTTACACTAGACGAATGAGCGCGACTACGGTAAAGCGAAGATTGTGCGAAAGAGCGCGAGAGAGCAAATGAGAGAAAGAATGCTCACTGTGAATATTTTTATTAAATTTTCAAGTTTGATGACTTCCGTCGCAACAATTAATAAATAAACTAAGTATAAATGGGAATGTAAATAGTAATTTTCCTCTCACCATCCTTCCCTTTTGCATTTCATTAAAAATATATAAAATAATTACAATAATTCTTACGGTTTTTAGGATAGAAAATTTATTGTTACCATCATTTAAAATATTTACATTTTACGTTATATTTTATCTTAAACCCTTAGAATTTGAATTCTTTGTATTTCTTTGACGATTTTGTATCTTGAGTCTGTTGGCGTTTACGCTTACTCTGCAAAAGAAAACAAAAAAAAAAACGATTAACGTAGTGAAGTGAAAAATTGTCAAAATAAATTCATATGCGTTATTAAAATTTGATAAATTACCTTTTGTCTCTGAACGTGATCTTGCAACATATCGGATAAATCTTCTCGACGCAAAGCTTGTCGATTTCGCATTGTTTCTTCATAGCGAGTAGCCATGGCTTCCGAGTCTAGATCCAATTCGCTAGGATCCAGAGCCAATTCAACGGCTCCTTCTCTTTCGGTGGCTCTTTGTTCGGATGTTGAAACCACACCACGTCGCGCAGCTATAACCGAGGGCGGTGCTTGTCCACCTGCTCCAGTCATGTCGTAAACATGAGTGCTACCCATCATACTTGAACCCAGATTTTCAGTTCTTCTCTCTTGAAGAACAGTAAACAATGCAGGAGTATCACCCCCTTCCATTTCACTCTCAATTTTCCTCTTTCTCAGCTCAATAGTTTCTGGCGTTTCCAAGCCAGCAGGTATAGAAGTGATACCACTTGGAGTGATAAGACCTTCAGCTCCAGGTGTAACAAGACCAGTGGCATCTTCTTTGCCTGTAACAACACAATATATTATAAAGATATCATATTTTTTTTAAATACATCAAACGAAAATTAGAAAGTAATTGCAATTTACCTTCTTCATCCTCCTCCTCCTCCTCATCTTCCTCATCTTCATCTCCAGATGATTCAGATTCGGGTTCACCCCACATTCCTTTGTCTACTTCGTCATCTAAATTATCACCTCCAGCTGTACGGGCCATCCCAAAGACATCACCATAAAGAGGTCGACCTGTTTCATCTACTGGAGGCTTACCCCACCCACCAGCATGATAACCAAAAGCACAGCCTTCTGGAATCGGAGCATTTAATCCAGGAATCTTCAAATTAGGATAGCTGGGTGGTGGTCCGTAACGCTGCATAGCAATAAGCCAGGGTGGGGGTACTTTATTACAGCTAGGTCCAATGGGCATGCCCAGAGCCGTTCTTAATTCATCTGTTAAATCACCAGGCTTCTTTTCTTTAAGACGAGTTTCAAACTCCTTACCCTCATAATATAAATCACCATGAATGGTCATTCTGGGTTTGGTTTGCCACTTAAAGAAGGCATCGTGCAGTTTTTGGTAATCAATATCAATTTTACCTAATTTAGGCCTAGCTCTTTCTCTCATTTTGGCCTTCAGCGTCTTGGATTCATCTTTTTCTTGTAAACTGGCTCTCATTTCTGTAATGCCAGTACTTTTGATGAATGCAGGCAAATCGAACGGAGGCTTTTCAATACCCCTCTTGCCTTGCAGATACTTTCGTTTGAAACACCAGTGCCTGGGAACAGGCACAGTATTTCTGTGTGCCTTAAGCTGTACCAGTAGCTTGGGATCACGTGCCGTAACGTCGTGGCCCTCTACAACGTCTGGTCTTGCAACCAGTTGTTTAAGCTCAGCCACGCTGAGCCTTGTTAATTTCTTCAACTTTCTTTTAGAAATGCGTGGAGCACCACTTTCTTCCGCAGCCTGCTGTTGTTGTTTCTGGTGGGCCTGTATGTCTTCTTCATATTCGTCAACAAGTGCCCCAAGCTTGCTGGCGATGGCACCAGCTGCAGCCGCAGCTGCGCTTAATTGTGGATTCAGACTGACAGCTTCAGCTCCCTCAGCATTTGCCTTGTCAGGCTCAACCAACTTGAATGCCTCAAAAACTTTAGCAAATTGTCTGTACATAGGCTCGAGATCGTTCACTGTAGGAATTTCCTGTATATACTCAATCTCCGGTTCGGGATCGGTACTGCTGATGTCTGGGTCGTTTGCATTATCATCTTTCTTTTCTTCAGTGTTCCTTTGCTTCTTCTTCTTCTTCTTCCTCTTTTTCGGCCTGTTTTTGTCGGATTTTTTTCCATTTACAACTTTTTCTGACACGGGTTCATGGAATTCCTGGCTTCGCCTTCGAACAAACGAGTGCTCCAAACCTGGTGGTAACATCACATCTTCCACCATGATGATATTAACTTTATTAAACTTTTAAAGCGGTTATTTAAAATGGTGCAATTTACGACAAAACTGAAGTATAAGTTATTATCTAGAGAAGCTATACACGCCACCTCGCAACGCCAAACACCACTTTTAGGTTAGTTTCAATTCGTCATCCGCGTCTGATGTTATTGTAGTATATCTATATATATAAAAATAAATACGGATCACGTGACCTATATAATTTATATGCGGATGCGAACCGCGAGTTTTTCGAATATTCGAAACTAAATGCTTACACAAGAAAATTTAAAGAAACTTCTACTTATAAACACTGACTTTAACGATATGACTATAGAGAATCGCAGCGTAGCTCCAAAAGCATCGCGTTATGCGAGCTCTGCTCGACCTCAACTAACTGCAGTCCCACACTCCCAAACTCATATATGGCAGAACATCGACGTATGTTCTAGAGCCTTTCTACAATGCGTTCTGTTCCGTCTGTTCTGTTCTGTGCGTTCTGTTCCGCTGTGCTATGTGAATTTGGTAGCCAACATCTGGTTGGCTAATTCGCCTAGAGAAAACTTAGTAATAACGGATTGGACCAATTAGATACTACCTGCCAATTTCACACAGCACAGCGGAACAGAACGCACAGAACAGAACAGACGGAATAGAACGCATTGTAGAAAGGCTCTAGAACAGACGGAACAGAACGCATTGTAGAAAGGCTCCCGCAATGGGAGGGCGCGACGGTCTTCGCAGTGAGCGATTATAAGCGCATACATATATATATATATGTGTGTGTGTGTGTATAGGATGTGTCGTAAACGTATATATGTACAGTTTAACAGGGTAACCGTCTGCTAGCGCCATTTTTTTCGCAAGTTCGGTGGTCCTTTTTTTTGGCTGGTTCTTATCCACAGAGTAGTCCGTAATTTGCATATAGGTTTCTTAGAGTTTTTTAAAGAGTTACTACACTCACAAAAGTGTCCTCTAGACATTAGAGGAATCAGACGAAAAATCCATTTGACTTAAGAAATTTTCCTCTAAAAACTAAAGGATTCATCTAAATCTCCAAATAGTTACATAAAGTATAGTGGTATTGTGAGTTTACACCTATTATATATATATATATATAACGAAGTATAGTGAGATATGTATCGAACAGAAAATACATATCTCACTATGCGAGTATATTTTCAGATATATGATTTAACATAGCTGCTTCCTTTCGAGTTAGGGCGTTTTTATAGGTACTCAGTACCTATTTAAACGCACCTATTTCATTGCATAACTTCATTGGCATAATAAGTTTCCTGGGTTGTTTTACCTCTTATATATCATGTTGTCGCCAACGCTTTTTACATATTATTTCCTTCGATGCTTTTTCGGTTACTAGTTTTGAACGCAACCTGAAAGCTTGCAAGTATAAAGATTAGTCAGATTACAATATATGGCCCAAAATCGATCAACTTATTGCAATCGGAACTCACCTAACCATAGCCATCAAACCTGAACATTGTTCCAGGCAAACCGCAAAGGTCGTGTCAACTGTGGAAAACACGATCACGGTCATTATGTACGTTGAGCTTTTGAATAGATTCTGCCGTAATTTTCGTATTTGCCCATCAGGTATTCGCAGTCGAGAAGCGTTTATCGAGGAGACGGTGTCTATCAACATGGGAAGCAGCGGCGTGAGCAGGAACAAACTCAGAGCGAAGAACATGTAAACTGTAAAGACAATTAATTTTATTTTTAATGAACGAGTCATTGTGAATAAAAAAACAATTGCATAAGAATTTGTTTTATTGTCAAAGATCTATAGCTTATAACATTTATTTTCACGATCTAGCAGCTTCAAATTCTTGAAAATATTATTTCTGTACATTATGAATGCATAAATAAATATTACAGCATCAAATGTTCAAGCATAGAGAGATCTTCACTTTAGCGAGATATTTTTTTCTAATTAAAAGAACTACTTTTTCCCCGGGTTTCAGGCGCGATTGACAGGCACAATTGATGTGGCCATATTAGCCAAGTGTACAATAAAATATGGTGCAAATCAAGGGCTAACGCGTGCATCTCTCCCTGACACAACTTTTTTTTACGTTTGGAATTCTACTCCCTGGTATTATTATTTCTTTTGTTCGTAACTCCCACAATAATAACAGCCGGTTTTTCCGCGCGACGTTGAAGAAAAGAAGGGTGGATATATAGAAACGCTAAATTATACCTTCAATTTGCATATGCAATTTTTTTATTATTATGGAAAACAATATTTTATATGTATGTATATATGTACATATTATATTATAGAAGGGAAGATTGAGTTGTTTTTCGGAGCGGAAAAAGTTCTCAGATATATATTTTATATTATTTGAATAAAAATAACGATTGAGTTAAAAAAATTATAAAAAACAATTATATTATTTACATACAATGTATGAATTAAATTGTACGTATATGTTAAAAATGAGTCACATAATTTGCCTTTGAGTGCTAAACTTTATCTCCCTCTGTTTAATATACCACTACTACAAAGACGCTCGAAATAATCAATTTTTAATTGGGCTTTCAAGTATGGAAAGGGGTTTTTTTTGTGCACGTATTAGACAAACTTATTTATGCTGAAACAAAAGGAGATAATTGTAAGCACATGAAACGCAGACAAAATGTTAACGTCTCGCATCAACAATTTTAACAGATAGAAAAGAAAGGGAAGACGAGATACGATAAAATGGCTTTTGTTAAAAAAAAAATAAAAAGAAAAACCGCCGGCAGCGAAGAGGTCTCAGAATCTCCAGACATAAAAAAAAGAAACACAACCACTCCGCTTGGCGTCCGCGAGCGGAATCCACACCGTCTGTTGTTGGTACACTTTGCGATTTTCTAGTACCAGTATACGGATTGACAGGAAACCAAGAGATACGGCATTGATAGGAATAATAGCTTCCAAGCTGCGGCCAAGAAAAGCTGTTGTGCTTGTTGCGTTGGTATATAGGGTTGGCGTGGCGACGCTTCAGTGCAGTGCAGTCATTCTATGGAGGAAGTTATACCATATGAGAGCGCGTTGACTTTTCCAGGGATAGTTAGTCCAGTGAATATACAGAATGTTGCGCGAATATAAACGCACGCACGCGGGAGTCACGTCATGCAAATCGTATAAAAAAAACCACGTCTTTGCAGTAAGAAATATTATTGCACTTTCTTCTCGAATCTTATCAGAATATAATATGCAAACTGTTTTTTCTGTGGATTCGACGTCATTTTTTAAACATTATATATTGATATAAAAGGGAGATACTAAATAATGAAATTGTCTTTTTATGATACGTGGCACGTGCATGAAAAAGGCCACCTTCCGTGCATGTAAAATTAATAGAAAATGGAGTTTTTTCTTAGCATCAGGACAGAGGCATGGATGAGAAATGGCCTATGTAGGCCCCTATAAAAAAAGTACGGTATGCAATAAGGATTGAAAGGATGTTTCAGATTCGTGCTCAAAATATCAATCTCATTAGGGAAAGACTCCCCCCCCCCCCCCCCCCTAGTTAACCAATATGCTATTTTATGACTATTTTTTTATGTATGTATGTATGTATCTTTATTTTTCCTGTATAGATTTTTACATCTTTTTACGCTTCCATTTACATTCTTACATTCCTTTTTTTATGTATGTATATTCAGTTTAATTATATCGTATATAAATAAAGTAATCATTTTGTTTAATAAAAAAAATTTTCAACAACTCTGCTGTTTGTTTATAACTTACTCTTCTAAAAAAATATTCAGTTATGTATAGAAATGTATAAGAAACATGTTTAGTGGTGTTCAAAAGATCGTTTGATTTATGTCGTTCAATGTGATGCTACTTTAAAAAGTTGACGTTCAACGTGATTAAGCCAAACATTATTTACTCATCTTCAATTTGTCAACATATCATTTAAAGAAGAGAATTTTTCAGTAAGTATACTTTATTGATGAGAATAATCGAATATATCTTGATATTTTTGAATGTCGCACTTCATTACACGAATTTTGTTTCCTTAAAAATAAAGCTAACGACGCAAATTTCCAAATTAAAGATTTCAATGGATTTCAATATTTTTAAGGTTTCTGCGTCCTAAAAATATGTTTTTAGAAAATGTATGTATATGTAATGTATTGTATGTTTCGGCCAACCATATTTTTTCCCTATACCATAACTCTGAAACGAATTGAAATAATAATGATCTGAAATTAAGTATACAATCCGATTATGTCCTAACGTATAGAAGTAATTAAATTTTGCAGCCATATGAAAGACTTGTTTTTATTTTATTGACATGTTTGATTTTTTTCAAAACACAACATGCTAAAACGGATTAGCTAAGCGGGCTTTATAAAACAATTTTAGAAATCAATAGCTTTTCTGTATAATTACTTAATATCTACATTTTCTCATCTTTGAGAAAGCATACTACTAATTTATTGGAAGAGTTTCCTATCACACGGATACGTTGTTCTTCTTTGATCTGATTTTGTAGTATGAGTGATAAACTATATCATAAAGAATAATGTTCAATATTATTTACTAGAATATAATCTACTGATTATACTAATTATATTTTAATATAATTTAGTGATATGAATTATTTTTCGAAAGTATGTACAATTAATGAAAATATTTACCAAAATATTTTTAAGAAGCGCAAAATTTATTATTTAAAGATTTTAATTTTTTCCGCGTTTACATAAACATATTTTTTTTAATCAAATCGTTTTTTTATTAAAATAGTGTAAATATATCTGACTGTACTATTAGCTTAATCTTCTCTTCCATACTATAATATGTACATATGTAAATATAGCTTAGGAAAAAATTGTTTTCTAGAACATAATGACACTGCTAAAGGTAAAAACAACTGCATGCGCGTAATTATGTAATCTATGGCTATAATGCCACTTACGTTTGGCAGAAATGACATAAAATAGTTTACGCTTTTCTAATCATTACATATGCAAATTGAAGGTGTAATATTGTACGCATATTCAGTCACTTTATTATTGTACCTCCACTTTGCATATATCTACCCCTATTTTCTTCGGTGACACGTGGAAAATCACGATGTTATTATTGTAGGACTTGAGTACGAACACAAATTGCATATAAATTAGATTTACTTATTTTAAGTGTGCACCACGAATAGAATTCGAAACGTAAGAAAAAGCTTATGTGTCCACAAAAGAGACGCACGCGTTAGATGTTTAGATATAATAATGGACTTCTTGAATAGCCGATATTTTAGCATAAACAAGCGGATAATGACTTTAGTAGGAGTTTGGCCTGACCAGGACACCAGAACCAAAATTAGTATACGCACCACACTCACACTAGTCGTCGCCATTACTTTCGTTCCACCGGTAATGTTTTAGCAACAATATTTCTTATTTTTCTATATAAAATATATGTGCCACGCCTTGGTAGAAAATTACAAACTCCCAACTGTCAAGGTATTTAAGTTTAGTTAATAGTTTTTAGCTAAACTTAGCAAAGAATGATAAAAAAAATGTCTAGGATCACTAATCGATCATGCCTGATTTTCTATTTTTTCGTATCTACTTCCGGATGTTAAGCAAAACTGCATCAAGTGACCTAAAATCAATAAATTAATATATTAAAATCATTTTAAAT
This sequence comes from Muscidifurax raptorellus, assembly GCA_020010945.3. Lineage (NCBI taxonomy): Eukaryota > Metazoa > Arthropoda > Insecta > Hymenoptera > Pteromalidae > Muscidifurax > Muscidifurax raptorellus. The sequence goes on along the minus strand of CM052078.1, from coordinate 37,671,612 downwards.
AATCCTAGTGGTACTTATATAAAGTATATTTGATGAACCGAGTATGTGGAAGGAAAGGTACAGTTATTATTAAATATTTATAACACAGATTTTTGGTATACTCAAGTATGCAATAGTGGACGTTGACAAACTAGTACAAAATATAGTGACAGTATTGTATCTTACTGTGCTGCGTTTGCAAGTATTGACTACAGTTATTAACGAAAAAAAGGTTGGCGTAGAATTTGATGATTTGATATATTGCAACATTTCTACACTTATTCGTTTAACGATATTTACTTTCATTTTATATTGACAGCTTGGATTACTCTACAGAAACACCGACGAGTATTGGAAGCTGCTAGATGGCGAGAATGAATTACGTACAATGGTCAAGTACTCTGAGCTTGGAAGATTTTTGACAATCGGTTACCTAGGTGGGTGCTGTTTGCTGTACTATTTTTTTAAGCGGCATTTGGAACTTGCAAGTTCATTGTCTCATCTACACAAGTTTTCCACACAGCCCTATTATCGTGCGTTGACTCCACCCATACAGCATTCTCCTGCCTGATTTACGTTAGATCCGTTCTTACGTTGTCCTCTTATCTGAGTCTAGGTCTACCTAGAGGTCATGTTAAATTTGGCTTGCCCCTCATAATGTGCGCTGCCGCGTACAGTCGGCTCAAATTCTTGCTACGTGTCCTGCCCATCCTAATATGCGTGATTTTATTATTCTGTTTATATTCGGTAACAGGTACAGACTGTGTAACTCGTTATTATGCAATTTTCTCCATTCTCCGTATTTTTCGCGGTAGTTTTCGAATACTCTAATCCGATTTTCCGCCGCTTTTGAGACCGCCCACGTTTCGCACCCGGTTAGTAATTCGCTTATATACCGTCGTAGAAGCAAGCATTACCCGAATGAATTCTCTTATTTATCACGGCTTTAAATTCGTTCCTATTATTTATAGTTGTGCCCATCAGATAGCTAAGTACGCTAACCTTTTCAAAGGTTAAATATCCAACTCTTCATGATATAACTTTTTAAAAACTTAGTTTTACAGCTTACATGTTTTCCGCTCTGACCTTGTTCGTGTCCGTACCACTGTTTTCCATATTCATGGACATCGTCTCACCGATAAACGGCTCGCGACAACGAATATTTATCCTGGGTAGCGGATACCCGGTAGACGAATACGAAAATTACGGCAAAATCTATATATTCGAAAGCTTCACCTATATTATGTCCGTGATCGTGTTTACCGCTCTTGAACCAACCTACGTGGTTTGCGTGAGTCAATGCCTTGGTTTGATAGCTGTAGTTAGGTGAGTCGCGATGGTGATGATTCGATCGAGTCAGGCCATATATTCTAGTTTAACTAACTATACTTGCAAGCTTTCAGTTTGCATCTTAAACTAGCAACCGATAAAGCATCAGCGCAAATAAAATACAAAAGCGATAGCGACCAACATGATATTTCGTCCACATTGATAAGCATTAGTGCTAAATTACACATGGAAGCTATAAGGTTGTGTCCTTTTATTTATCTTATTTATACAAATGCACAATAATTTGTTAAGCATTACTTGTCATATACTTTTAGATATGCGAAAATTCTCAACTCTTCCTATTCTGTGAATTTTATATTTGCTTTAGGGGGGACTGTCACCACACTTAGCGTCGGTTTTATCCTTGTAAGTCATTTTATATTTCGGTATTCAATTCCAATTATTTTTCTGATATATTTTTGTATGTAAGAATAATCATCTGATTTACGTAGATTATCATGAATCTTCATAATACAATGGAATTTGTAAGTTATAACATGATTTTTATTGGAATGATGATACATATGTTTTACATTACTTGGCCGGGGCAGAAACTACTTGACAGCAGTGAGGGTATTTTATACGATACGTAAGTTTTAATAAATTTAAATATATTATATAATTTAAAAACGGAACAACTCCAATCTTACGTGTATTTTGTCTATTTGTTAGATATAACAACGAATGGTATGAGTGTTCACAAAAATCGAAGACGCTCTTAAAATTTATGATGCTAAGGTCTATTGAACCTTGTGAACTGACAGCTGGTGGAATATATGTTATGAATATGGCGAATTTCGGCGCGGTAATGCATTAATCGTATTATCAATTCGATTAAAAAAAAACATATTTACATAAAAATTAACGTAACGATTTTTATCTTTTTTAAGCTGGTAAGGACGTCGATATCTTATATTACAATCTTTGCATCGTTTAGATGAATTCTTGTATTATATATGGTTGATTCCATCGTATAGCTTGCACAAAACCGACCTCACAATGTTCATTTAGAAAAATCAATTATTTTCGACTCCAGGGCGGTTTTCTTAATTGCAATAATGTATAAAGCATGTATCTAAAGCAAAAGCAGAATACAATAATTGTGTAAAAAGTTACCTATCTAATCAATGTTTTTAATTGCGAAACTGACCCTATTTTGACTGTTCAGAAATTGATTTTTCAGGGATTATTTGGTCGTACAACCTATAGATCAAGTGATAATATATAAAATTTTCCGCATATAGTATTCAAAATAGTCACTATGAACTTGAGAATAACATGTTGTATTTTTCAGTATATTGTATTGAAATAGTAGTTTACAGAGGTACGGAACTGGCCAATTGTGCTTTTTTTTAACTTTGCAACAATAAATCAACTCGCATTTGGAAAATTTTTAATTTCCGAAGCGCGAACCAGGTATGTTTGGTACATGCATATATTAATACAGGTTTAAAAATCCACTGATCATACTTCGCTGAAAATCATGTGTAAATGCGCCTAATCAGACTCCTAGTTAATTCTATTTTACACACAAATTTGACGCTTAAGTCATAGTGTGTGTGTGTGTGTAGGGGGGGGGGTTATATACATGTACAAGTGTATACTTGAATCTAAAATCGAGAGCATACAAAATCTTTCTATTAAAAACTATACAATACTCATTTGTAAGGATGGATATTGCGATTTCTGCATACCAACAGTACACTTACCGAATATGCAAGTAAAATAGATCCAGTGTAAGGTGTAGGAAATAATCAAAATATTTTTCGCGTATTATGTCGAAATTCTAGCGCAGTCTAGCATAGCATATATGGCACGATTTGGCATGCGATCAGGCAGCCTGACAAAATATGTCACTACATAACTTGGCACGCAATTGCGCATTATAAATTGACATAGTGTTACTGTGCCTCTCTCTTCATTATTTAATAATGAGTAGCTGATAATAGAGCAGACTGAGGCGAATGTCAAAGACGAAAGATGAAAAATGAGAATAGGATCTTTTTATTCATAAGTCTTGAATATTAATTGTAATATACCCACGTGGAAAACTTGCATGGAATATATAGGTTGTATATAAGTCTCTATATATAGAATGGGATTTATATACGCTATATATAATTTACATATAATCAAATAAAAAAAAATTTAGAGTATAGTTTATATATTTTTTTTTAACATTTTAGTTTAGTGTAAAGTTTGGGGTTGTTAACATTACTAAATTATTAAACTTTTTATAAACGAATTTAAGAAAATTACTTAGGAATTTTTCTACGGAATTGTATTTTTTATATTTCCTACGGAATTGTTTTTGTATTGTTAATAACGTTGTTAAAAATCGTAAATTATTCATTTTGCGTTTTTCCTTTAAAACCATCAAAGATGTTCACTTATTCTTTTTTATAAACTAGAAATTTAGTTCGCAAACAAGTAGTTTAAATTACCCGCCAAATAATTACTAGAATCTACTTTACCGATTATCGATGTGTAACCGTCTTCTTCATTATATGCTTACTTTTGTCATTGTCAAAACACGCGTCTCGTATGCGTTTTTATACGAAAACACGTGTTCGTATATTTGTAATGTAAAATGGGTGTCGAAAGCAACGTTGAATATTTAATTGTAGATACAAGTGCATTTATAAAAAATGCAGCGTTACAGGTAATAATCAATCTAATTTCATTACACTTACAACCGCTACTTAAATAGGTTTAACGAACCCTTATAGGTTAACGTTTATGTTAACGTTTTTACGCATACGGATGTTTGCTTTATCATTAGAATATAATGTTGCTCTAACAAATTTTAATTTACAGGAAATCGGAAACAAAATCATCACTGAACCGGGTGTCGTCAATGAAATCAAAAGCAAAAGACAGCTCAGGAGATTAGTTGTACTTCCGTATGATCTGGAAGTTAAAGAAGCTTATCCAGAAGATATAAAATTTGGTATTTATTAATGTAATACATTAATAAAGACAGTACTTCTAACAGTATTATATTAATTGATTATAATGATTTTAGTGACTGAATTTGCCAAGAAAACGGGTGACTACATTAGTCTTTCAGCGACTGATATTAAAGTAATTGCACTTACTTATCGTTACGAAAGAGAAAGAGTAGGAACGAAACACTTGAAACAGGAACCCGATAAGAAAAAGGAGATTGTTGATGCTAGTGTTCACAAGCCAGATGACAACAACAAAAATTTAATTGGCTTCTACCTACCAGAAGGCAAGGTAAGCTTTTCCTATTATTTTATATTTTAATAGAATATTACGGTGAAAAGTGGATTCTAGTGATAATTTTTCTACTTACTCATATATTTTATGAAAGGAGGCTGAAGATGATGATGATGCCTCTGACCATGAAAATGACAATAAAAGTGAAACAGAAACTAACAAGCAAAATGGCAATGAGGATATGGAAGATAAATATAGAACTGTTAGTGAAAGTTCCAACACTTCTAGTGTAGAGAATCAGCATTTAGTTACTGCGAATGATATCAGTAATGAAAGTGAATCAGAATCTGATTATGACACAGCTGAATCTGCAGAAGGCAATTCTCAAGTGGATGATCTAAGTAAAAAGTTTAAGAAAATGGAATGTAATCCTGAAGATTTAAAAGTTGAATGCGGTGATGACCTTACCATTGATGACATTCTTAAGCCAGTAAAACAGGACAGTGAGAAAGATGATGGACATGATTTAGGAAGTCAAGGTGAGGAAGAAGATAAAGAAGATAATGATGATAATGATAATGACGATTATAGTGAAGATGATAGTGGCTGGATTACACCAAGTACGTATTTCTTAATAGTTTCTTAATAGTTCATCTTATTACCTGATTTGTATGATACAATAGTTGATATTTATTTTTTAATTTCTAGAAAATATTACGAATGTCAAAAAACAAATGGACTCTGATGTTGTTAAAGAGAAACCAGCAACTGTTGCATGTTTGACTATGGATTATGCCATGCAAAACGTTTTGTTGCAAATAGGGCTAAACGTTGCCTCGTTGGAAGGCAAATGCATCAAACAAATGAGAACATTTATCTTACGTTGTTATACGTGTTTCAAAACAACAGGTGTTGTTACCAAACTCTTCTGTCCACACTGCGGAAATAAAACTCTAAAGAAAGTAGCTGTCTCAATAGATGATGAAGGAAAACAGCAAATTCACATTAATTTCCGGAAACCCCTGACATCGAGAGGCAAAAAGGTAGGATATTTAATAAAGATATTCTTATTCATCTTTAATTGTAATTTAATAGGATTTTACAATATAAATATCAATCGTACTTATAGATATTTTAAGTAATTTAAATATTTTTTTACAGTATTCTCTGCCCACCTTTCAAGGTGGTAAACATGCTTGCAATCCAATATTGTTTGAAGATCAGCCAGTACCTGATCAAAGGCCAACGAAACTTGGCAGTGCTAAGAATGATCCTTTGCAAGAAGATTACATTGCTGGCTATTCACCTTTTGTTATGCGCGATGTCAACTCAAGAGCAGCTATGCTAGGTATCAAATCTAGTGCTCCTATCAAGCATTGGATGAGAAGAAATCCCAACGAAGTTAGGAAAACTAGAAAGTAAAATATTCAGCATTTTTTGTACATTATAATAGGTTATTTTTTAACGCTGTAAATATTTATTAAAAGTTTTTCAAAGAATTAATTTAAAGAGTATAAGGTATGGCTATTTCCACAATCGTGAATTCAGAACAAATACAAATACAGTTTTGAATGAATGTCAGTAATGCTGTTTACTAGTACTGGATCAAATGATATCAATTGATTTTAAATTTCAACACTATGGTAATAAATGAATTCAAATTAGAATCAACCTTCACGACGTAACTTACGAATTAAGAAACAGTGCACTATATTTGCTTTTCAAGGCCAACGCTTCATAAGTATACAAAAAAAAGGAAAACCATACCTAAATTGGCTGAAGGGAGTAGAACTACCGTTACTTATATTATCCAAGGGCTGTTAAAGGATATCTAGAATGGACTCTGAAATGGCAAAAGTCTTGCTCCGGGTGAGGCTCGAACTCACGACCTTAAGATTATGAGACTTACGCGCTGCCGACTGCGCCACCGAAGCCTTCGGGGTCCGAAAATTGCCTAACTATATTATCGAAATTAGACTTATTTAAAGGGTTAATTATCGCAAAAATTTGCATTTTTATAATGAATAAAATATTTCAGATTTGAATGCATCTCAATTTTTGCGAATCAAAAAAAGATCAAGGTTTATTATTGTGGCAATACAAACGAAGGGTGTAATATTTTCATTGATATCATAATACGGAAGATTAGATATAAAAAGTCGCTGTTAACTTGCGTAAAAAAGCGGAAAACTAGAAGACCTTAACTCATAGTACATTTCGTAAATTTCAAATGAATGGAACAAAAAATTTTATGAAGCTAAAATATTTTCATTTTTGTGTTTTTTTCAATATCGCAGGAATATTTTTCCGCTGTGCATCGACCACGTCAATAGCTTTCGTTCGTTACTTTTCTCGGTCTTCCAGCGATATTCCTGCATTCAAAGATTTTCAGAAAACAATGTAAAATCAATTAAACGGCCCATAAAACATTACGGTCTATTAAAAATGTAATAACGTACTTACCGTAGCGCATGTAATCACGCAATTTAACATTTCGAATTCAAGGTTTTCCAATAACGACTGATCTCCATTGTCGCAAAGCTTTAATAATCGGTTACAACTTCCAGACGAACAGCAAACCATTCATGCGAGTATAGGACATAGGCCAGTTTACCCGAGCCGCACATTTGAAAGTGCAAGTGCATAATATCATTTTTTTACTTTCTCTCCGACATCGTATATACGACGAATTGAAATTTCACCGCTATCTATACTCGTCGCAATTGAAAACCCGCTTCTCGCAATTCAGCCGCGTAGAAAAATGATCGAACCGAGAGTCGAATGTAGATTTCTGTGCTATTCGCATAAATAATTGACGTCTCGGATCTAAGAGGCTGAAATTGTGTCCGGTTGGAATAAATATCTTCAATCGGAAAATTGAGACACTGAAATGAGGATTATAATAGTTCATGATACGACCTAGACTTTGTATGCATCTGCTTGAAGATGACCGAGCAGACCGAGACGAATGTCAAGGTGATTCAATGCCGAGTATAACGTTTAGCCCATTATTGCGCTTATCCGCGTGTGATGAAAAAAGGACAATAGGATCATTTTCAGTGATGTATATCAATTATATAATAATGGGACAATGAGCCTATATGCTCTGAAGAATCGATACGTAAAAATGTATGTCAATATACATTTGATTTATATTAAAAGCATAGTTTTAAGTAATGATACAAAATTAGGTGTCTAAATCATTTTATAATAATAATACATTATGCACAAGGACGCTAAGTAGGCGAATCTCGCTGGAATGGATACGTTTCGTTGCTTCTTTCGATCCGCCGGGCGCAAATATCGACTTTTTAGGCATATTTTGCAACTGTAACCTATACCCATATTAGCGGGTGTAAAGTGAGCACTTTGCACCCGCTAAAATATTTTTCTCCTATATGTATCACCATTTGTTGGCATTGGTTCGAAACACAAAAATAGGTAATCCTCCCCTATTCCTTTCTATCTTCAACTTTACCACCTTGTCAAAGTATAAGTGCACAAAGATGACCATCGAAAAGTTCTACCTTGACTCACACGCGGAAGTTAGCGCCATCAATGTTGATGGTACTTATTATGCTGCAGAAATAAAGAAAAAAATCGAACAAAAGAAATAAGCCACAATAACACAAATGGGAAAGTGAATCGATTCACGCGAGCGAGAAATCATTACCTTCGCTCCGCACGCAGTCCACTTGAAAAGCAAATGTGGTCGCTCCTATAAGTATATACATATATAATAACAATATCCAGCTCCAGTACGAAAAAACGCGCTCTTCCCCCTCCCTCCTGTAATAGCCGCGCACAGCTGATCTTCGCTCCGCGATACACACTTCCGGAAAGGCGACGACGTCGTGCGCGGTTATCATGCCGCGGATTCGCAGTGTTGCGTTTTAACACTTGACAAAATAAAAAGCAGCTCTAAGTGCATACATATATATATATAGGTAAACGAAGTCGGGGCTGAAAACATGCTGTGCCCGGAGGTCTGGGACTTCAAGGCCCCGCAGCACCGTTTCGAGCATCACCAGGACCGACTTGCCGACTCGGAGGCGACGAAGCCGAATCGAGTGACCGACGCGATCAAGACGCATTACCTCAATCACTCGGTGAGTATGCGACTTTTCGCGCGTGCAAAATCGCCGAGGAGGAGGGGAACTCAGCTGTGGGTATCCCCCTAATACGAGAGGTTATAGCCGCCGCGGCTCCATTGCGCTTTTGCGCCTCGCGGAGTCAGATCGTAAGCTGGACTGCATCAGCGAGCCCGGTTCGACATGTGTGTACTCATAAGTATCTATAAGTCGTGATTTTCTCCAGTATTTTCTCGTACCGAGTGATACTGAATTTCGGAGATCGTTAAGTGTTGTGCGCAAAGGGACGATTGATTTTTCATGTCATTTTTTTATTCGCTTGTGTCGTACGGTTGAAACTTGGGGATTCTGCGTGGCTATGCGCGAAACGCTTTGTTCCAATGGACAATGGCAGGTGGGTAGGTCCGAGAGCTGACTGTTAATGCCATACGCGCTTGGTTTTATGCACTTCATTAGGAACTGTCGCTTGCGCGCTGTGCACAGAGATACTTATGCTCTTTTTGTCGCTGTCGCTTTGTTTTCTTTGTGTATAAATGCGCAGCGCACTGACGTTGTTTTGGAGCTCTGTATACTTCTGCAGGAGGGTTTGATAACGCGACGATTTATTTTTGTTTTATTTGGCACGTAAGTTGTCGGGGAATTTTTTATTTTTATTTTGGAGCAGCTGTCAGATCGATCGGAATTAGAAATCGTGCTCGAGACGTTTGCATATGGTTTACAGTTTGAGCTAAGGAGGTGCGGTATTTTTATTTTGAATTATTAAAATATATTTTTTCATTCGTTATGCGCTATTTATTTATTTTATGAATACATTGATTGTAGAGCGACTGAATGATAAACTGTGCACATGCGGTGTGAATTTAAAAAGTGTTTTCATTATAATTGAATTGAAGAAAAATATTTTAGTGAATTATTTCAGTTTGATTATCAATTTTAAAATGATGTGTCTATCAATATTTGTACAGATTTCGATGCCTTAATTATTTTTTATTCGAAAGCTGTTTTAGTTTGTCTTATTATTATTTCTATAAAAAAGCAGTGCAACAGTCTGTTGGCTAAGCTATTTTTTAAATAATAATATGAAATTGGATTTTTATTTAATTGTTAGCAGGTAAATTAGAAATAAATTACTTTTAAAACGTTTTCTTGCAATTTGGCAAATAAGAGCTATTTTTGAATGGTTCAAGTTTGAAAGCAAGATTGAAATCAACCTTGCTGTAGAAGTTTTGTTACTTGTAGAAATTTCAAATGTTATGCATCTGAGCAGTGTTACATAAAAAGCATCGACAAGCATAAACTAAGAGATTTTAAAAACGTTTCTCATCAGATTTACCACGCAGTATCCCTTAATGTTAGTATAAAAGTTGGGAAAATGTTTGTTAGACTGAATTATTTAATTGTTTGACGTAAGAAGAAAGTTCTATACATCTTGAGTATATTTATGTAATTTCGTAATCATTTTGGACAATGGCCAGGTGTCTGTGGTGCTTCCTAACACAAGCAGCATTCCGGAAAGTTTTAAGGAAAACATTTTAGAAGACAGCGATTACTATCGAGTTGATGGTCTACGTACTGTTGAGTTGGTTAACAAAGAATTCATTGAGTCATTTGTCAAGAAAGGTTTGTTTTTTTTTTGTTTCTTTGCTATTATTCTTATCTATTTATAGTCAGCAAACTTCTTTTCCAATTGCTTAAACACTGTTTTGACATACTAGAATTAGATTAAAAGTGCGATAATTATTTTCCCATTAGGTGCATTTCAATTTTATTAAGAAATGTTAAACATACAAATTCAAATTAACAGCTGCAATATTTCTTTATTTATATTTCTTCTAAGTTTAATGGATTATAATTTTTATTTCTATTTAATCAACTTTTTACTTTTAGATGAAATTTAGACAAGCTGAAAGATCTATAGGTCACCTAAAAGAATAAAAAAATAATCATAAAATTTTTTTCATGTAATTGAACGATTAATTCTGTTCTGCCGCTTTGCTTATAATTACAAGCTAGTCAATGATTCTGCAAAGTCAACATTGTAGAAGATTATGACTCAGAGTTCTCCTGATGTCAAAGTGATTGCTTATTGTATCGCTGAAAAAACATTTTTTCACAACTCATTGATCTAAGATAAAATTAAAAACAGAACTCACCTGATCTTGTAAATAAATATACTTAGGTCTAAAATTCTAAATAATATTAAATTCATTCCAGGTGAACTGAATCTCCTAGCCATAGAAAAGCGAATCGACGTGGAAAACTCAGTTGCCATACTAGCCACCGGCCACCTGCTGCTCCGCCTCGACCGCGAAAGCTACCAGAGACTCGGCCTCGAGGGCAAGCCCAGCTACTTCGAGCGTGAGAACCCCTCGCGCTACGGTAAGTTCCTCACCGCGACAGCCTAGATGTAACGACAAACCAGCGATCTCGCTCTCTCCGAGAAATGCCTAAAAAGCACCAAGTACCTTCGCTCCGAGACCTGGCCCTCCGGTCCGTGAGCGAGTTCGTGACTACCTTTGGCAAGCAGATAGTCAGGCCGATAACCGTGCTCACCGCTCTTGACTCCAAAAAGGGACATGCCTACCTCTGCACCTTGCTACTGTCCATGAGACAGCACCTCTGTATTAACGTGCCATGGCACCTCTACGACAGGATGGCTCTGGAAATTTTGAGGGCTATAAGAAATCTGATCAATGAGATCAAGAGCGCCTATAGCGACAGGTCGACCACGTTCATGTCGGAGATCAACGTGGCTGTGAATCTGACCAGGGTGATCGTGCATCCGAATCTCAAGCGTATAGAGTTCAGCGCCTGGCCGAAAATCATGCGACACGCTTTGTACGACTCACTCGTGGATATGACTGGCTTGGAGATACTGGATCTGGGATCTGGATCGGTTGGCTGGAAGACTTCGGATATAGAGAAGATCATAGTCAATGCCATAAGTAACATGAAGAATCTGACTTCGTTCACGCTGTGCTTCGACTGCACGGACAACGTTCTCGCAGCTGTGTGTCAGAATTGCCCGAAACTCCAGAAACTCGACGTAACCGCATCCAGGTCAGTCACCGACCGCAGCATCTCGTCGCTGCTCAAGTGCCAACAGCTCAGAGAGATCAAGTTGCTAAGTACCTCAGTCTCGGTACCGGGATATGCGAACCTTCTGCTGAACCATTCGTGCCTCGAGGACATTGGCAGGTACGACGAGTTGGGAATAGCCTTGGAGTACATTCAACATAGCGTCGACAACTTTGACAAAACCTTTCAGCTGAGGTCGTTCGAGTGCCGGAATATGAACACGCAGCAGCTCTACCTTCTCGTGGAGATGTGTCCATTCATCAGCAGCCTATCGATGATGAGAGATGAGAGGATAGAGGACCTGGCCATTTTGGCCTCGCTGACTGAACTCAAGGAACTGAAGCTTCTCTCTTGTGACTTCTACGCTAACGGAGTTCAGCTGTTACTCGAGATCATCGGTTGTAACATTGTCAGTCTTCACTTGGAGCATGTCGGGGAGATTGATCTCAGCGCACTGGTCTACATCAGTCAGTTTTGCCCAAACCTGCGTAGCTTAGTCTTCTACAACTGTGAGTTCCTGGCCGTTGCCTCGACAAGGCATCGCAAGCTCCAGGTGCCGTCTTTTAAATACCTCGAAACACTCAAATGTGTCGTCGACTGTGCTGACGCGCACCTCGAGTACATCCTATCGCACTGCATCAACGTCAAGTCTATTCACCTGGGCTCCTCTACCGGCATCGGTGACGCCACCATCTGTCGAGTCTTTGACAAGAACAGGATGACGAAGCTCGAGGAATTAAAGATTCTGTACAGCACTGATCTCTCCATGGCTAGTGTACACCTGCTTATGCAGAACTGCGAGAATCTTAGAAGACTTTCAGAGCTTGAAAGCTGGGATGGTATTTCGCCCCAGGAGTTAGACGCCTTCAGAGAACAGCTGAGAGTCAACAACATCGATCTGGACACGAGTCCGACACTCTCCCTCGCGTGAAGGGTTGCTTCTTATTTTCGACAGAGCAATTAAATTCTTTTTCCGTTCTCGCCCACCGAGTTTAGATATAGAAACAACAGCAAACAAGTTTTGATATAACACCAGTTTTTTCTAATCACGAAGGAGTTGTATTTAGACGCTTCGTATAACGTAGATTTCGACGAGGGAATATAAGCGTATATTTAGAAGACTTTTTCTAAAGATTATAATAATAGCAATTATTTTTGCAAGAAATTTTTCGCAAAAACCAGTATAACTTGTACTACAAAAAATATATATAATGTACATCGATAATTTAAGCAATATAGCTTGCGGAGACTCTTAAAATATTTTTGTTTTAATTGTTGGAGTTTTTCTATATAGAGGATTCACACATTTGATTTTTTTTTTTAAATATTTTACTTTCATCATTTTATGTACTCTCTGGAGTAGGCTTTTTTTTAAGCATTTTTTTTTATGTTCGACATTTTTTTTTTTCATCGGTCTCTCGCAAGTCGTGACAATCGATTTGAAAGAAGAAAAATTAACCCCTGGCAAGAAATACTATGAAAGGATTTATAACAGTCTGGATAAGCTGCTCGATCTAACGTTTAGTATTATTGTAGCATGGGAACCGCCAGGTAAATTTTATTCTCAAGGTAGACTGCACTGTATGTTTATAAATTTAATTTTGTTAACATAAGACATATCAGTACAGTCCGCCTTATTAATTAAATTGATTAGAGTGTTAAAGATAAACGATTAAATATATTTGTACGATTTTTATAGAAGAAAAACTGTGTCCATCTTCAGTAGCGGCGTGGTTTCAGAAACGCGGGTACGCTGTTTCTGTTTGCCATCAGCAGATGATCCAACGAGTCAAATACACTCTTGACATTCCACTACTTGAAGACAACTTTAATCGTGACGAGTTTTTCGAGTGGCTTGGAATTTTCAGTATTGATGGCAACTTGTAAGTGACTCAATAACTAAACATTTATTTAAATATTTTTTTTAATGATATCTGATCTATAAATCAATTAAGTTAATTATTGATTGAAAACTAAAAAGAACCTTAACGTTCTGATGGGTTGATGACTCAATTGCCGTTAATTTTCTCGTAAGAAGTAAAAAGTGCGCTCTACTTTTAAAGAGGAAGACAATCATGTCATCAACGCATTAAAGAGATTAAGAATTGTATCAAGTTTTTTTGTTAATTCTTCTAAGATCGTGTTTTAAAATTTATTCTCTCTGCCTTATTAAATTATTTTAATGTAAGATTAGTCATTAGTTGATTAAAACATTGATTTATTGAAATTACGAGTATTTTGTACTCCTGCAAAGTAATTTACAAACAAATCAAAATAAAAATATCATAGTATTACATACACGTAAAAATCTTGCTTCAGGGTAAACGAGGGCAGGGAGGCCGAATACGTGTCTTCCTACAAGAATTTGAATCCGAAGATGGAGGTTGGACAGGTTCAATACCTGCAATTCACGGGCTTCTTTACGCGTCAGAAAGTCGAGAAACTCTTCAACATTCTAAGAGAATATGCAACTGCAAATAATGAGACGTTACCGTGGTGCAGCTTGGACGTGCAGGGATTTGCCGACAGTCCCGTTAGCTGGGGTCTGAAGGAACACAATTTCTACACGGATGGAGACAATAGTTATACAATTGTACTGCGTCCTCGTGACGACGGATATATTTTACGAAAGAGTTTAAGCTCAAACAGCAAGCCAAAAATCACGCAATGATAATCTTCAGATTTCTCTTGGTTTTTATCTAGAATTTTATATTTTGTACGTGTACATAATTATAGAATCAAAAATACGAGAATGGTTGCATACACACGCAGTATGTAATCTCTTATAATCGTGCGAAAAATCATTCATCTATTTTCTCTGTGGCTGTGTTAAGAATAAAGATTTTTCAATACTTTGGAATTCAAGCGTTTCTTTCTTATTTTATAATATAATTTTATGGGTGGCATTCCAAAAGAATGTAACTTTTATTTAAAAATATTTTAAAATTTGCTCTACTACCGGTTGAAGTCATCATAATTGAATAACATATATTGAATTATTTAAGTAGTATCTTTGGACTGTCACCCTTAATTATTAATAATATTGCACAATAGTGCTTAATCAAGCTAAAACATTGTAAAAAAAGTTAACAAAATGCGCTAATTGATCCTAACTTTGACGAGAATATCTAAAAAAAGTGCTGGAATGTTTAGGTTTCTTCTTTTTCTCTTCAAGATGCGTGCAAAACTTCTGATTTCTTTCAGCTTGCTTCATCGCTAAGTATTAGCTGTTATTGTTCTTTTTTTCTTGAGCGCAATGTTTTTAAACATAGTTCGAGTTAACAAGGCCCAATGACTAGTTGTACAATAAATATTCTTAAATCTTAAATAAAAATTCTCAACGGCAAATGGAACTTACAGCCGTCCAGCCATTTGTTAGGAGAGACAATTAATGGCAAGTCTTCAAATGACAATATGCGAAGTGTCGGTATCAAATTTAAGTTTCGAACTATGATACAAATCTTCTATACCAGAGCCCATGGAAAGGCGCGACTTTGAGGATGCCATTAGCTCACAAATTTCATCTAGATCTCTGCTATAGCTAAAATAAAAATTAGCTGTCAGAATCTGTATTTACGCAAATTATACTTTTTTTTTAAATATTGATAAACTTACCGACTTACGGGTCGGCTTATAGTTTCCATCGAATCTGTGGAAGTTTTAGTCGATGACTCCCCTTCGTCTAAATTCAATCTTGTATTGCTACCTGTATGAAATGAAGCAAACAATGTTTTATTAGTATCTGTTGCAATTAAAAGCGACTTTATGTTCCAAGGATGTATTGTTCATACCTGATGGAAACAAGACGGTATGTTTTAATAGATCTCCGCTCGTGAATACTCCAAGACTGTCGTCATCTTCTTCTTCCGGAGGAGGTAAACTCGTGGCCATAGTATCGACATTTATGGATTCAACCATATCTAACCATTGTTGATTATGAGATCGGAACTTTTCAACCTTTATTCTCGCTGCCCAATCTTGATCACAAATCTAAACAATTAAGAGATACGTGAAAATATAGACTTTCGAAAAAATTTCGAGAATAATATAAAATACTCACTGCAATCACGTCTAAACATGCGTCACAGATTTTTCGAATGGCTGGATTCTTATCGTGCATAAGATCAATTAAATAACCTGGTGCCTCTGAAAAATGAAACTATAATTAATCATCGTGACATTTTCAAATAGACCATGCATTTTTATTAAATATACAGAATTGTTGACAAATATATAAGCGTGTTAAAAAACATCTAGCGATGCATATAGTAAGTAAAAAATGTACATGTAAAGCCAAAATCAGCAATTACCATTACCAGTCTCGCGAATCAAATATTCCCTCGTTGAATCATGTTTAGATACTTGATAAAAAACGTAGATTATTTGCAAAACTATTTCGTCATCTTCTTGCTTAGCTGATCATTCAAAGAAAAATGTAAGTTTAAAAAAAATTCTAATAGTTATTGATATACAAAGTTCCGTTTGAAGGAAAATGCATGGTTGGATAAACAATCAAACCTTTCAACAATTCTATCAAAGATAGAAGCATGTCTGCTTTACACATCACTTGAGCACAATCTTCATCAGCTGCAGCTGTGCCTAAAAATATCACTGCTTCAAGCACCAAGTCATCTTGAGCTTTACCTGCAATCAGTTCAAAGTGTTTTACATCACGCTATTTCTAAAAAAGATTTGTATTTAAAATAGATGATCGGATAAGAGTTAATTACCTGGGACAAGAGTATTTCGTATCCATGGAATAAGATTACATCTCTGGAGGATTTGCGAATAATCCAAATCAGGCAATGACAAATTGCCCATTACTCCTACAATTTCCAAGACAAACTCTTCACAATCGGATTGTGTCAAAGCCATTGCAAAATCACCTACGAACTCCTACAAGATAAATAGAACATTACATTTACTTTATAAAAAATAAATGTATGCATTTAATAATGATAGTTTAATGTATTATGGTACTTACAACAAAGTTTTCTTTTGTAGATTCATGTTGTGAAATGTTCCTAATTATTTTCATTAATACTGCATTTTGATTCTTAAACGCTTTCTGAACCAAACCTTGCAATCGATCTTTTTGAACCATTAATTCGGCGTTTTTATTATTTGTGGCAAGATTAACACACAATGCTGTTAACTCTGGCGTAATTTGTTCATCATCAGACAACATATCCATCATCTATAAAACATTAAAATGAATAAAATAAAAAATATTTATGTTTATTTATTCAATTGTTGTATTATTAAACTTACCAAAGGAATGCATTCAGTATTTGTAAACATTGTTTTAACTTTATCATCCATACTGGCATGGTATAATAATCCTAAAATAGTTGATCTGTTTACATCATCTTGAGTTAGTAATTTGATTAATTTTGGTAAAAGGCCAACTCTGATCATTTTTCCTCTCAATTTAGTGTCAAAAGATAAATTAAATAATAGTTTCAAAGTACTGGATACAAGATCTGGATTAGTATTGTGAAGCAGTTTTGGTAATTTTTCGATTATGTTTCCATCTGCCTATTAACATAATTAAAAAATAAGTAAATGGCGTCAGTTAATTAGGAACAAGCGTATTTTGTAAAAAAACCTACCATCACGTCTTTGTTCTCTCTAAAAATAGATAGTTTCTTTAAAAATGTTACAACTAAAATTAAGAGATCAGTGTTTGTCCTATCTAAAGTCTTCAAAAGCATTCCTATCACATTCTTCTTTCTAATTTTCTTTTCGACTTCCGTATTTTCCGCAATGTTAAGCAGTAAGTAAAAAGCAACTACAAATGTAAAAATTTAGTTTTGCATTTTCAAAATACATTAATCATTTAAAATTACATTTTTATAATTTGTGTACCTTTCAACAATTGTTCTTGTTTCTTTGTAAAATTTTTGAATTTTTTACGATTTTTCTCGAGATCATCCTTCAATCTATCAATCTCCTCCTTTGATACATTCAAAGAGCCATCGGTAGATCGCTTTTTCATTTGCAGGTCAAGTGGACCATCAGCGCTCCATATGTCATCCATTATTTTCATTTTCTTTTCAGAACCATCTGCACTCATGACAGGAAGCAAACATAGACCAGTAGTATTTTCAAAATACCTTCTACGCTTTTCCAGATCATCTTTCCACTGGTCATATCGCATCAGTTCATAGTCTATGATCTCCATACAAAGTGAACCAATCTATTATTAAATATAAATAAATTTAAATTAATAAAATAACTTATATATTTTTTCATTGGATAAAAATAAAAGACAAACGTTAATACCCTGCATTCTAGAACAACATTATGGAATTGGCTGTAAGTGGAAAAGCAAAAGAATATATAAATAATATTTATTGAAAGTTCGATGCTTTTCCTCCAGTCTTCTCGCAACACTCTTGCTAAAACGCTAAGAAGCGATTCTGAAACAAATATACAAACAAAATAAGTGAAATTTTATAAAGATAGTCTCTTTTAGACAAGTTAAATTCTTACCATTTTTAGTTAACTCTTGTAAATTATCCGGTACCCTCGCTAATTGCAAAATTAAAGAAGATCCTTTTATTTTGTCTTGTATTTCATCGTACAGCAACTCCATGTAACTATCAATACTGCTAATAACAGCTCGTTCAGAATCCACACTTTCAGTACTGATTGATGAAACTGGTCTTGGTGGTTGACTATCATTTTCAAAATCTACAAAATTAATTATTTACTTAAAATTAAAATATACATATTTGTTTAAACCTTAAAAAATTAATAATCCAATCAATACCTTCACAAGTATTTTTACGATTCTGTAGGTAGTAAATTAATTGTTCCACTTCATGTAATTTTGACTCATGAATAAGTGAGCATTTGTCTATGACTTCCTTAGCTAGTAGTGTTACGTTTGTGTCTGCATTAAGACTTTTAAGCCTAATAATCTTCTGGCACTCCTGAATGAATCAAAAACATGTATTGATTAAAACTTTTATGACAAGGAAAACTTCCATATTATTAACTTCCATATTATAAAGTAAGTGTAAAAACTACTTTACCTTGCGGTCTCCCAACATAGGATCTCCAAGCTCACCCAAAATAAGAGCTTCAACATCATAATTTACAACGAGAGCTTTTTCAGTCGGATGCACGTCAAGGTTTCCAGATGTTATTTTTCTAAAATAAAAATTTAAATATCAATATAATTAATTTTTCCAAAAATGGTATGGGTACATTAATGTGTTATATAATATTGTATAAATTTAGAACAATGAAAAATAATATTCAAATGTAGTTGATAAATAAAAATAAAAGTTATAAAGTTCATGTATTATATTCTATAGAGTAATCAAAAAGAGTAAACATTCTAAGTCTCATATTCAGAACTTTCCAGATCAATAAAATAATAGTGAAGTACAACATATTAAATACCTGAATTTTATTATTCGAAATTATAAAAATTATTCATTATTATTTAATATGCAAATTTGAAAGAATGCTTTATCATATTTACTAATATATCATAAATTTACTTTGCTCTCATTTTGGAGCAATTAGACAATTCGGAGCATCACCAATCCATAATGAACTGTAGTCAATAGAAACTAATATACATTCCATCATACAAATATAACAGTATCAAAATCTACAGTTCCTAACTGTACTCCCTACATAAAAGCTCAAAAAATAGTAAACCTCGAGAAAATATAATTACTCTTCGAGTGTGTTGTAGGTTATCCCTGCGACCGACCGGATCAATAAACAATAACGCAAATTAACCATCATCAACCCTGGTTACAATCTAAACCCCGGCAAGCTTAATTCCCTCAAAGAAATCTTTTCGACAATCGAACGAAGAACGTAAAATAAAATAACTTACCTTTTCAGATACTTAGCTTCGTCCATTTTTGCAAGACGAGCTTTCGGGAGGGAAAAATAACACACACAAGTCGCGAGGGTGACCCCGAGAGATCCTGCGCAGGACAACGATATCCTCTCCACTAGCCGAAAGTCGTCTTGTCGATGAGTATTTGGCCCATGATGAAGTGAAAAAGCCGCTCACGTTCTGTTGAAAAGACACTATATAGGATTTACGTGACTTTATTGCGGCGAAAACGACTGTCTATTTTGCTTATACTCGGATTAACATTTTTTTTCTGCCGCTACGCGCCTTGCATTAGGTTACACATATACACGGGGGCAAATGAAATCGACCCCTATATGCAGTAGACTGCAGGTGGTGGAGAATCGCTGTCGTGAGTATTATATCGTTATATATACAAATATATATGTGTGCAGTGTGTGCGGTTCCAGCTGACGTCGCGGCGAGTTCCTCGTGCGCACGCATCGAGCAAACTTTTAAAGTTGGCGGCAAAATTTTGCTTTTGAATGTTTTTCTTATATATATATATATATGTATATAAACGCATCAGTACTGTAATTTATATTCGTATATCCCTATAATATAATCCTATGTGTTTGCTGATTTTAATTACAATTCAAATAACAAGTTTTATTTGTATCTGATTCTTTTTAATTATTGCTATAATCATTTTTCCATTTTTCTTTTATGTATAACTTTGTATTTATTAAAATAATATCGAATACCGTTGTTACCATGTTGGGACTTAATTTTTTAAAACAGCTAGAATTTATGTTTACCTATACGTGATAGTCGTAGCAGACGACTCGTGATAGCCAACAAAGCCCGGCCCACAATTATAACTTGCGAATGGGCGCTGACGGTCCACACAAGCTAAGGTTGAGATTTGACGACGAGGTCTGATAAGCTTATAATTAATAAAAGTTATAGACGGTGCGTATGCGTCAGATATCAGCTAAATTGGATGTTTTGTAAGTTTCTTATTACATTTGTTTACTGTTTTAAAATAATCTATAACCATGCCTAAATTGAGAAATGAAAATTGTGTGGATAATTCTTGATATACGTATTACAGTAGTAGGTTATAATTCATAATGAATTTCGTCCAAAAAAATTGTTTATATAAAATATATGGAAATTAATGTGTTTTATTTAATGTTCACAGGCCGCAGCAATAAAAAGATCAATTATTGATATTTTTATAACACAATTGGTAATAGAAATGGAGTGCCAAAAAATTATAGTTGATTGTGATGCTGGAACTGATGATGCTTTAGCCTTGACAATGTTGATAGCTGCTCATAAACAAAAGAGAATAGAAATAATGGCAATTACCTGTGTTACAGGTAATACATATGTTGACAATGTAGTAAACAATGTCTTCAGAACGCTACATGTTTGTGATGCTGTCGATGTAAGTTAATAATAGTTTACAATATTTTATCTTTACCACATTAAATTTAGTTTAATTTTTGAAAATATAAAGATTCCAGTGTATAAAGGAGTAGATTCTGCTCTATTATCAACAGAAAATGCACGTGTAGCTGTGAATCATGGATTTCATGGTTCAGATGGATTTGGTGATGTTTATACTGATAAGCCTGATATCAGTAAACTCAAGGGTGAGCATGCTGTATGTGCATTGCATAGGATAACATCTCAATATCCTGGTACTCATATATCTTTGTTTATCTTGTTCTTTTATTTTACAATTTTTCCTTATTTTTTTATTATTTTGTAGGAGAAATAACATTACTTGGTCTTGGACCTTTAACAAATATTGCTCTCACTATCAAAATGTATCCAGATTTTGCAAACAATGTTAACAAATATTTGATTATGGGTGGAAATCTGTCTGGTAAATATAATTTTTATTCCATTTATAATCTTTTTATATTAGTTCAATTCTTAATAGTAAAATTTCAGTAATGACTATTTTGTTTTAGCTATTGGGAATATAACATCACAAGCAGAATTCAATTTTTATGCTGATCCAGAAAGTGCACATATAGTTATGAGTTTTGCAGCAAAGAAGATGTGGCTATTACCATGGGAAACATGTATGAAATCAAATATTACTCATGTAAGTTATATATATACATATATATATATATTACAAGCAATGAATTACAAATTAACGAGACAACAATATCATTTTATTTATCTAGGAATGGAGAGATAACATATTTGGAAAAATAGATACTCCTGTAGTAGAGCTTATTAATGCAATTGATGGTGGTATTTACAATACTAATGAAAAGCGAGCATGGAATTATAGGCCCTGTGATGCATTTATAGCTGGTGTTTTACTCAGACCAGACATTGCTAAGAATGTAAAATTACACCATGTTGATATAGAACTTAGCGGCCTAAAAACAAGAGGGCAAGTTGTAATTGATCATCTCATATCAAATGAACCGAATGTACACATTATTCAAGATTTGGACTTTGAAACTTTCAAAGATCTTTTACTCTATGCAGCTAATCCAAACACAAAAAATAGTCAAGTACTTTTATAAGAGAAATTTATTGATCAATTGTAATATATATATACGTTCATAACCATTTTCAACTCTTTTCTTTGTACAAATTTCACAGTTAGGAATGTCACTTCCAACTTAGTTTTAGCCATTACCTATTTTTAGTATTATTTGTTTCATAGACCTAAGGTTGTATGCATTTTTACATGGATATCCTACCATTATCATCTAGATAATAATATCTTAACAAATAATATAGATACTTTATATAAATATATTTTATAATTAAAATTAATTAAGGTTTTGCCTCATTCCTTGCTTATGGTTGGTTTTCCTGAGATTCCTGAAACTGCTTCCTGGCTTCTTTGTTTGATTTTAATAGTTCAATCAATTCTGCATGAATGTTATCATTCTTTGACTCTAAGCTGTCCAATACTTCATTTAGTTGATCTATCTGGTCATTCAGCGATTTAAATTCTGGAATCAGAAATATCATGTTTTTCAATCCTTTTATTATTAGAACATTTATACATATTATACAAAAATAAACAACTGAGATAGACAAGAGTGATAAGACAGTTACAGTGAATGGTTTTGGATCAATTCTCGATTCAAAATCAATGTCAATCACAGAAAAGGAACGCGACTTCTCAATTTGCACATATTTGACAAAAATCTGTAAAAATAACAACGTGACAACTGTATTTTCACGTGAACTGTCAACGCCCAGTATAAACAACGTCAACTTCGATTGTTGAAATTTCAATGAACGAGCCGGTGGCATGGGTCAAGAATATTTTTCTCAATACGCTAACCTTCCTCGTTGACTTCCTCAACTTCGTCCACCTCTTCGACACCGTTCTCCATATCCACATCCTCGTTTTCACGCGGTTGCACGGCGTTTCCAACCATATTTTTGTCTTGTTCTGCCATTACAAAAAGCATTCATAGTGTCGGTCGATCAGCTGACAACAAGATCAGTTCGCAAAATCATGTGGTCTGATTTCCATTAATCAAAATCGTTTGCTTTTAATGGCGGCAAATTTGAAAAATTATTTTTCTAACTAAATTTCATTTCTTTGTTCAGTTTTCATTAATTATTGCCATTATTGTAGTTGCATATTTTTTAATCAATTTTTTTTCAAATATCAAAATTTTGCATCATGTCTAATCTAAAGGTATATCCTTATTTTGATGTCTTTTAAAAATCAGGACTCATGATAATAATATTAACCATTAATATATCGAAATTAAAAAATTAGACATAAAAAGACACTTAAAAAGTCCTTAAATAGTATTTAAAAGTACATTACCATTTTCAGTTTGCCGACAATAATTATCATTATCATTACTGAAAAGGTATAGGTATGCGACCGGGCTTCCGCAGTCCAATACATTATAATATATGATAGTATACTAGTATAGTATATACATTCTAAGCAAATGAAGGTTATGACTATAACCTATACCTACAACACAATACCTACTTCCTAGAATTCGCATTCATATTTATGATCCAAACTGTAGTATAGACCAGGACTACTCGCGACTGTTAACCAATGAGAGCATATCGTTTTCTAGCTCTTTCGCTCTTTTCAAGGTTAGGTTAGGTCGGCAGTTTCGGCGTACTGCGTACGCACGCGTTGCTCTCTTATATACATGAAATAGTAGTAGTACACACAGCTTGATGACTGTCAGTATTTGTACGCCGCGCGTCTGTGCATAACATATAGCATCATCAGGTTTATAGCGAGAAAGAAAGAGACAAAAAACAATATCGCGAGCGTGAGTGTGAAAAAGAGAGAGCTCGTGGCGCTACATGTGTGTTTCGGCCGACTTTCGAGGAAAAAAACGGGGTCGCGATTACAAGGTAAAGAAAAGCGAAGTCTCCTCTAACTGCCGCTGCATCATCGTTTGCTCTTCGGTTGGACGCCACAGTCGAGAATGCAGCATCAGCGGAAGCCGAAGGTTCTAGCCTAGCAGAGATCGCAGGACGGTGACAAGCCGCTGCAATTTTCGGAGTAGATCTACCTACTACAATTAATAAAATTCTTAGTTTATCTGCACGGCCTGCTCCCCACGTGCTACTGTGTTGCTTATCAGTTGTGCGCAGCGTTCGATAACCCGTTGTGGGAAAGGTAATAGAGAGGAAAGAGGAGAGAGAGAGAGCGACGCCGGCAATTGTGTGTGTGTGTCTTTCCGATGCTAATCGACCAATTCAACGAGAGATTACAGTAAATATACGTGCCCGGAGCATCAATGTTGAGCGGTCGAAAAAATGCTGGAGAGAAGGCCCTTTCACCTCCCTAGTTAGACTTCCTTAATTTCGATGACTACTGCTATGCTCTTTGGTTCTGTTTGAAATTAGTCGTTCCTTCTCGGAGTCTTTTTCGTTTTTTGGGCTGTTGCAAGAGGTAGAAGTGAGAAGTATAAATTGACAAGTATTTGTTGCTGTTAATGCACAAAAGGTGAGTGTTATCTCGTTGCAGAAGTGGATTCAATTTTTGCACAGTGTTTTATTTGTTTGTTCAAAGTATATGACAGGGAAAAAAACAGCCGTAGATACGATAGAACTTTGTACATTATTCATCACTTTTGTCTGAATGACAAATTTAACTTGCATTTTTGTCTTTGACTATAGTTTTCTAGAATGGTTAATCTGTGGTTGTAAATTTCCTACAAGATGTAACCTTCTAAATACTACTAATGACATATTTGACAAGTCATAATGATGTTGTAAATAATGTTGAGCATATAACACGCATAAATTTAAACGATTTATAATATTTATAACAGTTTCAATTAAATAGTGCAGAAAAATTGTTAAAATAAAGACACTATATTGCTTTTATGAAAATTAAAAAACAATAATTTTAAGTAATATTATTTAAAAAATCTTTTCATTATAATTTTGAAAAATTTTTGCTCCTTAACTTCATCAATCTTAATATGACCCTGATAAGATACAGTAAAATGCTTCTGAATTATTAAAGGCCCGTATCTTATTTTACCCTAAATGGAATATTTATGAGCAATGTTTTTATTTACAGCACAATGAGTACAATGCAAAATTCAAATTTGATTGCTGCCGCTGTGGGTGCTACCATTGGGGTCATCAGTGTGGCCACTGTCTTTATTTACAATAGTGTAATGAAAAGGCAGCAACACTCAGCTATGAATAGCAATATAGACAGAGTAAATCGAAAAGTTGCAGAGCTAAAAGCAGAATTAGAAGAATTAAGGTAATGACATACTACAATGTGTTTACATGATATTTGAATGATTGGGCTTTCCACATAATTTGCACATAATTTGCATACAATGATTTAGAAATTTTTTTAGAATATTGAGTAATTTAAAAAATAAAAATGTTAATTTTTAAGTAAAATCATACATGTATATCTAAGAAGTATAAAATATATCAATAAATTAAACTCTTGCTTATTGAAAATAAAATTCCTATTTTTTTGTTAAACAGTAGTATTATTTTTTTCAGTTATTACAAAAACTTATCCTCAGAATATATTTTGATTACAGAGCACAACAGGCAAATTTACAGAAGAGCAGGAAAAGGCGAGTAATAAAACGACAAGTTTACTCAAATGACAACACTTACACTGGTACAGATGATGTAGACATAGATACGTATTCAACTGCTGGTACTGATATAGGAGATGAAGAATTCTTTGATTGTTCAGATGATGAACCTGATATGGAAAATGAGTTAGTAACACTTTATTATTAGCATTGTTTGTACCTCTGCTGGATTTTGAATTGCTTTGTATGTTTTGGCTTGGGTCCTTCCTATCTTTCAACTTAAAGTTAATGTTACATGTTTAAGTTGTGTTGTATATATAATGCACAGACTAAGTGAATTTACGAAACGGATTATTTTTTATGTAACTTTTATTTTTAAAGTCCAATATATGTTATGAATATTCTATGGCTTGTAATTTGTGGTAGTTCTGTATAGCAATTCATAATTACAGAGAGCTATGCGAACAAAAGTTCTAGCGTAAAAAGACCGAGATTATATGTTTAGTGCTATAGGACATCCGAAGGAACAATAAGTGAAAATTCAGAGCTGTTGAACCTTGACAAGGATAGTGAAGATCACAGCTTGCATTTAATCATATACCACAAACTGAAGACAATGATTAAGGAACATCCAGATGATGTAGAGATTGTATGGAGGTTTGCTAGATCGTGCTATCATTGTTCTGTTCAGACTCATGATTCTGAAAAACAAAAGGAATTCATTTTTGAAGGTAATTAGACAAACTTAAGGCGAAAAATGTTTTCTTCAGTTTAAATAAAATTAATTTTTTATAACAAAATTCAAATTGTAGGTTGTGACGCCTGTGAACATTTATTACACGTGCGCCATGGTCATTTTTATAAATGGTACGCCATTCTTGTTGGGGTAAAAAGTAAATTTTTACCAATAAAGGGTAAAATCGAAAACGGTTATCTTTTTAAGGAATATGTAGAGAAAGCCCTCGAAATAAATCCACACGATAGCTTCTTGCATCATCTCATGGGAAGGTTTAAATTCGAAGTGTCAGAGCTCAGTTGGCTAGAAAGAAAAGTAAGTTTTTCGATTGTGCAAAATCTATTTGAAATTAATAATTTTATTATCCATTTGAAGCATAGAAGTAATTATCGTTTACAGGTCGCATCAACTTTGTTCGGTGAGGTGCCAAATGCAACTTACGAAGACGCGATTCCACATTTCGAAACTGCGGAGAAATTGTCACAAAAACCTCACCATGAAAATACGCTTCTACTGGGTAAAAGTTATATCGCGTTGGGCAAATACCAAGAGGGCGTCTCATGGCTCAGCCGACTAGAGGAAATTCCTGTTAACACTGACGAGGAAACGCGGGTTCAAGTTGAAGCGCGGAAGCTCTTAGAGAAATATTCCGAATATTGTACATAATAATTGTCGCGTATCTGTCCATTCCATAATCTGTGAATACGCAATTATTCACGCATACAAAGAGCTGGATTCGATAGATGCTATATAAATCAATGCGTTAGATTCAAACTAATTATAAAACAAAATTTTTGAGACAGATAAAGATATATTATATGTAAATGTATATGATTGATAAATTAAAGATTATTTCGTACATTGAGTCAAATCAAGATGAGTTTTAAATTTTAATAGAATTCGATCTATTCATAATGGTTATTAGCCAGAAGTTTGTATTTTATTTCATGACAGAATGTTAAATTTATATTTACAATGAAACGATTTGTTTGGAAAACAGGAGAGGATCTTAGACAATATTTTCTTACGCACGGTAATATTAGGGAGGGAACTTGAAAATTTGTTGGTGCTGGAGATTTACTTCTATTTAGCTTGAACAATATTTTTAGCTACGTAAGTTTTCTGTCGACAGAAATTATACTAAAAGAAGTATCGCTTTAATGTTTGACTATTTGGCATACGAAAAGGGAATAAATGTTACATTGTAAAGCCTCGAACGCATAATGTCTTTACATAAGTAAATCCAAAGAAGCATTCTAAGATTATGTAAGAATTTCGTTTCCAAGCTTAGAATCTATAAGTTTCATGTTATAATGATTAAGAGCAATTTTATAACAACGGTTTCCGCCGTGCGACTGACTTAGACGTCGAATTAAGAAACCGATATGCAATACAAATTTTCTTATTTTTAAATAACTACACGTTGAGTATGTTGATTGCATTATACTACATACCGTACACGTGTACAGTTATCATCATTATAAAGTTACCACCTTTGTCTTCCAAATAGTAATCGCCGATTATTTCTCGAAAACAAAAGAAAAAATATTACACGTATTTATTAGATGTTTGTTGGAACACATATATCCTCTACAAATAATTCACATTGTTTGCAGCTCTATATAGACGATAATTCTTCAAATTTTGTTATCAATAATGCGCCTCGACAGAGTTTCTTAATAAAACATTATATAAATGCAAACTTGAAT
Source organism: Muscidifurax raptorellus (assembly GCA_020010945.3). Taxonomy (NCBI): domain Eukaryota; kingdom Metazoa; phylum Arthropoda; class Insecta; order Hymenoptera; family Pteromalidae; genus Muscidifurax; species Muscidifurax raptorellus. The sequence continues at coordinate 37,643,626 of CM052078.1, read as the reverse complement.
ATAGTATTCCACTTCATTTTTACTCTATACAAACGCATTGCATGTTCAAAGTCAAACCTATAAATCACAGCATTAATAAAAAAAGCCATAAACACAGTAAATACCAGGCCGTTTCTTCCAAAAAAAACCCTAATCACCCCTTTTCCAAACACCCCCCCCCCTTTAGTAGCAGCGAATCTCCCCCGGCATAGCTATACACACGCACATGCACCCCCTCCCTCAGTTTCTTTCTCTTCGATCAATAGTGGTCCGATAGAGCGCCCAGCATCCGAGTAAGTAGTCAGGAGAGTGAGAGAGAGAGAGGCGCGCGAGAACTGTCGGGGTGTGTACACACGCGAGAGAAGCCCCTGGCGTAATGTCAGAGGGAAGCCCGAGCGAGTGGAGAACGCGACGGCCCAGTCGCGGAGGTGCAGTCCACCACTGGATCTCTTAGATGCGGTGAGGCGATCAATCTCTTTTTCAACGTGTTCTTTATATTTTTTTCTGTTTCTTCTTTTACAGCCTCTAATATTGCGTTTGTCGAAAGTTTGTCATCGGGGGTTGATTTACGGTTAAAGACGAGACGTGAAAAGGGGTGTGCGCGCGGTTTGGTCTATTCTGCGCGGGATGATGGGAATGTGACGTGCGGTTTCGGGTTTGAATGGATGTGGGTTTTGAGTTTTCGGTGGTGTTTTTTTTCTTCGCGAGAGGTATCGTTCCAAGGTGAGTTTGTTGGTTGATTGGGGGAAAAGGATTTTTGGAGGGTGTATGTATAGGCAGCATACAGTTAAGGGGATGGTTTTGTTTATTTTTGGAAATTTAACACGTAATTTCGCTGCGAGTATAATTCTTGGACGTACGGGTTTATCGCATTATAGGCATTATTAGATTTAAACGATTGGAACAAACTGCCTTATGTAAGAATGTCTCTGTACAATTTTATTAAACAAAAACTTCTTTTCGAGCTTTATCCCTAAAATCAATTACCTTCCGTAAATAAATAACTATATAATTTAATCTATCACGATTTTATTAAAATACAATAAGAATAAAATGAACAATTTAAAAAGATGCACGAATAAACCTTCATCATCATCTCAAATTCTAATTTAGCTACATGCTTCAGACCTACTCAAACCACTCCACCCACCCCCTCAAAAGCAACACTACATATCATCATCCATTGTGCTCACTCATCTCCGAATCTCTCTCGCAATTAACTCGGCCATTGTTATTAAAAAAAACTTCCTCTCGCAATAAACACTCCTTTTTACTCAAAGTTTATTATATCACGGCGTTTATAAATATAACGATTAATATATCAGTGAGCTGGAGAGAGAAGAAAAGAAATATGGACAGAACGTTGCGCGGGATGCTGTACTGCGCGATGTGGTACGGTAGTATCCTCTCGGGATTTCTGTTTATTGCCTGTCCGATGCTACCACTTTTGCTGATCAGTCCACCGACTTTCCGTAAATGCGGCGAATTGCTGTTCTCCTGCTGGGAGATGTATCCCACTGTAAGTTTATTATCATCATCTTATGGATTTTTCATGTTTCAATCACAACGACTGCTTTTATTCTCATTGTTTTTCTCGTACGAGCAGCACAAATTTTTTTAATAACTTGAATTCATCTGATTTTTGTATCCGTTTGAGATTTGTTTGATAATGTATACGTTGAAAAAATATGTATATAAAACTCGTGCATGTGCTTTGCTCTCAGGCGCTCATGGAATTTTTCGGTATGAAAGTCGTAGTGTCGGGCGATCACATTCTCCCGAACGACTCGGCTATCCTGGTGATGAACCATCGAACGAGGGTTGACTGGAATTTCCTCTGGGGCGCGATGTACCAAGCTTGTATGCCCAATATCGCCGCTCACAAGCTCAAGTTCATACTCAAGGATCCCATCAGGCATATTCCTGGTCCAGGTAAACTATATATATTTATATATTTATAAAGCTTCTTAATTTCTCTTTGTAATTCAATCTGCTGAGGTGTAATATCCGTTTAGCGATAATGAAATTAAGCCTTTATCTCGGAAGCAATTTGCATGTATTTATGCCTGGCGTGAGTCTAAAAATATAACACTAACACACAAGGACTCAGATCGCTTGACTAAATTTAAAGGCGATTTTCGCGCTTCACTGGGATTTCACTTATCGCGCTCCCGCCGAAGGTCTCGCAGTTAAACGCCCATACACGTGCTTTTTTCGGTTCGCCTTTTTTTGTGTCGGATATAGGGTAAAAATAGCAGTGATGAAAATACGTCTTCAATGAAAAAAAGTTTAAATATATATAATTATATAATCCACAAATCAATCAACTGACGTGTCCTCCTTAGGTTGGATAATGCAGATGAACGGCTTCTTGTACATAACTCGTCGCTGGGAAGAAGATCAGGGTCGTCTCTCTCGTTCGTTGGACTACCTAGTATCTCTCCGTCGACGTAGCCAACTGCTTATCTTCCCCGAAGGTACGGACCTGACTGACAGCAGCAAACAGCGTTCGGACAAGTACGCAAAGTCCCACGGACTGCCCATTTACACGTTCACCTTGCATCCCAAAACTACGGGCTTCAGTTATCTTGTTAGGCACCTCCAGCAGGCGGATTATCTCGATGCGGTGTATGATTTGACCATTGGTTATCCGGATCTTGTTCCTCAGGTGAGTAACGTGATTTTTCACGTAATTTTCACAAATAGAAAGATCTTTATTACGAATCGTTTAAAATTTATCCTTGTTCATATTTATCGCTTGAAAAATGGTAAAAACGTCACGTAATTTTTCACGTTGAAATCACGTGATTTTTTAATGAATCGATCATTCTCTGTCACATAGTCGGAGCTTGATCTACTAAACGGCAAAGTGCCCGACGAGGTGCACTTCCACGTTCGCAGGATACCCCAGTCAGAGGTACCAAAAGACGAAGCCGGACTGAGGAACTGGCTGGAGCAAAGGTGGCAGCAGAAGGAACGAGTTCTCGAGCAGTTCTACGTGGACAAGAGGTTCCCCAGTGAACCCTGGCCACAGTCCAGTCGGATGCCCCTGAGGATAGCCTTCGTCTTCTGGACTTTATTATCCGGTGAGACGAAATACTTTTTTACTCGCGAGAATAAGCTGTTGAATAGGGGTGAGCTAGGACAGCAATGGTATTGAGCACGTCGGACTAAAACTAGTTATTTCCACTTCTCTTCCACGATCATATACGATACATTTACAATGTGTTCTATCTTCTACCTTCTTTTTAAATTCTTCTTTTCATTCTGAAATTCACTGATAAAATTAAAAAAATACTAAGCTATATTTTTGATATAAAGGCACGATGCTGGTAATGTTGGTAATCTCGCCGATCTTCCAACTCTGGACGCTGTTGCACGCGCTCTTCTTCATCGGCATTTCCCTCTTCACTACGGGCTTCAACCAGCTCGAAATGGGTTGGTACTGGAAGTGGAGATCCTTCGTCTCCAAGGATACGAAGCTCGGCTAACCCGTCCATTGCACCCCTATTTTACATATAGCGTCGCATCTTTCCAAGAGTACAACAAAATTCTCTTATACATATAGCATACACAGCAATTGATGCCTGTCTCTGTGATAATCATAATTAATATATTGTATATCGCGCATAAAGCCGTGTACCGAGAATCGAGGATTTGTATATAGTATCTAGGGGGAAGTATAGCTTATTAGTAGGAGTAGCGGAGCAAAAATAGGTAAATTTTTTGCAGCCGCTATATACATGTATACGGATCTTCTTTTTAATAGCCCTGATCTTTTTTGAAAATTCTATATCAAAGAGTCAGTTGACGAAGTGATTCTTCATTCTGTAAGCTGGATTATTTATTATACGGGGAAACACGTGATGTTTCTGGATTTCCTATATATTTTTCTACATATGATTAATATATAAACTATGACCCAAATATTCTAAACCTATACTGAAGTCACCTTTCTAAAAACGAGAGATTCAATACTACAGCGAGAGGTGCATCGAGTACTGAGATTTTCTTTGTAATATACAAATGGTCATTTTTTTATGAACATTACTTTGAAATGAATGAAGAATCACTGGAGAAGATTTCTATTACTAATATTTGCAATTGCAATTGGAATCAGGGGATAAATGTTGTTATATAATTGAGCATATTCAAAAATATAACTACACAAACACAAATAAAATTGAATTTTCTATAACTTTTGAAGCGATTGTATTTTTATCAAAAATAATAAAAAAAGCCAATCTTTTCGGAACGAAAAAGAAGTATAGAGATAATTCAATTAAAAACCAAATATCATTTCCAAACAATGTTTTTAGATGGTTTAAAAATAATTACGTGCTTTTCTATAACAGGGTCGAGCAGTATATAATATTAACATACTCGTGTTTATCAAACTTCCCTGACAAATAGTATTTTGCGAGTATAAATAAATTATGAAGAAATACAAATTCAATAAATATATGTGTATAACGAGAATAACTTCTAAAATGACGAGCGATCAAATTAAAGCGTTACTATACAGAGTTATATATGTATAAAAAAATGTGTGTAAAAGCTTCGTACGATAATATACATATTATACAAATAATTGTGTATAAGTACACTCTCGAGTCGAATAGCTCTGCCGCCGCCAGACAAACGGAATTGAAACCCTTGTCTCATGTATACCTATAACGTCGCTGATGCTACTGCGTGCTTTTTTCAGAAATGCACACAAGAGACACACACGTGAACCCCAGTACAAATTTAATTCTTCATCTGCAAATTAAACGGCTTTTATGTACTAATCTCGAGTGGAGCAATTGTACGGAGCATAGAAATTTCTATGAAACATAATTATATATGATTATACGCGGATTTCGTCTTTGTGTAATTGTAAATTATGCAAAATAAGCGTAATTAGATATCAAAGTTTATGATGAAACAAATTTAAAAAATTCGTAATTACAATGACGAGAGAGAAATGAAATAATATATAATTATATAATTTTTCATTCCTGGAATAAATGCAATCAACGCCTCGAGCATTTACGGTGTATAGAATTGAGTATGAACATGAGAGAATCTATTTTTTCCCATAGTTATAGGAAAAAAAATCTTGTACAACAAGAAGGTGAATTCACGTGCCAAAGAAATAACCCTAGCTGAAAATCGATATTTAATCCCAAGGGATACATTGTACGATTCATTGTGTAAATATAGTTGAGAACGAATAAGAAACGTATTGTATAGACTCGAGAATAAGGACGATTGTTTTTCTGTTAACACTTTAAAACTATCTCGATGTGTACAACGTGTAGCATTATATTATAGCAAAATAATAAATATATATACGTTTTTAGCATTTGATAGAACTTTTGTTGCAATAGGACAATTTGTTAATTTCCCATTTGTTGAACGCTGTTTTAACAAGGACGTAAAATGTGTTAAATCATTGATGTATTAAACGCGTATCGTAAAATTCATATGTAATACAAAATAAAGTTTTTTTTCGTATACACCTAACTAGGAAAGTTTGTTCGATAAAATATAAATCACGAATACAAGCAATATATTTTTATTTTAGGTATTTTGTGTAAATTTATTGATGTATGAACTAATTACATGCGACTGTAATAAATGGACTGAATCATTGATTCTGTACAAAATAGTATGTAACATTTTTAGGAAAGAACTAAAGGTTACTTTCACTAAAAAACGAGGGATACTCGATAATTACCAAAACATTAATAGATCATTGGTTCTAAAAATCTATCGACAATTCATATTTTGTCACTTCAACTACAAGTATAAAAAAAGTATTTTACACGTCAAATTTAGACCCTAGTCACTGTATCGATCGCTCACAGCGCCATATAATTTCATTTAATAGTCTAGTAACTGGAAAACTTTAAATATTTTTTTCGAAGATGTGTTAAAAAGATATTGATGTACTTAGAATTGTGTATACTTCAACCACACGCAGGCAACAAATCAACTAATAATCTATTTGTAGGTATAAAATCACAATATACCAATATTTAAAAATAATGCCTACTGTGTTCTTCTTTATAATATCTTCTTTTTGTAAAAGGGATTGACGGGGCTTGGAATCGGACTTGGTTTAAGTACTCCCGCTTTTGGTTTTCTGTTTGCGTCGAATGGAATGGCAGGACTTTGCCTCAGTTGACGAAAGTACTCAACAGTATTTTGGGCTGTATTTTTCTGTAACATTATTTTTACTCGCTTTTTTGCTGAATCGGTTTTTGGCATCTGTTTTTGAGCAGATTTGGGCGGCGTTGGTGTCTGTAATGTTATATTATATTTTAATTGAAATCTTAAATTTTAAAAAAATAACAAATGTGCGCATAAAATTGAATTTGATTTTCTACTCACACTACTTTGTTCTTCTAGCCTAGTCAGTACTGGTGTTAACCAAGATATATTTGATTTTAGCAAATTCACTTCATCTTCTTTCTCTGCTTTTGCTTTGCTCTTCTTAGGAAACTTGCTTTTTTCGGTTACTTTTGTAGGAGTAGTTGTCATCGAGGTTGACGACTCAGCGACATCCACATCCCAATTACAACTAGTACTACCCTTATTAGTACCTAGATCAGCACTCACCGTAGCTTCTTCTGTACATTCTGAAAATGTATTGCTCAACTTTTTGGAAGACTTCTTTAATTTTTTACTTAAAAAAGACTCCGATACATTCAACTTGTCGGATTTCTTTTTAAGCTTGTTTTTACTGTTCTGTTTGATTTTTTTTGTATTCGAAAGTTTATCAGTCAATTTTTCACTATCATCACTTTCAGCTAATTTTCTTTTTTTACTATTAGAACTTATAATTGGGGAGCTGCTCTGTTCTTGGGATGGAACTAGCTGTTCTATATTCTCTTCATCCAACTCCGTTATATTACCATTCTTTTTCTTTTTACGGGTATTTTTGCTTGAATCTGAATAAAGCTCTTGATCCAGATTTAATAGTTCTTCGGCGGCTTCATACGGATTGATTCTAGTACTTTCTGGTACTGGAATTTCTTTAATTCCGAATGGCATATCACCTTGAGTTAACTTAGTAAAACTGAAATACGGTAAAAAAAATTGTTTTATGAATGTTAATCCTTTAATTGATATTAGGTTGATAACTAAAATTCTTTATAATCAAAGATATATGAAATGCTTACTCATTTATTAGCCGCGTAACATGCTTACGCGTCAGTGTCGTAGATGATTTGTGGAATTTGTTTTCTTTTAGTATGTTAGCAATTTCAATGGGATCAAAAGGTATTTGCGGTATTTCCACATCTACTCTTCCAGCTCTTGGATCTAATGGTTTTCCTTCAGAACTAGCACTTGTTTCTTCCATATCATTTGCATCATCTTCCTCTTCGTTCTCATCTTCTTCATCCGAAAGCTCGACCTTTTGCATCTCATCAATGTTTTGACAAGGAAAACCAGCCTGCATTGAAAATTAAAATACATATCGTGAATATAAAAAGTTTTTCTTAAGAATATTTCAATTGGTAAAATCAAATACTTACTTGTCTCCAAGCTTCAAACTTCTCCGCATAGTCCATACCAACGTCAGATTGAAAAATTAAATACCTAAAAATATTTTTAACAACATGCTTGATTTGTCTTTGATCACTCATGCCTGCTAAGTGAATGACAAAAGGCCGGACAAATTCTGTAACAATATTTGTTGGTATCCGTCCTTCGCTTACCTAAAATAAAACAAAATATTTTTAGATACTTGTTTGCACAAACTTTTAATAAAAATAATATAAAGCCCTACTTACTTTAGCTAATTCTTCCATATAAACGTCTGTTATATGTAAATTAAGTCCTAAACAAGTTTTTGGATCTAACAAAATCTCCTCTATAACTTTACCCATGCCAACTACCCATTGCTTATTCCATGATTGTTTCTTGCAAATTTCAAACGTTTGCCTGATAATCTTCCTAACAAGCTGTAATCAATGAAATAACTTAATTTGTGACGTATTCAGTCAAACCTTTTTATCCAAAATATGAGTACCAACCATCTCAAATTTATCTACCCTGTATCGATCAATACCAAACCACTCAGCGGCAAGGCTTTTTAAGGTACATTTTGTATAAAGTAGCGCAGTATCCATAGAATTAAAACAATGAACAATTTTACTGAGGGACTCTGCAAGTTCCTCCTGCACCAATGGCTTGTCGGACATCCACATGCAGTAAAACAAACCTTTCCATAATCTCAAGAAGTCTGCCTCTGTGAAGGCTGCGACAGAACATCAACATCGTTTTAAAAAAGAATAAAATCACCGAAAGAACAAAGATTTAAGTCATAAATCTATTTCTCCAGCTTACGAACTAATATTAACATACCAAACGAGCTCTGAGAGCGCATCATCAACCATTTTTTCAGATTCTTCAGCACCTTGTCCCTGACTTTCTTGTCGTTGTTTGCAAGTAGCCTAGCGAATTTGACCTCCTGCGCGATGAGTAATGTTTTGCTACCCTTGAGTTTGGTATCGCTCTCAGTTTTCTTCTCGATTTTCTTCTTCAGCGATGGCGTTTGCTTGGGCGACGCACGTGTGTGTTTGTTCCCCCTTTTCACCGACATCTTGGTGTTCTTCTTCTTGGACTGCATTTTATGCAGAAGAGCAGGCCTTCGACAGACAAGTAAATTGTATCAAGCTCTAGCACTCATTGATACTCACGCTTAATTAATTAACAATTAGAGATACCTAATTATTACCATATCGACAAACTTAACCTAAAAATCGCTGAAAGTAACCATCAGTGAATGCAAGCTCGATGGTAGAACTAGATTATAGAACGCCACAGGCAGCAGGCGGTTGTCTGCATAAAAGATATGCCCGTGTCAAGCCCGCACAGCGTGCCTGTGTCGACTGAACTGAATATGGTGGCTGTCCAGGCTGTCGACTATCACTCGGCTGCTTAGGGGCAATGTACATAGGAGCTCTGCTATGCTATGCTCTGCTATGCTACAGCTGCGCTAAGATGAGCTGTCCGGTTCCGTTCTTTCGTCTATAACACACGTATGTTGTGTATCTATACATGACATACCTACTGCATGATCTCGCGCGTCAAGATGAAAATTGTTTTAATAAAAGCCTACATCAAATAATTTAGAGATTGTATTAAATAATTACGTTATAAATTAATACATAGCTACGATTTTAATTTACTAACCTCAAAAATGAAAATGAATAATCTGCTGAATTATTGTGTGAGGTGTATGTTTTTTAAAGAAAGAATTAATTATAATATTTGGGTGCTTTTCAGATGGTGTAAGAAAACATTAAATTATATTTAGAAAAATAAAACTGCTGAAAAGAAAAAATAATAAAAAAAATCACATTTATAATGAAATATTATATATTTGAAAATAAAAGTTAATAAGTTTTAACATTATGCAAAATAATGTTATAATAAATATATAAATGTTAATAAGTTTTAACATTATGCAAATGTCTATTAAATTGACACATTTTTCTAATGCACAAATTTTTTGTTCAACACTCAACATAACTGAATTATTTAGTTATTTATTTTAATGTAAATTTTCGCTACTTTTTTAGAACTGTTAGAAACATTAAGTCAGTCGAAAACTGTTCACCATGCTGTTCACCTCTATCCTCCACAGATTATATCATATTCGTGAGTGATTGCGTGTGCAATAATCTGAAACCATTAAGACAGGAACGGAATCGGAACAGACGGATGGTAGCAACATAGCAGAGCATAGTAGAGCATAGCATAGCAGAGCTCCTATGTACATTGCCCCTTAGGGACTTTCCACACTGATGCGCTGCGCTTGTGCTTCGCGTGCGCTGTGCTGTGTTCCGTGCGTTTGCGCTCTTTGAGAGCATAAGGGTATTTGCACGTCTAGGTATACATCATACCCAATGAAAAACGATTCTCTCGAGTGATGCTTAAATTTTTAAATAGCTCATTTGATTACTTATAAAATGAATAATTAATACGTTTTGCGATATGAAGACAAAAAATAAAATAGTCTGTGCAAATGCGTTAAACGCAGTACTGCTTTTGAATATCTTAAGGGAAAAGAAAAAAAGACATAGAAGGTGGTGGGTTAAACCTCATTTGAAACATGAGATCAGACTTGATTTTGGTGCTTATCACACTATTTTTCATTATTTTAAAATAAATAATCATGAAGATTTTTATGAATTTGTGCACATGAATGTCACATTTTTGTCTTCATATCGCAAAACGTATTAATTATTCATTTTATAAGTAATCAAATGAGCTATTTAAAAATTTAAGCATCACTCGAGAGAATCGTTCTTCATTGGGTATGATATATACCTAGACGTGCAAATACCCTTATGCTCTCAAAGAGCGCAAACGCACGGAACACAGCACAGCGCACGCGAAGCACAAGCGCAGCGCATCAGTGTGGAAAGTCCCTTACTGCTACGGTATTCGCTATTCGTACAACTACAACAGCGCCGTGGCCAGTTCAGGAAATAGGCAGAGTGGTGGGTTACAGGTTACAGTATATCTATAGCTATTGATTTTCAGCTAGCGCCATCTCACTAAAATTACGGCTATTTTTAGTATTATACATTCGCGTCTTAGCCCTGCAAGCAATAATGTTAGCAGTAGCCTCCTCACCTACTTTTACCTTTCAAATTTGAATATTACTCAAAAAAGGAAAAATAAATTATTTATTTCTTGAATGGAAAATATTTAATAAAAGTGCTACAAAAAATTGTATAAACTCTGTGTATTCCAGATATCTAATTGAAAAAAAAATTTATTGATAAGATTATAGATATAGGCATTTCAATATTAGGTTATTTCTGAGAGAAATTTATAAGCAATTTTTGATATCAGAGAACATTTTTTATCATGCATATTACATATGACGAATATAAATAAAAAAGTTATTTGTTCAAATAAGAATAAAACTGAAATTAAAAATATAGATAACATTAAAGTACCTAAGATAATATATTAAAATAATAATCAACTTTAAGTACTTCCTTTAAGTACTTAATCGAGAGTCTAGTTCACTGTCATATGGATACGGATGTGCTTCAAAATGTCCAACTTTTTTCCCCTTAATATAATTATATGATTTGAAGCAAAAATCACAAAATAAGCAAGGGTTGTGTGGAAGTCGCTGATTTTTACTGACAACCCACAAAGCATTGTATACTCCACAGGTCATGCAATACTGGCATCTATGAGGCTTTAACCTGATAATTCTTGGATAACAATCTGGATTCAACTCATATGTTGGATTTACCAGCCTAGTGAAATAACAAAAATCTCATCGTATTATAACACTTACCTTATAACTATACAAAAACGTAAAATTCTCGTTAACTTACATTGCATTACTAAAAGTAATTAAGTGCTCACAGTCTCCTTGGTGTTGATATACGTAAGGGAAACCGAATTTCAAAATAAGGCTACTTATTTTTGTTTCTTCCATTTTTGCAGTATGATAAGTACCATATCTGTGTTTTTCTGCCCAATCTCTAATTACTTTACTATTATCTTTATTTGTAGGATCACGAAAATCATTATAAAATGTACCTTCAATATAAAAAAACCCTGATTTGTAAACATCCTAGGACACATAAATTACTATATATTTAATTTGTTGAAAAATATTAAATTAATTAAATTTTAAATATTCCCATAAATTAATACCTTAGCATTTGGAACTTTGAATCTCACAGGTTTCTTACTTATCTCTTGTGATACGCTGTTATCTGCATAGCAAAATATTTTATCCTTCAGCATATCAAGAGTCTGAGATCCATGCATAGCTGTGACAGTATGAACTGAGACTTTACAATTAGATACTTTTTGAAGACTATGTTTTTTGGAATAAGTTTTGGAGTTAAAGGGCTTGTAAACTTTGATATATACAAGAATATCATTTTCTGGTTCCAAACATTCTGTTGATTTCACAGTAGATTTCTCATAGAGCTAGAAGTATGTGCCATTTATCAATCATGTATAGTTGTATCGATTGAAATTACATTGAATTTCAACAGATACATTATTAGTTGTTCCATAATCGATATCTACTTACAATATTTTTCTCACTTATATACTTCGACAAAGGAACTATAACTGATCTATCAATTTTATTCCTTATTTTTGTATGTTTTACAGTTTTGAGTTGCACATTGTCGATGATAGATGGATCAAGTGGATCCTTGCAGAACTCATATGTACTTTTTGTCATTTTTTTCAACTCACCGACGACTGTTAAATTATCAATACTGCAATGCTTTGCAAGCTCTTTCAATAATTTTTCATCCACATTGCCTTTATCAGAAATGGTATCTACAAAATATTTCTCATTCATTTTATAGTGTTGGTAAAAATTGGATGATTTAATCAATCCTCTATAGGCATCAAAGTAACTTTGCAGATCTACAATTTTTGATGACTTGTACGAATTCTGGTACAGTTCATTCTTATCAAACGAATTCATATCAATGAAAAGCTTGATTTTTCCAGAATCAATCACCTATATTATCCTATCACACTACACCAAAAAACTGTGTTTACTTAGTATAGTATTATGTGTCGAACCGCAGAACAACTGAGCACCGAAGAGAACTAAGTATTCTAATAATCTTTCTCGAATTCCATAAACAAAATAATGTCCCTTTGACCTTTTGCGGCAACGTTTTGTTTTGTTCGAAAATAGCGCGTTGCGGGCCCGCATTCTCTCGCGCGCAAGCGCGAGCAGGTGGAAGATCCGCGCGCAGGCGCTCATATTTCACAATAAACAATATAAATGCAACAAATTTGCAAATATAATATTGCCAATAAAAGTAACGCCCACTCCACGAATCGACAGTTCGCTCACTATGAAAAATAAAATTGTTCCGTCAATAAATGAACTTGCTAATTGCATTTGAAAACGCACAACTCGTCAATCGATCCAAATAAAAAAACTCATCATCGACCCAAATTGAAAAAACGCAAACTCCGCAATTTTTCCTAAAAGAGTGCATCGCGAAGCGCATGCCATCACATGATATCTATTCCGCGGCCTTCTATCCGCCCGCGAGTGCGTCGTCTCGGTAAGGTTGGGTATATCGACATATCACACACACACATACTATATATATAGTATACTAAGTATAATAAGTATCGGTCTCTAACTTTGCCTCTCCCACCCCCACCGCACAGTATATTCCCGCAAGCTTTTAGGTATACTTAGTCACCAGTGTGCCTCGACCGCGAGATCGTAGGTATCAGCAGTGCATAAAAGCCATATCAGACCGTCGTCTGAGTTGAGAGCTGTGGCTGCGCTTCTCGTGGTCGGTGCTTCCCGCGGGTGTCCATCAGTTGCCGCGGCGAGCCGCCTTGTAAGAATCAAGATAGTCGCTCCGTCAAGCGTCCGTCGCCTCCTGCATACCGCCGTTCTTCTCAAGATGCCCAATATCATAAACGACGTCAAGCTCGACTTCAAGGATGTGCTCCTCAGGCCGAAGCGGAGCACCCTCAAGAGCAGATCCGATGTGAGTTTCTTTTATTCTGTAATTTTTTTTTAAATTTTATGTTCGTTTTTGTTTTAAATAATTTTTTTATCGAAATCTTGAATTACGTGCGCGAGACGTGGAACTTTTACAAGGAGCATCGCGCACTCTTATCTCGCCTCGAGGCTGTTTTCTTATCGCTGCACATCAGACGTGCGCGGTGATGACATTTGCGCGGACCCATGTGTGTTTACCTTACCGCGAAAAATTTCCGTCATTTATTACTTTTGTTTATAAATAGCCCCTTGATTGGATGGAAGTTTTTTGCCTTTTCTCTCTCACAGCAGCGGGTCTCGGGAAAATGTCGTTCAGCTATTTTCGACTAGACTTTCATTCAAGATTTTTTATTTTTAGGTCGACTTATTTAGGGAAATAACTTTTCGTAATTCTAAACGCACCTACCGAGGAATACCCGTTATGGCATCGAATATGGATACGGTCGGGACCTTTGAAATGGCAAGAGCACTGTCCAAGGTAATTGGCTTTGACTTTGATTCAGTTTCTTTGAAACATTTGGCTGTCGAAACCAGGCAGTGTTTCATGGCTTGACTGCAGCGATGTATATAAATATATATATATGTACATATTGATGGTTTGTATTTTACTTTAAGCATGGACTATTTACAACAATGCACAAATATTATACTGTCGATGAATGGAAAGAATTTGCTATTCAGAATCCTGACTGCCTGCAAAACATGGCTGCTAGTTCAGGGACAGGAAATGAAGACTTTGAACGTTTATTGAGTGTTTTGGCAGCCGTACCTGAGCTGTCCTTTATTTGTATAGATGTTGCCAATGGTTATTCCCAGCATTTTGTGGAATACGTTAGGAAGGTCCGCTTGCAGTTTCCTAGTCACACAATCATTGTAAGTACCCATGTAATATAGTGTTGAATAATTATTGCTATCACTTTACTCTGTGGAAATGTATAAAAAATAACTTGACACTTAGTTTTTAAAGAAAATAAAGACTTACTTTTAATTTCAAATTATTAACAGGCAGGAAATGTAGTCACTGGGGAAATGGTAGAGGAATTGATTTTGTCTGGTGCTGATGTAATCAAAGTAGGAATTGGACCTGGTTCTGTGTGCACAACACGTATGAAAACTGGTGTTGGCTATCCTCAATTAAGTGCAGTAATTGAGTGTGCTGATGCTGCTCATGGCCTTAAAGGTCATATTATTTCTGTAAGTATATAGATTTATGAAAATCACTCAATTGTAAATACTACATAATTAAAAAGACAAAACAGTTTTAATATTTTAATGAAATTTTAAACATTTTTTAAAATTATTTTCCTTTATAAATAATGTACAGGACGGTGGTTGCACTTGCCCTGGAGACATAGCGAAAGCTTTTGGCGCTGGCGCCGATTTCGTTATGGCGGGTGGAATGTTTGCTGGTCATGACGAGTGTGGAGGCGATACGATTGAGAAGAATGGGAAAACATTCAAACTTTTTTATGGAATGTCTTCGAACACTGCTATGAAGAAACATGCCGGCGGTGTCGCTGATTATAGGTAACATATTTATTAAACAGTATGAAGTGCTTATTTTGAAAAAACACCTAAAAATTATAATAATTTTCTATAAGCAATTTTGAAATAAAATAATTATTTAAGTTAATTTAAGTTTTCCAAAAGTTTAATATGCATGCTTGATTATAGTGTTGTTGAAAAAGACATTCTTGATGCATCATCAAAATTTAAGCAAAATTTAGACTCACATATACGTATTATGTAACAAGATTTCTTCATTTTTTACAAATGTCATATTGGGTTGCAAGTTTTAAGTAATATATATGCATTCTCGTTCGATAATGATCAGAGAAGTATGGTTATATAAGATTGCTAAAGTCCAAGTTATGAGGAATAAGGGATTAAATAATTTTAATTCAATAATCGTCTACAGAATATTCACTTGCAATAAGGGAAAATATTATCAAATGCTCGGAACGGTTCAGATATAAAATATTCATTTGAACATCATAAATTGCTTTTTAATGTGTACATAATGTGCGCGTTATTTAATGCAGTCGTACACAAGATGCTTATTAAGACTTTTCAAAACTAATTCATATAATGTGCTGATGAGGCCATAATTTATATCAATTAAAACCACAGTTTTATGATTATATTAATATTAAAAATTTAAGATAAGAGGCAAACCAATGTAAAATAATTATAACTTGATCAATAGTTATTAATTTTCGTGTATATAAATCTAAGTAAACGTAATTTGCACTGGGTAGATAATGTCATGCAGACATTTTTTTTCATTTTTTCATGAATTACGCTTCAGCCGCTAATTACGCTCGTCAAGTGAAATTGAAATAAACATTGACTTTGAAAGAGTTTACTGTCAACTATACCGTCCATGAATAAATATAACGTGTTTACTAATTAGTTCGGTAACACTTGAAACTTTCAAAAAATATAGTTGACTTGAGTCCATGAAAAGCAGTCATAATAACAACGAATATGAACTTGAATGGTCTATATTTGTTGATAATCATTTTTTCCTAAATAATTATCAGTATATAATAACTATGATTGTTTTAACTGGATGTAATGACTACTTTAATTTTAATTTCTTTTCTTTTCAAGATCATCGGAAGGCAAAACCGTGGAAGTTCCCTACAAAGGCGGTGTAGAAGCTACAGTATTAGATATGCTCGGAGGTCTGCGCTCAGCATGCACTTACGTGGGAGCGTCTCGCTTACGCGAACTGCCAAAACGCGCCACTTTCATCCGCTGCACCCAGCAGCTTAACAATATTTACGGACCGCCAATGTAATCAGGCTTAAGATAAATAATTTTTTTACTTCTTTCTTAAAAATCACGTCAGGGATTGACGGGGGTATAGCGGGTCTGCAGAAGTAAAAAATGAGTAAAAGTAAGGTAATTTTTAAGCTAAACAAAAAGTAGCAAACAAGTGCCATCGAGTAATACGTGCACGCGCACGAGCGCGAGAGCATGGGTGCATACATGATTAATTATAAAACAAAGGTTCGCTTCTCTCTCGTGTATGCCAATAACCGTCTGCCGCTGTGGCGTCTTGATTGATCAAACATTGAGAGGAGGAAGAGATGGCCGAATGCATTCAGATATACCTTGTATTGAGCACCGTGGTGTAAGCGCTGCAGCGGTATTGATTGGTGGGTTTGGTTCTGCGTGTCTATGAAAGTGAGCTTCTAGCGAAGTAATTATTGTAGTCAATTACGAAATCGTATGAGTTATGTAAGAGATGCTTTTCTACAAAAAGAATTCTAAAAAGTTTATCGCGAATGGTTTTTGGAAAATTCTTTTTATTTTCAAGTATTGCATTTATGGAATTATTTTTGGCATGTATAGCTAAAATTTTAATGTTAAATGGAGAAGGAAGCCTTTTTATGGGAATCGGAAAATATTTTTAAGACGGTATTGATAATTCATGAAATCAAAGATATTTATGCAAAAATGCATAATATGACGTTAAAAGAGAACAACCTCAGTTTTATATTATTTATCACTGACACAGGTCATTTCATGCTTACCGCGTGGAATTGAATTGCTTGACGGACCTCAATTTTATAGATAAAACAGTATTAGCAAATGTCTATAGATAACTATAGAGAATACACTGTTGTATTTTTTACCAAAGAGATGTCGGTCTGAATGAATTGTGAACTTATTATTATTTTTACAGAAGAGAAAAACTGAAGAGCAAGTGTGCTGCGATTTGGCTTTTGAATTTATTTATCAGGAATACAAATATTTTGTGAGAAATGCGCAAAAGAGAAATGTAACCGCACAATCATCATTGTGATTAGATGTGATTAAATTAATTTCGTGATTTTTTAAAAATTGTCTCACAGTTGCCACTTAAGTATACAAGTGTGATTATTAAACGTTAAGTAAAAATGGAAAGGAAATGGAATCGCGGCTTGTATATTTTAACACTTGAACGTGCATTTTATTTCAATCTTATTTGTGAAATGTCACGATTTTTCAAACTAATACAAGTAATATTGATTAATCACTTTGAAATTTTGATGTTTTTACTTGCGATGCCATTTACTTCCAACTTAAAGATTTGTTCAAAGAAAAGCACAGCTTTTCTTGTACTTATATTTTCATTAATTTCAAACCTTTATATGTATTATTGAGTGTGATTTTTGCCGTGTCAAGTCAACTAATGTTCAATGTCGTTTTTAATTTGTAATAATACAACGATATCAAAAATAAAGTGTTATTGATCGTAAAAGAATTTGCTGATGTACATTCTGGTAATGGTCAGTAAATATAATATATTGCAGTTGTACCTTTTTAAAGTTAATGAATAAAAACGGTGGGTGCTCATATCAAAAGTTTACTCTATTTCAGTTATTTGCAGATAGGAATACAAGAAAAAAATATATATATATTTCGATATTTTTTTATTTGTTTCAAGTAGCTAATTACAATAAATAAAAAATTGCATTTAACTATCGCAATTTTTTTCTTCAGTGACGATGTTTGATTTTCTGAAATAAACTCTTCAGTTCATAAGTTCTTTGTAATGAATAATTGTCGATAAAATATAAAAATGTACATCATACAAAGTATATTTTTTTATATGTGCATGAAAAGGGCCCTTTCCCATGCACGAGAAATTAATAGAAAATCGAGTTAATCTACGCAGCGAAAAGAAAAATGTTTCGTCCCGCTACAGCAGAAGGATATATATCCTTAATTTGATATTCCTTTTCCATAGATAAAGAAGGGCCTATTGAAAAAAGTATATGAGAAAATTTACATAATTGATATTGTAAAGAATCTATTGATTATATTTGAATTTTTTTCAATTTTTGTTACATCGCGAATGTTCTGCTAACAGTAATATTCATTTTGAAATCTGAAAGTTAAAGTTGCACTTGGAATAAGTTTTACCAGCTGTGAACACAAATAACATTTATAATATTTTACATTGCCTTTGCAATATAAAATTTACCTCAATCCTCTCATAAGCATACTGATGGAAAGTAGTAGTGTTCATCAATAACACAAAGTCGTTGTTTAGTTTTTGAATGTTTTAATATAACGCAGTTGGTTTGACAATCTATTTTTTAATTACAATAAGGAAATGTACAGAGTAATATTAGTATTGCCGATACAGAAACTGTAAGCTTTTTGCCTTACATTAAGATGTGAAAATAAGTGAACAACGGAATCACTTACAATAATAACATTGGTTGTATTAAAAATTGAATTTTTGATAGAATTGTAACTGAGTTCACGTACATACAGACTTATAAAAAAATTTAATCGATTGGTTTGATTCGATGTTCAAACCATTGACACAATTCTCAAGAGACTGGTACCTGGCTGATCGTGCACATATCCCGGGTCGAGCTCCTTTACCTGCAGGACTTGTGTTTGACATTGCTAAAGTTATGATTGGATAGAAATACATATACATATTTGTTTAAAAAATAAAACATGATATTACGCTAATATGAAAAAACGATTTTTTAGATCGGGTTTCATAATCCTAAAGTTGGTTCAAACATTTTTTTACGTCACTTAATCACTAGAACAATGTATATCCTACAATGTATAAAAAAGAAAACATTCCATATTTTTCCTACCATAAATAAAGCGATAAACAGATACTTCAACGATTTGTCAGGCTTCATTTTTTTTTGCGTCAAACAATAGTCAATTGTGTAATCTTTTTCCGCATATAATAGATATATACATATATGTATACATGTATATTTATATTAATATATATATTTATATAGAAGTGCTGCAGGTATTAAAACGTCCCTCTGGAAATCTATCTGTAATCTGTATGGAAATAAATAAAGGATTATTGTACAAACATTATTGCTTAGAGATATGGGTCGTTAATTATTTCAAAGGTGTAATATAATATTTAGATATAGATACACATATTAATAATACATGATTATACCATAAATTTTAAGTATGTTTAAAAAATGATCACACACATATTACATTATATTATTATATCATGGGAAACGCATCCTTAATATTAATTTTTCCTGAAATGAGGCGGCACATGCACTATATATCATGGTTTTATTGCAATATTTTTAAAAATATCTTATTCTTACACCAATGATTATATTACGTAATACAAATATGTAGAGCAGATAAGTAGTAATACGAAAATATATAATAATTCTATATTACTCCAAATCATCTCAACAATTTTCCTTCAACTTTGTCAAGAAAATGGGTACTTTGTGTTATTAATGAAAAAAAGAAAAGAAATATATTTATTATTAATAATAATAATATGAATTATAACCATGGAAAAACGTTTAATGACTAAAACCAATAAATGTACTAGATTGTATTCCATAAATTTCAGGCAAAAAATAAATGAAAATGTGCCAAAATCGTAAGAATCAGTACACCATCTCTATCCAAAGTAAAGGTGCGATAAGAAAGTGAAAAAAAGCCAAACTTACTGTATTATTCGGTAATGCGTAGATTTCAGTTGTCGGAGCTCGTCTGTGGATACTGGTAGTTCTGGTATCCACCTGCAGGGAATGCGGGATTTTGTTGACCGGGTTGTCCACTACCCTGGGCGCCAGGCGTGTAATAGCCACCCGCTGAGGCAGGGTTCATTCCCGGATAACCGCCATACGCTTGAGGAAAGGCATTCGGCGCGCCTGTAGGTCCGCCTCCGCCACCCCCTCCACCTGCTGCACCACCTTGATTTGACATAGAGTTTGGCATCTGCTGTTGCTGCTGGGACATCTGGTTGTTCGGCATACTACCACCTCCGCCACTGCTTGGCTACGATAAAAAAATTTAATTTATAGAATGATTGTATTCTAAATTGACGAGGAAAAAAATTACTGAAAGCATACCTTTCCACTCTTCATCTGCGCCTCGATAGCCTCGGCTTCTTTAATTTTGCCGATGCTCCTGTAATATTCGGCCCACTGTGCACTATAATCCGCTTGGCTACCGTTCTGCTGGGAATTTTGTTGTTGCTGCTGTTGCTGCGGTTGTTGTTGAGCTTGTTGCTGTTGCTGGACTCCAGAGCCTGATGTTGGATTTCCTGGTGTTTGTCCACCTAAGAATTTTCATAAATTATAATCTGCACATAGCAATTTTGAGCGATAAGAATTTTAAAAAATTTACCTTGTTGACTCATGTCTGGATTCTTGTTAGCATTCTGTTTGGCCTGTTGTTCGATCATTTCAGCTTCCCGGTGTAGACCCATCGACCGATAGTATTCAGCCCATTGGGCGCTGTAATCTGGCTGGCCGGTATTTGGATCAATTTGCACGGATGCTTGACCTGCAGCGTTCGGGTCACCTGTCGCGGCTTGACCTGGCCATGCTTGGTAGCCAGGTGCCGCGTTCCATGATGGATTGTAACCCATCGTGTTTTGTGCACCGTAACCTAAACTACTGGCCGGGGTCTGTAAGAAGATACGTAATTAAAAAAAAAGTATTATATAAATAAATTTCTTTCTTTTCTGTTCTCAGTTATTTTGTTCTTTTTCACGAATTTTAAATAAGTATTTTAACAAAGTTTTCTGCATAAATGTTTTAATGATCTATACACACCATTCCATTATTTCCCAACTTTTCACTGAATATTCTCTGTGCATGTTCCACTTGCTCTGGCGTTCCCTTAATGGTAAAGAATTTTTCAGTCTCAGTACCAGGGTTTCGCCGATCCAATTCACAATGTGCGCCGGTTTGTTGATTGATTTGCTTAATAGTTTCGCCACCTGTAATTTAATGATTTAATGAAAATGTGTGAATAAATATTAAAATTACATTTGTGCTTAAAATGATAGTAAATCCTTACCTTTGCCAATAATGATACCGCATTTATTTGTAGGAACAGGGTATGTAACTTCAACTTTATTACCCTGTCTATTGACGTCCCAACCTCCGTACTCATTAGGCCTTCCGGTAGGATAACCGTTGGTCGAGCCCTGGATAGTAAAGTAAGGAACACGTTTATTGAAAATCATACTAAATATGTAATATATTGATGAAATACTAATACGTACCATGCCACCTCCTAATTTCTCGGCAAATACTCTTTTGGCATTTTCCACTTGTTCAGGCGTGCCACGTATTGTGAAGAACTTGTCGGTTTCAGTACCTGGATTTCGTCGATCTAATTCGCAGTGGGCACCGGTTTGTTGATTAATTTCTTTAATTGTAACTCCACCTGTAAATTAAATTGCATTAATTTTTCTGTGTCAAATTCTTTCTTTCATCTAAAATTTAACTGTCATAATTTGATTTATATGTACCTTTTCCGATAATTATACCGCATTTGTTGGAAGGAACCGGATAACTGAATTCAACTTTTCCATCCCCTGTTGGACGATTTCCTTCCCAACTTCCGTATTCGCTAGGGCGCCCGGTAACTCCATTACCTCGTCGATCCTAAAAAAATACAACGATTGTAAGTTATACAATAAGTCATATTATTATGTTTTTTAAAAATATATAACGTTATAGTTACCTCTCCAGACTCTGAATTTCCATCTTGACTAAAGCTGTTATTACTAGAAAAGTTCCTTGTACCTCTATTGTACAATTGCATTTCTTTTTCGGCGATTAGTTCGTAAACTAATTGTTTCGCGTGTTCTACTTTTTGTGGATCTCCAGTAATTCTATAATGATACATTTATGTTTCAGATATGTATTGATGTTTTTGTATGTTTTAGATTATGAAAAAAATGCAATACCTTAATGGCTTTTCTTGCTCTTGAGCTGGACCATCCTGTATAACTACCATTTTTGCTCCAGATTTTTCCTGAAGTTGTTTAATAGTTTCACCTCCTTTTCCAATGATGAGACCAACTTTGGGTCCAGGTATCATAATTTCCACAAATCCTGGATGTCCAGCTAGTATCGATGCAGTGACAGAGGTTGATGATGTTGATGATGGACCTGGGTAAGGCGGATTGGCACCTGGTATCAAGTCTTCTCCTGGCTTGACCCTTTGATTGACAATTGATTGAACAAGTTCCTTTGCTCGACTGAAACAAACGAGTACAAGAAAAACTAAGTATTTGCTAACAAATTAGTCTTTTAGTACATCTTAGTTACCCTAATATAGTTTTATTATAGAACGCATAATAAATTAAATTAAAACATAGAAATACATTCCTATATTATTTTTATCTTTTGTTTTAGTGCAATAATGAATAACTGGTAAATCAATATTATGTTTGTATATTCGATCAATTATAGAAATAAATTCAATAAATTCAATAATAGAATAATTAATTTTTGCCCTATATAAAAGTAATGATTATCATCGGTGTTACGATGAGCTGTTCCAAACAGACAAAAACATATCGATTATCTTCCAGTAGCGAAAAATACGTCCCCATGCATTTTTCTATCTATTACTTTCTTCATCCAACTTTTTCACTCATATATACTCTTACTTCCCTCTCCAATCCCTAGTGAAAGTAAAAGGCTATTAGTAAATGCAATCATTGTCAAATCAAATTGTCAAAAGGATTTAAATAAATATATCAGAGGCCAACTGTACTCACATCCAGGGCCAATATTTTTGTTGAAAATGTAAATTTAAAATTTCGTTGATACATATCGTATATGCTGAATTAACATTGCTTACATATATATTTTTACAAATAAATCATACATATAAGAATATAATAAATATTATTGGAAATCATTTATTATGTATGTTTTTATATTTATGCATTTTTATAAAAAAGTATGGTATCAATTTGAAAATTATATTATTCACTCAGAACATTTTACCTCTGTGAATTTTGTGTATCTACTATATTTTTACTTTCAATCCATTACCCGTTCAGGCCTCAAGCCTCTTAACGGACACTCTGTTTTGCAGGTGTAGGTTGTAGTTTTACGATCTATTTTGTTATTTTTTAACTTTATCACGTCAGTATTCATCTGGAGAAAATATTTTTACAAATAGAAAAAAAACTATTTTAACAATACATGTTTGGATAGTACAGTCCTAACATTTGAATATTGCCATTGGGACATTATTTTGCTCTTAAATTATCGACGCGTGAAGGGAATAAAGCTCTAACTCGAGCCAGGTTCAAAAACGCTCTATTTCGTTGGTAGCTTATTTTTAAGAGACTTTTTTATGCAATTTCTATTCCAAATGCGATTATTTTCTGCATCTTTGTTATGGTAGTCCTGTACAATTTTTTAAAGTACACAGGACTATCGTAACAAAAGTGCAGAAAATTAATTGCATTTGGAATAGATTAGGAAGTCTTCAAAATAAGCTCACTTAGAGATAGGACGTTCTTGAAGCAGATCCTGAAATAGTGAATTATTCCTCTTAAGTGTCAATTTTCTAAATATTAATTATAGCTATCTGCATGATTTTAAATTTTACTTTGGTAGACTTTGACCCCAAATAAAAATTATAATTTTAAAATACGATTTAAATAATGTAAAAATTAAATGTATCTAAAGGATTTATATGAATGATATGTCAAAACAATATGTCATGTGTAAAAATACAATAAAGTTAAAGAAACAGTATGATTATACTTAAGTGAAATAAATTTCACTTACATTTTTAACATAATTTTGAGAGCATTAAGTTATAATGAAAATGTTCTAAAACATCTTAAACCTATCTTTCAAATATCTTTCAAAGCCAATGAATTGTTTGACTTGAATAAGTGCTAATAAAAATGTGTTAAATAGTCTTCCTTAATTAACATAATGGTATAGCATTGCACATATGACTGAATAAAGTTTATAGTTGATATTAAACATAAAAAGTAAGTTACTTGACAGCGTCCCGGGAGCCGGTTAGCGTGCAAGTACGCTCTGGCATGCCCCCACTTTCAGCAGCCATTTGTATTTTACATCCTGTTTCACTTTGTAATCTTGTTATCTGTTCTCCTCCTCTGCCAATTACTGAAAAAATAATGTGACAAAAATTAATTATTTTACTTACTGATTTTAGGAAAGTTACTACTAAATTACATTTTTTGTTTGATAAAGAAAAACACTGTTAAAAATTGTAATTTGTATGGATGGTTAGATTAAGAGTCTTCGTTTAATCAAAATTAAAAATAATTTTTTTAATTTGTTAAACAAAAAGTTTTATTTCAGTAGTTACTGACCTTAAAAATTTTCTACATATCATTTTATCAATCATTTAAATTTTTCACAGAAATATAATTTTATGATATGTATTTCATTTTTAAAGTGCAATACTTAGGAGTAATTTAGACTTACTTAATCCAACCATTTTGTCAGGAACTCTGATATCTTCATTGCAAATACCTCCTAAGGCTGCAGCAGAAACTGGTTGATCAGCAGCAGTTGTATTCCCACGAAGATTTAATAATGGGTCAGGTATAATGGATGCAAGCTTCTTTGGTTCAGGTTCTAGAATTCAATACAATGTGGGGATGCCGAAAATTGGACAATTTTTCAAAACATAATAAATTTTAAAGAAGTAATAAATTGGTGCATTAAAAATGTAACAGGTCAAAGTCATAGTGAACATGTAATGCAACATCAATAATGACATAATTATTTATTATAGTAACATCAATAACTTGATAGGCAAGAGAAGTATATAAATGTTAAAATATAAATCCTTAAAGGAACATAAGTTTAAATGAACAGAGGACGAAATATTTCTTATAATTCAAGTAATGTTTACCTGAGACATCATCCAATGAACGCTTCTTTGGTGGTTCTGGATTAGATTGTGCACCTTGAGGATTAATTTTAGCTGCAATCTGGAATAAAAGTCACATCGCATAATGTTTAAACGAGATGTTTCTCGTTTTGTCTTTGGGTACCTATCATGACTAAATTACTATAGATGTATCATAATTGCATATGTTTATAATTTATAATATATGAGTTATCAATATCATCTCATCAATATTATTATCATTATCATCATCATCATCAATATATTCTTATACCAATATGAAGACATATACATAAATGTGTAGACATAAATATATTTCAATGTATTATATTGCAAATAAATATTAGATTATCTTATATTAAAATATTCATAATCATTATACATGAAATAATAAATTTGTATGATATCAGGAATCTTATTATGCCATTAATATGCGAAATTTAAATAACTTTATTTATTAGGTATTTTCAAATATAATATATATGTATATAAAGATGAATCAAGGTCACAATTATTACATCGATACAATATCACTCATTATGAAATATAACTGAATCAGAGTTCTACTGAGAGATCTGTAATAGTATGTAAATAGATTTATTTATTGTTTTCTGTTTAAATAACTGTATCTATCTTCCATCATTGAAACTTTACGTTAATCATCTCATGTGGCTATCTTCAACTTCTATATGAACGTAAATTTATACCAACGATACGAATAATTTATTTGAAAACAGAGCCAAGACCATTATAATAGAAAAATTGAATTCTCTTTGATGATGAACAAGATAATAAATAGTATTTTGCAAGTTATATGGTACAATATCCCTTTATTAACTCCCATAACAGAAACAGACTTTTAACAGTAAACAACAAATATTAGTAACATCGCTCCAACTGACATAAAATCTCTCAGTCGCTTGATTATCGTACTACCGTATATCTATCGACAAAAAACCCACAAACCAATTTGTTCGAACAGTGCTCTGCACCAGTGCTACCAAAAAGGCAGCTCCAGTTTAGACTTTGACAGGGTACAATTATAAGTACGCGTTTGCTCCGAAATGCAAAAGAAAGGAAAACAGAGCAGCAGACCCCATGTGAGTCACCTCAGGGGGCAGCTGAGGTCGAGCAGGAGAAGGAAGAAGTTATAAGTACGCGCACCAACCCATCTATGACTAATCGGGAGAAAGGAATATCACCCGGAGCCGACATCGGCGAGGAAAGTAAAGTCCGAAAGCAAAAATCGCGGCCATTCTCTCACCGCGTCGGCATCGCGCGCACGGTCTCCCTCTACGGGATTCTTGTATGTCTATCTCTCTCTCACTTACGCTATATAGATACGCCTTCTACATATACGTATATTCCCAGGGATCAAACTCAACACCCAACAGTATTAAAAAACACAAGGGTGGAGAGAAGCTAGATAGAATAGAATGTTGCTAAATACCTGTTTGGCTCTCTGAAGCGCGACGGCGAAGGCAGAGCTCTGGGCCAAGGCCGAGTCCTGGGGTGGGCCTACGTTGCTGTAGTCACCCATCGCGTCCTGCTGTTGCTGCGACGACTCGCTGTCCGAATGCTGCTGATTCGAGCTAGATTTGCTTCGACTGCTGCGATCCTCGCGATCGCGGCTCGAGGAGGACTTGGATGAGCGACGGTAGTCACGCTCCCGATAGTCGTCGTCGTCGCGGTCGCGGTCTCGCGGCGAGCCGCGTCGCTTTTTCTTGCCCGCCGTGGTGCTGCCGCGCTCTTGCACGAAACCGAAAACTTTTCCCTGCTTTCGCGGAGCGACTTTGCTCTTTTCTTTCTCTCTCTCGGGAACTTACTTGTTTTCTTCGGACGAAGCACGCGAGGACAATGGCGATAACACGGTTACCTGGAGCGAGTTCGAGTGCTGGCGACGGAGAGGAGACCGTTGACGCGGGCGCATGTGCGGCTAAACCGGACGAGTCGGCGTGTAATGGACGGCGGCGAGGAGAGCTGCCGCGTCGTGAGGACAGTGGGGGCGACACCAAACGGAAGACGGAGGAAGTGCTGCCGGTGTTCGCGAGTAGCGCATGCGCTGATGACGATGCGACGAAAAAATGTCTTACGTTAGGGGAGCAAGCGGTGCAGGCCGGGGACTCCATATTTAACTCTCCCGCTTTCCTTCTACGCATGCGCTGCATGCATCCTACTGTTAATGGCCGAACAGACCTTTGGCGCCACAAACCCACATGTAGAATGGAATGGAAGATGTGCTGTTTTTTGTGAAAATATAGGTACTAATATGGGGATTAGGTTGGGATGCGGAATGAAATTAATATGAGAATTGGGCGATATTTATTTCTTTTTTTGCATTGCGTAGCGACTAGTGAGAATTTTGGTAGTGGTGTTTTTGTTTTGACAAGATTGTTTGGTGGGTATTTCTTGGAATATTTGATGATGGCGTTATGTTTGCCAGCCTGGCACGGGAATATTTGAATTTGTTAATTTAATACTCTTTTCGACTAATTTTGTTAATTGGATTCACAAATGATAAATTCATACTTAGCATGTTTCAATAGAGAGCTTCAAATTATTGCTATCTATACAATTATCAGCTCGGATTATAATCAGCAGTTTTTTTATCGCAGTTCTTATAGGTTATGATATGCTAACTAATTCTTTGAACGTTTTATTTTTTTTTCTAAAAATGTGTTAAAAAAATTAAAAATAAAAAAGATAATGTTGTGATCTTGCTTTTCTATCTTGTTCAGAAGAGATAAATACTTATAGGTATCTTTTTCATATTACAGGTTATCTTTTTGCAACCGGCGAAAACGCTCTTGATTGGTTGCGAATTTAGTATGTGATCAGCTGTGTTTTAGACGCTAAAATGTTAAAAATCCTCGGGCTGTTCAGAAAAGGAATTGAAGCGGTTGTGTCAAGTCACAAGTGTCACGTGTGCTTTTCGGAAAACAAGATAAAAGTATCATTTCGAACGTAACTACTATTTAACTTATCATTTCAAGGACGGCCGAGTCACGCTTTATAAGCACAATTTATGTATTTTTAATAGATTATATACTTGCAACGTATATATACCCTTCCTGTGGTTATTAGTATTTATTAGTCCTTACTTGCAACAAGTGATAACTCTAGTACTTAGAGGGAGTATTTCTTAAGTTTTGTATAATATTTGAATTTTTGTAAATATCTACTATGACTTCGTCCGTAATTCAGCCAAGTGTTGAAATCAACTTATCAGAGTCAGAGTTAAATGCCTTGGTTTTAAAGGCAAAGGATTGGATGATCATGAATGGTAATTGTAACTAAACAAATGTTGCATTACTTCTTATATATATTTCAATATTGTATTTAATTTTTAATGTGCATTGATTTCAGGAGCCAGTATGAGATCCAAGAATAATTTTAGCCTAGATCAAGTACAAGTCGCTCCATTTTTGTTATTGCCATCGATGTATCCAAAGAATGAATTTGAAATAGTTAAAGAGGCACAACCTTTGTTAAATGAGCTTATGCACAAGGTATCCCTTGATTATGAATTTTTAAGTGATACATTAAAAAGGTATTTTTATATTTTTTATAAAACTTCATTTGCGAATGTGATTCTTATGTTATTCTATTTTACCAGTACAATTGAAGTTGATAGTTTTACGTCGAAACTTTTCAATATCTACCAAACTGTTCATTCAGAGGGTTTAGCTCAGGTAAGCCATTCATCATTTATTTTCTATCTATTTTTTTTCTATCAGATTTAATTAATCAATTATTTGTCAAATTCCAGAATATAAGTCTCGGTCTTATTAGATCAGATTATATGTTACATAGTGATGAAGGGAACAAAATCAAACAAGTAGAAATAAATATGATTGCATCCAGTTTTGGAGCTTTAGCGGTAGAGACCTCCAAATATCACAAGTAATAGTTACAACATTTTTACAATTAATTAATATATCTGATTATTTAATTAATTTGTACTTTTTAGGTTTATTTTAACAGAACTTGGCTATGAAGAGAAATTATCAAACGTAAGTTATGTCAAAATTTGTAGATATGTTTTTAATATCGATCTTTGATGTATAAATAAATGAGAATTTAAATTCTTCAGATTCCAGCAAACAATGCTGCAGTTGGATTTGCTACTGGTCTAGCAGCAGGATGGCAGGTGTACAATAACAGAAAGTAATTATCTACTTTTATGAATGAAATATACTTATACTGTATACATATATAGATTTACATACATTGATATTGAAATTTTTTTTCCAGAGCTGTAATATTAGTCGTTGTTGAAGAGATAACTTATAATATTTCTGATCAAAGAAAAATAGAATTTAAGGTACAGGAAATAAGCCCAAAGACCAAACTCATCAGAAGAACTTTAACAGAATTACATACACAGGCACAATTAGGACCAAACAAAGAATTACTTGTGTAATTATTGTTAAAATACGCTTCATATTTTGTTTATTAATAAATTTGAATTACGAATTTTCATTTTCATAGAGGCGAATATGAAGTTGCCGTTGTTTATTATCGTTCTGGATATGAATTGGAAGCCTACCCATCTGAAAAGGAATGGGAGGTGAGATTACTACTGGAAAGATCTCGAGCCATCAAGTGTCCATCGATACAATATCATTTAGCAGGAACTAAAAAGGTATTTTAAATTTACCTAATAAGGAATTCATCTATAATATTTGTCACAAAACTCAAAATAATTATAATTAAATAATTCGATCTTAGGTACAACAACAATTGGCAGTCCCTGGAGTATTAGAACGATTTTTTCCAGAATCAAATAAACCTGTAAGAATCAGAGAAGTATTCATGGGACTCTATTCTCTGGATCTGAATGAAGATGGGGAAAAAGCAGTTGCTCTGGCACTAAATGATCCAACAAAATATGTTCTGAAACCTCAACGCGAGGGAGGCGGCAATAATGTTTATGGCGAAGAAATAAAGACACGCTTACAAGCTATGGGAAATTCGAAAGAACGAACTGCTTGGATACTCATGGATAGGATTCACCCCCCTCTCCAGAAAAATTACTTGATTCGCGCTGGAAGCGAAAGCGCAAACTTACAAGATTTTGTTTCGGAGCTTGGAATTTATGGTATTATTTTAGCGTAAGTAAACAAAACTAAAATTAAGAAACATAACTAAAATAATTACACATTTCATTACATAAGTAAACGACACTTTTCAGTGATAAAAATGAGATTCTACTGAACAATCAATGTGGTCACGTTCTGCGTACGAAGCCGTCGTCCGCAGACGAAGGTGGTATTGTCTCAGGCTCAGGTGCACTCGATTGTCCCTTCCTTGTTGAATCCTTAGTATCGGCAAGTTGAAGCTTCTGCCCGAACGTCAGACAATATAGCACAAGTTATCAAATTTGAAAATTGTATTTTTTGATACTAAGGAAACGAGAATGTCACTAAAGGTAAAGTTCCATAAACAGAAAAGCAGTAAAAAGTAATTATTATTAGGATACTCAATCGATCTATCTGATAATGTACGAAATAACGAAAGTGACTACACGTTCTTGCGTTTTTCAAAGAAATTTTAAGAGATATCAACGAAACCATGGCCTTGTATATTTTTACGATAAAACAAAGTAATAAATAGCACGATTTCATTCGAAAGAACTCGTTATTGACATTGAACCTAGGCGATTCATCACTCCATCGTTCGTATGCCTCACACGTTCTAGCAGTAAACCCCGACACTTTCTCCGAAGTGAAGAAGCAGCAGTGTGGAATCGTTTCAAACGATGTACATTTGCTTTGAATTCAGGAAACACTTGAGCAGTCAAGGTCGAGCGAATTATAATTTGTTTTTGGAAAAATTATAAAAGTGATTATAATGCCGAATGATTCGCAGCTACGTTGTTTCTTTCCCAAAAGTAAGCGTCACTGATTTAATTTCTCTGCGTTTCTGGAATTTAAAGATTGCATGAATCACCTTGTGGGTGAAGACGTGCGCTGCATCCTTATGGTACCGTTGGGTCGAGCATCTTCTTTTCCCAAATATCAAGCATTTAATAATTACCATAAAACGCGTATACAATAATAACACGTTTATTATTTTTTTTCTTATCAACATTCAAATTAACAATTAAAATTTAATTAATAATAAACCATTGCTCCGTTTTATAATACCTATACTTTGTTAAATAAACTCGTTAAAAAATCTCGCCTTACTTCGTACTCTAAATACTTTTTTTTATAAAAAAATGATTATCTTCACGTCGCGCTTCTGAAAATATAACGAGTGTTTATGCATATTTAAAATGATGATGACGAACAATCTAGTCGACCAAAGAGAAACAATAATTTAAATTTTCTAATGCTCATTGGAATGACAAAATATTCATGATTTAATTCGTGCGATCTTTTCCATGAATCCTTCTCTCGATTCTGATTGTTATGGGTTCGACGGGTTTAAGCATTACGTCAGCCTTCAGTTTGATGTCCTGTATAGACTGCGCATTATCCTTCTTGATCACGTACTTGCGTATGACCGTCGCTAACAAGGCTTTCATCGCCATCATTGCGTATTTCATACCTGTAACAGAGTCGCAAAGTTCAAGCTAATATCTTTCATTCATCATGAGTCGCTATAAACTTTTTTGAATGCTCGAATTTCGTATGCAGGATTAATTAATCAAGGTACATAAACATACATGGAAACGAGGAAAACTTTTTCAAAATGTTCACAGAGTTATAATTTTTATGACGTTCTTACCCAGGCAATTCCTCGGTCCGGCACTGAAGGGCACGTAGGTGTACGGATGCCTCTTGGCGCATTCTTCTGGCAAAAATCGATCTGGATTGAAAGTCAAAGGATCTGTCCAATATTCTTCGCTTCGGTGTGTCTTTATGATTCCAAGAACAACCGAGCTTCCTTTCGTCAGGGTATAGTCTCCTGTAATTCGATCACATAGCAAATTTGGTCTATAATTCAAGTTCATAAATTTATTGCAGAATATTGGATGATTACCTATGTTGAGATCGTCCGTGACGCGTCTGACGAGTACAGGTCCTACGGGAAAGATTCTCATGGTTTCCTTGATAACTCGCTCCAGGTATTCCATACGATGCAGGTCCTCGTGTCTGACTAATACACTGCTTGGGTCTTCGCTGCCGTATATTTCGCATAGTTCTTCGTAGACTTTGTCCTAAGAATATTATTTTATTGCAGAGAATAATATTTATTGTAAAAGTAGGTATATTATTGACTAGAAAAGCTTCTACCTGAATCTCAGGATGACTGGCCAGCATCAGTATGACGAAGCAGTTTACACTCGCGGTCGTGTCGTTACCCTGTAAAAATCCAAATGAATATCTATAGCTATGAGGAAAAGGCATTAAGCT
The DNA here is from genome assembly GCA_020010945.3 of Muscidifurax raptorellus. NCBI lineage: Eukaryota > Metazoa > Arthropoda > Insecta > Hymenoptera > Pteromalidae > Muscidifurax > Muscidifurax raptorellus. The sequence continues at coordinate 37,611,073 of CM052078.1, read as the reverse complement.
ACAAGGAAGTGCTTTTGTCTGACTGTACACGTCTGTTTTCACTCACCGCGATCATCATAGTGTCGACCTCCTCTCGCAGTTCTTCGTCGGTGAACTTTGTGCCTTCATGGGATAGCTCCATCAGCAGATCCAGGAAAGCTTTCCTTTTTCCTTCGATCTGAGCTGAAGCATAATAAATCACCACGATTTTCACTTTCTAATGATACTAGAGTTTGTAACAGATTTCGATTTGATTTCCAAGAAGGTCGCAGAAGGTCGACGATGTTAATTTTTGTTTTAAAAGATGGATTGTATAGTACTTTTATATATCTGGAAAGAGAATAGAACTTACGTAGTTTTTCATTCACTCCATCAACCCTTCCGTTACCCTCGAAAGCTTGTTTTTTTCTTCTGATCACCTGCAAAGTCAATACCACTGATCATACCATATCACATCAATGCCAAGGGATGAACAAAAGAATCAATTTCTACTAGTGATTAACACTTACATCGTCGGTAAGACTGTGAACATATTTGATACACTCGCGTTGATCCTTACCCAGACGAGTGTTGTTAAAAATTATGTCCGGATGAAGCCAAATCTTGAACATTCTCGAGTAGACTATCTCGAAGAGTCTGCAATATATTGTTTTTTTCGACGTTTAATAAACACGTCGGGAAAGAATAATTGTAAGTAAGTTTTCGGGTCTGGAATGTGGACGTTTGCACTTTTACCTTTTGGCGGATTCGACGTAGGGTGAATTCCTCTGAGTCTGGGCTCTCGACCTCACACCCATTGCAGTTTCTGCGAACGATGTTTTCATTAGAGCAAACGTTTATATTAGATTTTAATTTCACGTTTTATGAAAGATTATGTATAATTTCAATTATTCGCCATATTTCTCACCGCAAATAATGTCGAGAGTGCAGAGGGAAACATAATGGAATATGTCAAATTCCCCTCCATTGAGCTCAACTTCCATCTCTTTTATCATGACTTCTGACTGCACGGAAAAGACCTCGACGAAAGATTCCAGGATTCGTGGATTGAACGTTGGCATGATCAGCTTTCGGTGAATTCTCCATTTGGAAGCTAGCGAGCATTGTGGAAGTAAACTTTTTTTTATTAAATTTATTTTTTTATAGTCGGTTGATTTTTAATCCGATTCGTTTAACGTATCTGTTCAGTGAAATTTGATTGGCTACAATTTCACTAACTGTGTGAATGTTAATATATTATGGTTTTGTTTTGGATAACAAATATTTTTTATTGATCAGACATTCTAAGTGCCATTTTAATTATAGTTTAAACAGATTTTAGCTAAATTACAATTACATACATTGCTTAGTAGATTTCCGACTAAAAAATAAATCCTATATATAAACACATACGAAAATACTAATTGTTATTAAAATTAAGTCATCCCCATAATAAGGCAACTGTGTGGAACAGCGTTTGAGTACTAAAATTAGTATATTACTCACATGCATGAGGATATACGAAATTTGATAACATTTGCTCAAATACATATATGATTCTTTTATAACCGCGGATCATCAACCCAACCACGGGTGAAAAAAAGGTCCCCAAACACAACGCACGTAACAAATTTCCAACTCCAAAACAAACTCCGAAAAATCATGTCAAGAGCAACTAAACCAATTCACCTTCTCCCACTACATGTACACCGCATACTACCAACGCCTATGCGTAAAGCTCTCGCATACGCTTATAAATACTCGTCGTAAGTCAAACGACGCGATGACAATCGAAAAAGGACCAGGCGCGCGATTCCTGGCACGTCGCGCGAAATCGGCTAACTTGTACCTGGATCACGTTCGGACTTTGCTCGCGCGCGAGTATCAGTAAGAAACAAAAAATTAGAATGAAAGCGAAGCGCGTTTGCTACTGTATATAGTAAGGAGGTGTCCTCTCACCTGGTGCGGTGAATAGCCCAGTGCCCAGCCAAGGTTCCGCGAATTTGTAAAGTTCCTCCTTCTCGATTGTTTTGGGACTTAGGAAGATCGTCTGAAAAATTTTGCGTTTGCTGTTTATTTAATAATTCTGCGTACTTAAGAATATTACATTTATGCGTTGATCAACAAACAAAAATTAGTCTTTACTATCGTCGAGTTGAATCGAAGCAGGATTTAACCATAAAAAAGCCGATAAAACCGAGAAGAAAAATCGAAAAGCCTGCCGCCGAGATTGTCTCTTTTGTTAACATTCCACGCGAGTATTTTACAATCGTACATCGACGCTCTCTTTCCAACGCGGCGCGTAAATGTTAAAGCGCGTACGCGTATCGATTAAAATAAGCCAGTTTTAATTTTCTTTCGAAATACGCTATAGCACAATTATTTACATTACATACCTTGAGCTGTTCCGGATCGTAAACCGCGTAGAATAGTCTATCGGCCAGCCAGACGCGAAAAGGCGATGGGTAGGTGTCCAGAAGCTCTTGGCACTTGCTTAATATGTCTGCAAACATTTCATAGATTTCGTATAATATTTGCCTATACACACACACATTATATTATACATACTACTGTAAAAAAATCTATGAATCATTATACTTCTGGTAAACAGAAATTCTCTCACCTTCGGTGCTCCCCATGAAAAAGTGAGCGTTGCCGATAAACGGCAAGGCTGGAGGCCCTGGGAATTTTGCGGATTCGCGATACAGCCGAATTTTCCGTAGGTAGTGACCGATGACGAACGCGAGTGCCGTGAAGAGTAAACCAGCCGCGAGTAGAGCTGATATTGCCAAAGCCATTTTTTTTTCGATGGAGCTGGAAGGATTCTCGAGAATTATTTGTAGTTTTCTCTGAAGGTATTATAGAGAAAGCTATTTTTCTCGTAACAGGTGACTGTGAAGTTTTTATGTTTAGATTATTTGTTTAGAGTCTGGTGAATAAACGAAATTATGTAAAATGTATAAAATTAGCTTTTGATTGAAAAATTGATAAAACAAATATGATATAAGATTTACTCATTTTAAATATTTGGTTCAAATACTGCTTTATACAAGTGGATGCTTTCCGAGTCCGGTCAGTCGTATAATTTCTTTAAGCAGTATGATTATAAATTCTTATTCATTTATTTAGTAATAATATTAATAGAAATACTTTATATAGATATGTTCGAATTCCCAAGATATTAAGTTATAAGGGTGCAGTATGTAAAGTTCAATATCAAAATTTGTACGTGTTGCTTTCTTTGTTATTTATTTAAAAAAAAATTGGCGCCACTTAAACCCTACATTTCAATAACCTTTTTAAAGTAAACATAAAACATACAATTTACGTTTACGAGGCCTTAAAAAGAGTCTTCCAGTATGGCTAATTGCGGTTTTTATTATTTCTGAGGTCCAAATGAAATGTCCTTAGTCTTACAACCATTTTATAAGTAATAGTATACTATATTCATTATAAATCAGCTTTATAAATAATTACAATCTTTATATATTAACTATAAAATGGTTGTTTGAAATGCTTAATAAAGAAAACTATAAAATGGTTATTTATAGAATGACATATGTGTTAGCATTATTAGTGCTGCTATATCCGACGGTAACCTTACTCGGGGCAAAAGTGGTGAGCCTCAAAAATTAATTTTTAATACGCGATGAGATGACACATTTTTTATTTTTCATGTAACTTTTGCTGAAATAAGTTTAACATCGACAATAAATTTCCGATTTAAAGTGCCTCTGTCTTTTCAGAAATGCTGGAATCTCAAAAATAGCCATAAATACTGGCAATTAATCATATTGCAAGTCTCTCCTATAAATTTCGATAATATAATGAACCTTTTCCAGTACTCAAACTCAACTGATACCAAAAGGGTAATTCAAAAATATTTTTATTTACGACTGAGTTAAAATATCCCCTTTAGAAAAGCGGGTTTAAACTAGCTTTTTATTTCTTCATATACATTTTGCAAGAAATAAGAACTTTTTTCCCGCATGTTGCAAATTCGGGTGTAGTCTGGCATATTCCTAATGACTCGAAGTTCCAAAGCGCGGGCATATAAAACTTATAACATATAAAACTTATCAGTCGCATGTATAAAATTACGAAAAAAAGCCTTTTCTACAATAATTTTCGAGAAAACTATAAATAATACTTATAAAAACGGGAGAAAAAGTTTTTATTTCCGGCAAAATGTGGGAAAAAAAGTAAATTTACGGGAAAATAATTCTTATTTCTCATTAGCTTGTAAAAAATGTTTAATTATGAAAAAACTATCACTTTTGATTGTTTTGAATATTCAATAAGTAGAATACAGTAAAATGAATATATTTATATTATATTGCCGGTGGCTAAGTATGTGGCTACACAGTTCAGCCGTAGATAAAGCACTATATGCAACACGAGAATAATGTCAATTATTCTCTCGGGTGATTTACTGCCTATAACTCGCGGGAATAATCAATCGAACACCGCACAATAATAAACGAATCAAAAACCTCGTAAAATCCTACCTTTTCAAACCCGCTGCTTGTCGAAAACCTAAACGACCAACTACTCGCAAAAATCAAACTAAAGAATCCACGCGAGGAGCAGAGAACTGATCGATCCTCGTGCGTTAACGCGCGACAGTCAACTGCGCCGGTCAACCGTCCGTGTGGTCCGCGAAACCGTTTTATTTCGCCCGCGATCGCTCGCCACTACTTCTCACGAATATCAACGAATTCGCCACATACGTACGTACTCAACGTATATACACAGACAACAGGTATATATGAGGGACTCCGTTGAAAACTATCAATTGGAGCGTTTTAAATGAAAGCTCGTCAAAATTTTTAATAATGTACCTCTGATAGGGGAACATTTCACTTCATCCGTAGGTTTAAATTACATATAGTACACTTTACGTAAAACACTTTGAATAAATACGCTTGAATAGAATGTCTATATTTTTAGTGAATTACCCTCATCTTGAATTCTCATAAGAATGACCTCGTCTGTTACAGTAATTTTTATTAGGGCGTACCTTTTTGTATTCTTAATGCTTCCAATCACAAATTTTTTCTAGAATTCCCCATATAATCATGCAGGCACGCGGTCGCTCGTATACCGTCACGTACATTTGACTATGCGAAGGGCAGCTTTTTTCCAGACTCTATACGGTATTCAAATGATGCGCGGCTTCTTTTTTTCGTTTTCGTACATACACCAAGGATCGTGAGCGAGTGAGAGAAAGAGAGGTTTTCGTGATAAGCATTCTTAACAATCATATATTTTTCGTGATTTTTTTTTTCGTATAAAAAGTATGTATTATAGAAAGTAGTGTGTACATGGATAGTTTCACGGGATATAATCTCTTAAAAGTGTTTAACAATTTTTTTATCCTACCATTATCGCATAGTAGCTTAAATAAATAACGTTTAGTAGAATATTACACGCATACATGTAGTGTAATATTTATAATATAATATGTGATGTAACGCACATGAATATAAAATATTCTGTTTTTTTTCTCACGATTTTGACGACTTAAAAAACATAAACAATATGGCGCACTTAATACTTAAGACACAGAGAGACTTCGACACGCTATCACAGCGTATAATATATAGTATAATAGTATCATTACATTACAAACAAAATTAATATATAGAGACGTATAAAAATACACACCTGACAGTCGCACGTACAATTTTTTTTCTTTCACTTTTCAATAGACATTGAAAACATTTATATATATATATTTATATATATAAACACATAAGAATTTTTCTCGATCCGTAAACAATATATGCGTATTAATAACAATTAATGAAATACAATATAATAATAATAATAATAATAATAACGAAAACGCAGCGCGTGTCGATCCAAGGCGCATTAAAAAAGAATTGTACAAATCATTTGTATAGTTTGAAGTCTGAACTTTAACACTTCTCCAGGGAATCGACATCTCAGCGGATCAGACGCGTGCGGTAAGTCGTGTTGGCTTCCTCCGTTTCGCCGTCCGACAGGTCCGGGGAGATTTCCAGCCGCTTCTTCGAGCCGCTGTCGATTCGGTTTAGCTGGAGATTGAGGACTTTGATATTATTAAATATTTGCTATCTCGATACGGTTTGGCACGATTATTATCGTAATATTCGTGTATAGCAGGTATATAATGATCGTATATATAAAAAATTTATCATTTTTTCTTCGAACGAATATTAACGTGGGAATAAATAAAATTTCTTCGTAATCATTGCATACCCGCGAACGAATGTAAATTGTCTCTAGGTACTCACTTTGGTGTTCGACATTTCCGTGATGGGATTGGAATATTCATGCTCGCCTGGCATCAGGATAGAGCTCGTGCTCGTCGTCGAGGTATTGTTGTTGTTCCTCCGAGCGAATGACGGATTTTGAAAATGTATGCTGCCGCATAATAAAAATTTCACAATAACTCTAAACGATATTCTAAAAGTCAAAAAAAAAGAGATCACTCACCTAAGGTCACGGCGTTTAAACAGTCCGGGTCTCTTCTTCTTGAGGTAGAAGTACACGGAGAACATGAGCGCGCAGGTGACAAGTGTGACGGCCAGACCGGTGATCGTTCCGGTGCCGGACTTCCGTCCCGTCGACTGTTGCTGGGCTCGGGTGACTATTGGCCCAGTCTCGTCCAGCCTGACCTTGGCGCCGTGGTTGTTGTCCTCGAGCTCGAGCTCACCTTCGTCCTCGGCGTCGGCTGGACAGCCCACGTTGCCGCGGAGTGTCGCTGGGAAGCCGTTGCCGCAGATGCAGGTCGACTCGTTCTTGTGCATTATGCACATGTGCTCGCAGCCACGGTCCTTGCACTTGTTTGGACCTGTGAAGCCGATCGTTACCGGTTTTTCACGATGGAGCGTTTAATATTGCAAGCAAGATTATGCACTCACCGTCGGGTTGTCTGGAAATTTGGGATACCACGAAGAGCCGGCTGTTCTTGCTGCCCATGGATATCCACTCGCTGTCCATGTTTCCGTACAAGTGGCGCCTCTTAAGTACACCGATTCCCTCGATTTTCCAGTACAACGAGTCCTCGTAAAAGTACAAGCCTATCGGCTTCGTCTGCGACATTACGAATCAGCCATTATACACGAGCATCTGTCCATGAATAATAATCCATAATATACGTGAATTATATATCCTTACGGTAAGATCGGCAACAATGGCTTTGCGATTGTTTCCGTCAAAGTCGACGCCCTCGATGCTGTTCAGATACTTGTCCGACCAGTACAGGATCGACCTGTGATAGTCTATCGTCAGGCCACTGATGATACCGAGGTTATCGCGAACTATCACCTTCTGGTTGGCTCCCATCAAATCGGAGCGTACGATCTCGCTCGACGGCTTCTCGTAGATCTTCCACATGACTTGGCCCCAGAAGAGCAGCCTGAAATGTCAGGATATGACGTGTATGGTTTTAACTATCGAGGCTAGAACGTCACTTTTCGTATCGCTTACTCTTTCAACGGTTCGATGGCGATGGTCGTGACTCTCTGGTACATCCCCTCGATGTGGGCTATCACCGCGCACTTGTCGGCGTCAACGTTGCAGGCCTGAAATTCCAAAATGGCGATGTACGCGATTGAAATACTCGAATCAACTTTCTCTCTTCGTTGTAAAGAAGGATCGTGATACCTTGATCAAAGGTCGTCGCTTGTCGTCGAAGTAGTAGACGTTGTCGGTTATCCAATCGACCGCCAATATTTCTGGTCTGCCAACGCCGTTGGAAGCGGTGACACGTTTCTTCGTGTCGATGTTCATCTTGTTGATTATTCCTTCGATTTCTGAAAGCGAAATTACTCTGTAATTACTGCACAACGTGACGATCTCAAGAATCGACTCGTCCAAAACCCTATACCGTTACTCCAGTAGATAGTGTTCTCTCTCGAATCGACGTCCAGTCCGGTGATCTCCACCTCAGCATCGCGATGAATGATCGTGAGCGAGCTGATCATCATCGACGGCGTCATTATCCTGATGTCGTCCTTCGACGCGGCTATCAGTTTCACGGCAGGTCCTGCGAAAACCACGAACCCGGTTATAACAAGACTTGTAGCTCAAAATTTATAGATTATATTATGATCGCGAGAGCTGACCGGTAGCTTTGCAGGACACGTGGTTGATCCTGAGAGCGTAGCCCTCGTAGCAGGAGCAGTGGAAGCTTCCGGGCCTGTTTTCGCAGAGCTGCTGGCACACGTTGTTCTGACACTCGTCGACGTCTACGCAGGACTTGTCGTCGTCTGCCAGTTTGTAACCTGCGCGACAGCTGCAGATTGGACCCACTGGCGTCTTGTGGCAGACGTTCTCGCACGTGTTCGTCTCGCAGGTTGTGTCTGTTGAGAGAATGATCTCTACGTATTATCCCATTTAAATTTACGGATCACAATCGAGCTTCATCGTGTGAAGTACAACACGCTTTCACTCGTTTCGTTAAGCTATACTCAGGTATACTAACTGCACACTCCACCCTCATCACTGCCATCGAGACAGTGTTTCTTTCCATCGCAGAACATGTCCAGTGGGAGGCAGTACCCAGTGGCACAGGCGAATTTTCCCTCGGAGCACTTGTGAGCCCTCTCGGTTAGTCCGGGAGTCGTTCCCAAGGCCGTGGATGGTGTAGTGCTGGCTCCGTGTTTCAGGGCGTCGCAGTGAGCATTTTGCTCGTCCGAATTGTCGCCGCAGTCGTCGGTGTTGTCGCACATCCACTCGACGGGTATGCACTTGCCGTTCCGACAGCTGAACTGCGTCTCGTCCAAACAACGTCCACAACCGTGCTCGTCGTCGTGGTGTGGACAGTCCGGATGACCGTCGCATCTGTGGACGGAAAAAATAATTTTTATTTTGTATAATTGTCGAGAAGAAAGTAGCCCAGAAAACAGTGTACCTCAACGTGTCGTGAATGCACAACGTGCTATTCCGGCACTTGAACTGATCCTTCGTGCAGACGAGCGCCTCGACTCTCTTAGTCTCAGGACAGTCCGCTTCGTCGGAATTGTCGTCGCAGTCGTCCGAACCGTTGCAGTGCAGTAGGACATCGACACACCGACCGTTGTTGCATTTGAACATACCCTTGGCACAGTCGGTCGGCTTGCAAGAGTCGTGTTCATCCGAGCCGTCGTTACAGTCGACCTGGAGAGTATCATCGTTGTTTTTCAAATCGTTTGCATCAGTCTACTATATACACCTGCACAATACATACCTGGCCATCGCACTCCCAGTTTCGTGGTATGCACAGTCCTGAGTTGCATTTGAAGGAATAATCGTCGCAGACGTGACCACCGCAGTCCTCTTCGTCCGAAAAATCGTCGCAGTCGTTCATCCCGTTGCAGACGTCGTATTTCGAGATGCAGGCGCCGTCGCGACATCGGAACTCATCTGTGAAGCATAAAATCGTATGTAACTCATAGTTCGTTAAGGGAAATAGTGCACGAGAATTACCTTGACTGCACGAGTGATTTTCGCACTTTTCTTCGTCCGACCGATCTTGACAGTTGTACACGGAGTCGCATCGATTGGACTTCTTTATACACTCGCCACTGCGACAAGCGAATTCATCTGGTTGGCACTTGGAACTGGTCTCGGTCGAGTCGCAATCCTTCTCGTCCTCTCCATCTGGGCAGTCTATGACGTAGTTGCACCTGGTGGATTTGAAAGAAGGATCGTTATCAACTGAAAATATATTACCCTAGCTCCAACGCGTACTTTTGAATCTTCTTGATACACTCGTTGTTCACGGAACACTTCATCTCGTCGTCGGAGCACGTGGTCTTCGGCCTGCAGGTCTTCTGGTCGGAGTTTATGATGAAATCGGCAGGGCAGGCGCATAGCTTTTTGCTCGCATCGGTAACCAGACAGATGTGAGAACAGTCGCCGTTGTTTTTGCGACAGGCGTGGATATTTCCGTTATATGGACCATCGATCGCCTGCAGAAGCATCGCGTCCGTGTGACTGGTCACCTCTGTAATACGCAATCATTATTCAATACACGTTGAACAGATGAGAAGACCCGAAGAAATGTATATGTGCGTACGTAGATTCAGTCCTTTGTATCCTGGTACTGCCTGCTTCTTGTCTGCCCAGTTGAGCCGATTGTGTTGTCGTTCCGTCCAGAAGACTTCGCTGTCCAGAACAGCCAGACTCACCAGACCGGTGATACCCGTGCGGAAGAGGCTTCTGGATTGACCTTCGCGAATAACCAAAAAGAAAATTGATTTTAAAACTCTGTCACACCGTATCAAGACTATTCCTTCTTACCTTGAGTATCGATGCTCTCGATGCGGCCGGTACCTTCGTCACCCCAGTAGATGCGCTTTGCGTCCCGATCATAAGCCAGAGAGATCTTAGGTCCGTAGAGACCCTCGATCATGTGGGTTCTCGAGCCTAAACCGTTCATTTGTGCCTTGTCGATGTGGAACTCGTTGTTCGTTCGGAAAACAACGAACATCACTCTGTAACGAAGAACGAGGTGGTTTTATCGATCGTAGTAAAATCGGTATCGTATAAACGAAGCGGATATTTATTTTCTTCTAATTTACCCTTCTTCCGGGACCAAAGCAATGTCGTAAGGGTTCTCGGTGTAGGAGAACTCGGTTTTCTCGCCGGTGGTGAGACTGTGAACCTCGATCTTCTTATGGATCGTGTTGCTCTTGTAGAGGTTGTTACCGAAGTAATCGAAGGCCATACTCTCGACGATCTCGTTGACGATCGGTATGATGTGGTTGATGGCGTTCGTGTGAGGATTGAAGCGGAAGATCGACTTGTTCATCTCGTCGGCAGCGATTATCGAATCTGCGGTTAATACGATGATCAGAGTTGAATTAAGGTCAGTATATTGATTAACCAAATAAACGCGATGAAATATACATATACAGACCGGCGATAGAGTCGTAGGTCATTGCGGTGATATGATCCGGAGTGAGACTGGCGCTCATTCTCGGTCTTCCGAGCAGTTCGTGATAATAGTCGATGATCGTGTTTCCAGCGGCGACTGCCATGTGCTTCCGTTTCGCCGAGTCTGCGGGTAAGATAACCAGTGCACGTACTCGATCGTTTACAATTTTCGCCTAAAAAAAATATTGTCTTTCTTATATTTACCTTTGCAAGTGCGTTTATCGCTATTAAGCTCCTTGTCCAAAGTACAGGCACAAGAGTACGTTCTGTTGGCTGCCAAAAGACACAACTGGGAGCAGGGCTTCGTGACGCAAGGGTTGCCGTACTGAAACGTTAAAATCGTTATGACGCGATTCAAAGGTTCAATATTCCGCAAAATCTTACCTTGACTTTCAACGACGAGTGATAGATGTGAATACCGTAGACAGTCTCGTTCTTCTGGAACAAAGTAGTATAGTTCTTGCCGTTGAATTTATTGCAAGAGTGAATGCTGTTGGTGCTCCAGTCGCTCCAGTACAGTTTATTCTCGAAGATGGCTATGGAGTACGGATGCGTTGCGACGTGTCGCAATACCGTCTGTAAATTCAAAATAAAAACAAAAAGTTAATAGTATCGATCGAGTGAGTGATTGAGACTCAAAAAAACAATGCATGCAGCAACCTTTCGATCGGTACCGTCGAGCGAAATCGACTCGATGACTTTCAATCTGGCGTCGACCCAGTAAAGACGTTTGCTCGGATAGTCGATGGTCAAACCGTTCGGCCAACCGATGTTGTCCTTGACGAAAAAAGTTCGACCGGAACCGTCCATATACGCGACTGAAATGTGCGGGCTGTCTCCCCAGTCGCTCCAGTACAGTTTTCTGCGAAAATTTTTATCGATTAAATAAATTACAACGATCCGATGTACATAATCATCATGACGTACAGATCGTGTCAGTTCTAAATTTATATATAACGAGAGTTCTAGGATATGATATATACATCGGAGTATGCGTGTCTGTAGGATTGGAGCTAATGGGCCTGGAAATTGAAAAATTGAAGCTTAAAGAGCCGGTCAGCTTAATTTTACCCGTGAGATGGTAATAAAGCGATGCCTCTCGGCTTCTCGGTGGCTTCCTTGATTATGACTGTACAGTACGAGCCGTCTTGGTTGCAAACGCCGACCTGCTTGTACATACTGTCGGTGAAGTAGATATTGCCGGTTATCCAGTCGACGGCTATGTCCTCGGGACAGCCGAGACCTATGGTTCCGTGGAAAATTTAAAAGGTTTGATCCATGAATTTATTCTATTCGTTGCATATGCAGATCTATTAAAGATATAGTTTATAGTTCGATGTCAGTCGCGCCAAAATATACTATTTATCTATTTTCCGTTGTCGATTAGTTAAATACAGAGAAAACACGTTCAAAGCGTATACGTCATGGAACGATAACACTTTCCAAGAAAGCTGATGCGTTAATGCTTGAAAATAATGTTGTATAGAGCCGCGACTCGATAACGATATTTTTATTAAAATCGTTAATTCAAAGACACGAAAATAGTTGTAGTCGAATGTTTTGAATAATGACGAGGATTCAAACTTTTCACACGATATGCGATAACATTGCAATATGCGCATTGAAAAGAAAAAATCAGAGGTAAAAAGCACAATACCGGCGGTGACGATGACTTCTCGATGCGTGCCATCCTCGAGGCTGCGAAATATGGCTTCGTCGCCGAGTCTGATGTCCGACCAGTAGACGTAAGTGGAATCCAAGGAGACGCCGACGACGTGCGACAGGTCTTCCGCGATGGGAAAGTAAATCGCCGAGTCGAGATAGTAGCCGCGTATGGACGACTTGGCCGCGAAAATCATGAGAGCTTCGCCGTCTGCAAAAAGTCAAGATCGTATATGTATGTATTCGAATCGATGAGTTACAGTGAGAAACTCGAATGTATTTTTAGAAAACTCTTGTATTTATCGCTATACGGACAGCTAGTCGCAATCGGCATCGAGCTCGTTATATCGCCGGCTGATCTCGACTTGCGCAGTGTTTTCATCTATTATTGATGATTGTTTATACTGCCAGTGGCAAAAAAGCTCGTAGCACTTTATGAGACCGTTGTATAACCACTTCGTATTTGCAAATAAACACATTTATGTAGAATACATTTACTTTCCTATATTATTTTTCAACAGTTAATGCTACTTCTATATTTATGCGAGAGTTCAGTCTTTTGAGAGAACGATGAGAAATAAACTGCGCGAAACAGTGAAATATGTGATATTCTTTCGAAATTACTCTCGGCTTTGCAGCTGACGCCGTCTTCCTGAAGTTTGTATCCAAAGGTACACTGACAGAAGAACGAGCCGACGGTGTTGACGCAACTCTGCGAGCACTTGCCGTACTCCTGGCACTCGTTGACATCTGAAAATGTTTAAAAATAAAAAAATTTAAGTGTTTAGTATACCTTTTCCGATTCCGTGGCTCAATCTCGGCAAAATCGTTAATCCGATAACGGACAGAAGTATCAAGTTCATCTTGATGTATCGCGCGATGTTATTATAGTATATAATTATTATGTATATTATTACGATTCGAACTGAAAGCAAATGTTTCGCGGATGCATTATCAGCCTCGACTGCAGCGCGGCAGTAAAACGAGATTATGCCAACCCGAGCTTTTTCAGCTGTGAAGAAAGTGGGGATATTTGTTTTTTTTCGCTAATGCAGCGCTGCAGTTGCTTCATTAGTTGTGAATAGTTTTCCGAGAATCGAGTGTTGATGATTATCAAATGACAACACGCAAATTTTTCTGCTAAAATTGAAAATAAAACAGCACCTTCGCAAGCGGTTCCGTTGAGAAAGTAACCGGGATGACACCAGCACTTCGAACCCGCCGGTGTAGCCGCACAGTTGTGCTTGCAAGAATTGGTCGTCGCGTTCTTGCAGTTACTCAGAGCTAAAAAGCAAAACACACGAGTTCAAAAAGTTGCAACTCACATCATATATATATATATTACACGTCTGCACAAGCAACGATTTAAACTATACAACAACCTTTATCGCAGTTCGCCTTGTCTTCATCCGAACCATCGCCGCAGTCGTCCTTACCGTCGCAGGTGTGCGACAGTGATATGCACCTCTTATTACCGCAGAGATATCTGCCGATCGTGTTGTTGCAATTTTCGGGCGCTATCGGCGAATCTTCTGAAATTTCAAGCCACATAAGTCGCGACTAGTATAAACGAGGGAAGCTTATGTTATCGTATAAAAGGTCCTCACCGCAATGTTGTTCGTCGCTGCTGTCCCCGCAGTCGTCGATGCCGTCGCAGGTCCAGTTTTTACTGTGCAGGCAGTGGCCGTTTTTGCACTGGAAGCCAGTGCAGGTTTTCTGGAAATGTGAGAGTGTAAAATCGCGGTATACGTCGAGCATAACGATACTTATATCGTAAATTTTTCCAAAAGCTCACATTGAGATGGCAATTCTCGATCTCATCGCTACCGTCCATGCAGTCCGGCTGGTCGTCGCAGTACTGCTCGATCGGTATGCAGTGGACTTTGTCGCTGCAAGGGAATTCGTTCGGCTCGCATGGTTTAACGAAGGCCTGGGAAATGAATTATTCGATGTACGTGTTAACGAGCGAATCGAGTGTGTATGTATGCATCGCATCGATTTCCTTACCGATTTCGCGCTCTGCAGGTGGCAATCGACCTCATCCGAGTTGTCACCACAGTCGTTCTCGCCGTCGCAGACGAAGAACTGAGCGATGCACACTGCCACGGTTTTGCATTTGAAGTGCTGGGGTGGTTTGCAATCTGGGGGATAGAATAATTGTCAAGCTGGGTGACGAGCAACGTTTCTGCAAAGATAATGTCAAATGATCGTTATACCCTCTGATGCCTTTGCGTAAAGTAGCCCAAGCAGGAAAAACGCCAAGAGCTGCCTCTGCATGATCTGGAACATCGGCAACAGTGACGTACGTCACAAAAAGTGAAAAATCGCAGCGGCGAAAAGCATCGCTGTTATGATCTCAGGCTCCGATTTTTTGCCCAATATCTAAGTATGTGCAAGAAGTTACTTTTCTCTCTCTCTCTCACACACTCTCTTCAATTCGAAGGCTCGTATCGCGCATTTCCTGCCCAAAGTGATAGTCGCGTACAGCTTACACGTGCAGGGAAACACCCGTTGAATATATGTGTGCGTGTGTGTGTATTGTCGAGACCCCGCAGAGGGTTAATGACTCCTGACATCCCGCGCGCGAGCAATAACGTCGTTCGTTTGTGTATATTGTGTATACACGTATATAGAGCGTATAGTGCGCGACGGTATTTTTCCTCGTATAGAGGGTCTTATGATGGAAGAAAACTTTTGGAAATTTCAAGAAGCGTATCACGATTCGGGTTTATAATGAGAGTAAATAATTGATGGGCTTTCAAAATGAATTGAGGTCGACAATTTGGAAAATTAACTCGCAGACACGTATATACACGTATATAGTATATACGACGCGACGCGTAACTGAATGATCAGATGACCGGTTAAATTTGTTTTGGGGTGCGCTGATGAGATTATTTTTTTCGCTCTCTCCAATTGTTTATCATTTAGAACAATTTCCTACTATTCAAGCTGTAAACGCTTTGCCGTCAATGGTGTGTATGTATGTATATATATACTGTCGCACTCGCTGACACATTGTGCGTTATACACGATCGCGCCAAGTCAAAGCTGGCAGTAGGGAATTAAATTGTTTATAGCGTTATACCAATTCGAAATATGACAGTTGAGTGACGGTACATAACTAGCTGTATGAAAATTTTAAAGTTAAATCGTAAAAATCGCTCTCATTTGTAATTCATATAATATATCGGATAAATCTATATTGAATTACGTTCGATCGCTGCCAAAGCAACGGCTCGCGCACGTGTCAATTTCTCATCGATATATATATCGATATATACCAAAATCAAAACATCGACCATAGCTTAAGTATCCTAGATTGTACATGCTCGTAGTTCATAATAGACAAGATATACAAAATCTTACCAGCGAATCATCGGAAGCAAACTTACGCGAACGTCTTTCAATCTCACATAATTATCCAGGATAACTGAAAACGCACTACTACAGCGTGTCTCGAAGCTCTATAGACCAACAGCAGCAAAAAACTCGTTATGTATATAAATAATATACGAGCCGCAGATGTATATATACGAAACAGTGAGCAGAGAACAAAGTTGCGATTCTGCAGCAGCGATTCGACTGGCACGACTCGCGTTCGTTTCGTCCCAGCTTCAGCGGAGATGGAGAGATCTCCCCCATACGATACATGCACCGCATGCGCATCCCGCTAGATTAGTGTATACTAGGTAGATAAATATATGCACTTATACAATTTAAGCCCAGGCCCTTTTAATACACTATCCTCTCGTCGACTCTTCGCTCTATATGTGTGTATACGCTCGTGTACAAAGTCTTTCTCTGTGTGTTATACATATATATATATACGTATACATAAGCGTATACGCGAGTGTTGGCGGTATATAAAAGAGACACAATATAGTCGCGCTTGAAAAAGCTTTGTATTATTGCGATTAGCTCCGGATCGCGATGAGGCTCTTATTTATCGGTCCGAACTGCGCTGGTCAAAAGTATCATACGATGGATTTTAACGGAAGTTTGCGTGGAGATTTTGCGAGGAATACGCAGTTGTATATATATATATATATATATATATACTTGATTTCGCGGAATTGATAGTCGTGCGGCCCTTTGATCTCCACCGAACGTCGTTCGCGATGTTAAATTGTAATCCGGCTGGGTTATAATAATGCGCGTCGGGGGAAAAATGTTGCTCAACCGGAAGTTTGTTAATTGCTATCTCTCCTTTGATACACGCACAAATTAACGTGCGCTTGGCAACGTTACGTCCATTGATGAGACATACCGAAGAAAATTCATTTCTTTCAGAGGTTGCGATTCTGCTTGTTGTAACAATTTATTAGCCCGTGACATACTTAAGCGTATTTTGGAAATTCGTAAATTTGAAATGTATAATGTTCCATTAAAGTATCGCATGCCAAAATAGATGTACGAAGTTACCGATTTATTCACATTGTATCGGCGAATATAATAAAATCGGTATACTTACACACTAGGTTGTGGTCGAAATTTTTTCTCCCTCTCTCTCTTTGACCACGAATTAATGCTATCCAGAACCTCCTCTAGCCAGGTCCACCGCACTTTTGCCGTCAGCAGCTTCGCAACCGATTCGAACGATCGAAACGATACGCAGGTCGTGAAATCGGGAGTTTCTTCGCGCACTCGAAATCTCCGATGTAAAAAGCGGAAATATATAGCTAACACGTACACGACCTGCCAGCTCCCGGTTCCCGAACGATGTGTGTACGTACTTACACGCGCTGGCAGCGAAAAGATCGTCGATAGGCGCGATTTAGTATATAAGTACGTTGTGGCGTGGCTGTACACGATCGGTTTGCGCGATTCGGAATTGTATGTGCGATGTAATTTTGTTATGAATCGAGAGAGAAAGAGAGAGAGATTCCTAAGAAGTTGGAAAATTTCCGCCTGGAATAGGTCGGATGTATACAAATATAAAGTTTGACGAAGCTTGGGATACGTATACGATCCTATTATGTAGAGGATTTCAGATTGTTCAATTCAGACAATTTTCGAAATGATTGTCATTGAGCGATGTTTTATTGATGCGCGATGTGATCGTTATCGATGGAGAGTTTAAAATGCTATACTTAATTATATGATGAAATATAAAGTCTTGGAATATGTGCGTTCTCAATGAATAAAAACGGATTTCAATGTATATAGTGTTTCCACAGTACAAAAAAAAATTATTTTTGAAAATTAATTATCGTGAATTTCCGATTTTTGGAGTAGATCAATCATAGACTGAGTTGCTTCGATGTTCTTACTTATTTCCTGCTCCGGTGATAATCGATCATATCTGGGGAAAAAGGTATCAGCAGATCTTAAGTACTCTGCGTATTCTATAACCGACAAAAGTACTATCATCATCATAGACAGGCTTTGACATATATATGCTAAATTTTAATATGCAATATAATATGTAGCTCACAATTAAATTATGTTAGACCATTGATACATATACTGATTTCGATTATTCATTCATACTGAACACCGTGAACACAGGATAGAAGATCGGCAATCGGGAGAGAAAAATTCCTGGAGACTGAAGATCAACGATAGGAAAATGCAGCTTGAAATGCTTGTATTCACCAAACAAAAAAACTAGTATCTATTGAAAAAGAAATTGAAAGTTAGACGCGCCGACTAATCCTTGGAGTTCGTAGAAAAGTTACAAGTCACTGGCGCAGTCCAAGGAGTATCTCGATGTTGCTCATCAGGATTCTTCGTGCTGATGTCGTGCAGCACTGAAACTGGAATAAATTAAAATAATATAACAATTATAGAAGTGATCGCGCATCAAAGAGTTTATGTATCTATCAAAAAGCTAATTCTTGCCTCGGTAACACATTATTGGGTTTTCGTCAGAATTGTCCCCGCAGTCGTCTATGCCGTCGCAGTTTTGCGAAGCAAGTATGCATTTATTGTTATCGCATATGAACATATATTTACAATCCACTTGGGCTGCCACAGTAGTACCGCCATCTGGGAGATCCACAGAAATGCAATGAGGCTTATTCCTCCGCCAGGGGCGCTGATAATCACATGGGGGTAACGCGTGCATTTCACATATCTATATATATTGAATGCGCGCGCATCCATCTATATAGATATACAAAGTACACGCGTTACCCCCATGTGATTATCAGCGCCCCTGGCGGAGGAATAAGCCTCATTTGCGATTCATCGCTTTTTATCGTTACAATCGACAGTATATCGTCGCAAGCTTGTTGTCCGTTTTCTAAGCATTGACCATCGTGGCATTGAAACCCGGTGCATGTTTTCTTGAAAAATACAAAATATTGATAAACTAATGCTGTTCAGAAGTAATAAATATAATTTTATATTAGACATAAGCTAAAAATTAAAGAGTATAGTGTTTCAAGCGAGTATTTTTTGAGTATAATATTACTTGTATGTCTCTTTCGCAATCGATCTCGTCGGAGTTGTCCCCACAATCATTGTCTCCGCGGCAGATGAAGCTTCGGTTGATGCATTCAGCTTTATTTTTGCATAAGAATTTGTCGAGTGAGTTGCAATCCTGTTCACTGCAATCAAATTCATCTGAGCTGTCGGCACAATTAATATTTCCATCGCAGATCTTGTATTTGGTGATGCATTAATTTTCGTTTTCACATTTGAATTCACTGACGGGATCGCACTTTGTTTCATTACAATCGATCTCGTCGGAGTTGTCCCCATTGCAATCGTTCTCTCCGTCGCAGATGAAGCTTCGGTTGATGCATTCAGCTTTATTTTTGCATAAGAATTTGTCGAGTGGGTTGTTTTCGGCGCACTCATCTGCCTCTATATGTATATAAAATGTTTAAACACAATTAAGTATATTTTAAATAATAATAATATGTAATGTGTACAATAATGTAATTTCAGTCTTATATATGACAACACTGACGAGAAAAATTTTAATAAAAATTACTATGTTCTATAGTAGAAATGTAGTGACATACTTAGATTTGTGAGAAATTGTACTATGTAAGTAAATTTATAATAAGCAGTACTTTTATACTTAATACAAGTTATAATAAGCAGAACATTTTTTATTATATATGCAGCGTTATATTGTAATACCTCATTTATTTATACGGTGAAATCGTGGAGATGCCTTCGTGCAAAGTAGTCCAAATAACAAAACAGCGATGAAGAGCTGTCTCTGTATATTCTGTCGATAATTATAACAATATGTAAATACTAGCAATAAATACCTCGTTCGCTTAGTCAGTATATAAAATAAAATTATAATTGGAAGTAATATACTGATTTGCTTAGAAAAAACATCTTCGAGGAAATCGGCACTATATAACTGCTGTAATATTTGATTTGAAAAACTGCGTTAACTGCATATATACATATATATACGAACGCCGAGCAGCA
This sequence comes from Muscidifurax raptorellus, assembly GCA_020010945.3. Classification (NCBI taxonomy): domain Eukaryota; kingdom Metazoa; phylum Arthropoda; class Insecta; order Hymenoptera; family Pteromalidae; genus Muscidifurax; species Muscidifurax raptorellus. The sequence goes on along the minus strand of CM052078.1, from coordinate 37,591,147 downwards.
GACTGAGCTTTTTCATGGCAAAAATGGCAGAATCTATTATTCTACTGCATTCTTTTATCGTAAACGTCACCGGAATTTGTAATTGATTCCTGATATCGCATATAAATAGTTTATGAAATTTGCTCATCGGAATTAAGGGAAATACGCATATCATAACCTCCGATAAAAACATGTGACAATTTATCTAAAATATTCCCTAACAACATACAATCTTTTTTATAAAAAGAAGCTGTATGCACACGCAATGTTTAATTATTACTGAATTTCTTCCTCTTCGAAACTTGAGCAAACGTCGATATTACATATAATATAATAGCCCCTCGAATTAAAAAGTCGGCATTTGTAGAGCCAATCGTTAACGATTTTCGCAGAATTCGTCCCTCCAAGCATATACCTACACCTTTTTCTCGATGTGCGTGACGGTGAAAACAAAACACGGTATGTATGATGTCGCGTTGTGAGCCAGGCATATACATATATGTGTGCAAGTAGAAGAAGCTTATAGTTATATATCGAGAAGAGGAGCTTGTGACAAGAGCAAAGGTGTTCTTTGGCTGAATTCTTTAGGTTTTTCTGATATAAGTACTTATTGAAAAGTCAACTGCGTTGAGATGCCCCGGTGTCTGCTAAAGAGTATGGTGCGCTACGGACAGAACGACAGGTCCGGCTATGGTGAGTTTTGAAGATATTCGAGTGTACTTATAATTACTCAATTTTCTAGATTGACTTTTAACTATTTAAGTACACAAATTTTTTTTGCACGAGCCGATTTTTCGCTGCTCTTGGCGATATGGCGACGATTATTACTTAGTTACCGATTTTCCGTAAACATTGCTGATTCAGAGTCACCAGTGCAGCAAACACCAGCTGTCAAGGAGACCAAAAAAAAGAAGAGAAGATACAAGGAGGGCCAGGGGAATCTGGACAACATCTGGTCTTGGTCAAATCTTCCCATAGTCACCCGGTACAACTTTCAGAAGAACGAGAGCGTACTCTGGAACCCAGAATCAGCTGAGAACATTGACTGTTTCATCAACAACACCAACAGTCACAGCAACGTTGACCAAGCTCAGGAATATTCATTTGCAAGCTGCAGCGATGATCAGACTGTAACATACCACAAGGCAGCTGATGTGAAAGCTTTGGAAATGCCTCGACTGCTGCAGTTACAGGGAAATTGCTCGATGGTGAATGTCAAGATCGAGAAGAAGAGTACCGATATTCTTTTGTGCTCGAATAATGCTCAGATGCACAATGTGGTATCTGTGATTTATTCACCCGCCGATGGCAAAGAGAATGAGGCTGTCAAGTCAGGAGAGGATGATAGAGGCTATTCAGAGATTGATGGGACACCTATTCAGAAGCGAAACAAGACCATGCACTTCTGTCCGTACTGCCACAAGAGTTTCGATAGACCTTGGGTACTGAAGGGTCATTTGCGGCTGCACACTGGGGAAAGGCCCTTCGAATGTCCAGTTTGCAACAAATCTTTTGCTGACAGGTATGATTTTTGTACTAAATTCAAGAATTCAAACAATAGCACAACTAACATTTGATGGTCCCCTTTTATAGATCAAACTTGAGAGCTCATCAGAGGACCAGAAACCATCATCAGTGGCAATGGCGCTGTCAAATTTGTTTGAAGGCTTTCTCACAGAGACGGTATCTGGAACGGCACTGTCCAGAAGCATGTCGAAAATACAGAATATCCCAGAAAAAAGACTGACCGCATGAGAAACAGATAGCTTATATGCTTCATTTTATTTATATGTAGAAGGAAAAGTTTGTTTTCTTCCATAGTTTTAATTGATACGAGTTGAAGAAACTAGTTTATACGAGTGTATTTTTTACTTTGTTTCTTAGGATGATTCAGCTGTATTTATTGACTGAATATGTTACTAAGTGAAATTTGTAGTATTGGTTCAGTGTGTCAAACGTCTTTAAAACCACGTATTTTTATTACAAAAGTCTTGTGTTATCTTCAAAGCAACAGTAGCGTTAAAATAACATCTAATCTATAAGTATTTAATCAATAATAATTAAGGATATGCGCCCCCAAAAAAGCTCATTAAAAAATAATACGAAATTCGCGCGCATTTTTAAATGGCCTCCGCGCGGTCTTCTTAAAAAACCTGCCACATCCAAACAGCCCCCCTTCCAAATCCGAAATCCAAAATCGCTCGATTGATAATCAAAAAAAATTTGCATCTATTACTACATAATAAAAGCTTCATTAGTGCACAATCATCCTGTTGACTAATTTGAAGAAAACAAAGTCTCGGAGAAAATTGCTCAGAGCTTCTCCGACCAATAAACGCGTCACAACGAGACTCTCGACGAATCGAACCGAGCAGTCGCACGTTCCCCTAAGCAGAGTCCCCTGACCGTTTCTGACCGTCACACTCTTCCCTATTCACACGGTTTCAGCATTATCCTGCAAAGTATTCTCTCAATCACCTGTGCACAATGGAATAATAATTTTTCAAGCGCTAATATTGGTGACACCAAATGCATCCGTATCAGATATCGAAAGCTCACCGCACCCAAATGCGGTCACGGAGACCGTAAACGACCGTAAACTTTCCGGGCATGCGCGGAAAAGTTTTACCCTCCCTCCCGCGACTTCTCTCATCATCATCTCTTTTGTCGTCACCAGACACGCTATAGTCACATACGCCGCTAACTAGTCGCAACTCGCAGCAGCACAGAAAGCCACCAGCAGCCGCTGCCGTGCGTTACTTTATATACGATAGCGAGCCAAAAACCGCTTTATATATACGAAGACGACGCATATATAGGTACCGATATACGGAGAGAGCAGCGCATCTACAGTTCGGAGCGAGAGGTTATTCTAGCAGCATATATTATACAATTATATACATAGTTGAGTGCGAGAGGATCTATCCCGGAGAAGCCACAGCGAGGATACTGTATTACACGTCCCGCAACTGACGCAGCGCGTTATTTGCAGCCATTTCTCGAGGTACGTTCTGCCTTTATTGTAATACACGCTTCTGTCTTCTCGCGCCGCGTGTTACGTATTGTATAGCTATATAATAGGTCTCTCGAAAGAAAAGCCCGAGAGTCGCTCTTCGTACGGTTGCACGTATGTATGTATATGTATATATATATAATAGAGAGAGAGAGAGAGAGAGAGAGAGATTTTGTCTCGCGTGGGGGTGAGAGACTAAGAGGAGGCGAGGCGTCGTCGCGCAGTAAGGACTTTGGAAACTGCAGCTTTCCTCGTGTTGGCCTGTGTATGAAAACTTTCTCGAACAGACGTACAGGTGTAAATAGCCGGCTTCGATTTTCCGGAAAAGCGGGCTATAGGTAACTCGCTGCTCGTATAAGAGAGGACGCCGCTCGAGGAGGGGGGAAAAGTTACAACGCGCGTGAGCGTGAGCGAGAGAGAGAGAGAGAGAGAGGGAGCGAGTCTTGACATTGGGGCGGCCATTTTGCCGTGGTCGTTCTCCCGAGTTAGCAGCATAGCAGCAGCGATTCCGAGAGGATCGTTCACTCGCGAGTCGCAGCCAGGACGACGAGCATCGCCGCTCTTATATAGGTACAGAGAGAGTTATACACACACACACGTATACACGTAGTTCTGTTCGAGTGCTGGAGAATTATCGCGTATACGTACATCGATAATAGAGGTAACGCCCGACTTATATACATATATTCTTTCTTTGCTCGCTGCGACGTTTGTGTACGTACGTCTCGAGCGTCCGGCATTTTTAAAGAGTTTGCACCATCGCAGGGAAGCCGACCATTATACGTATTTCGGAGCATCGAGCTCGCTCGGCTTTCTTTTTGCATTTTCTCGTCGTCTTTTATACCTCTTTCTTTTTTCTCTCTCTCTCTCGCTATCTATCTATCTATCTATCTATCTATCTATCTCATTTTCGTCTCTTCTCTCCGCCGTGTGCTATACGCATGTACACTACTAACAGCCGCCTGTGTGCGCGCCTGTGTATTCGCACGTCTGTGTGCGCGAGAATCGCGTCGGGAAGAGACGGGCACGTACCGGGTTTTTTTCGTCGGCCGCGCGGAGCCTAAGGTTTTCCTACTTTTTGCTCGGGGGAGGCCGTGTGCTCCTTCTTCTCTCTCTTCGGGCGGCAGGTGACGCCGTTCCGTGTGCAACATACGGAAAGTCGCGGACGAGTACACACCGAGAGCTGCGTACGGTATATATGTATATATATACAGTGTCTGATGAAATCGTAACGGGGCCCGACGAGCGGAGCGATGAGCGAGAGGAGAGAGAGAGAGAGAGAAATTGCGCGAGAGGGGAACCGTTATCAAGCGATCCGAGAGTTTCTAGAGAGATATGCTTGGTTTCATGGTACGGACGTGATAATTTTGATCGACCCAAAGGTTTATAATATATTAGGTTTTCAGGCTTCAGAGAAAGAGATAAGATATACAGACAGATTGCTTTGTTGTGTTGGATCGCGGGGATAGGTCGTTGGCTGCTTCGAGCGACTTTGATTCCGTGAATTTTTACTCGGTCAACCGCGATTTCCTTTTGTTTCCGCGTGTATGAGCGTTTGCCTGGTTTCGCAAACATATGGATAACTTTCCTTCGTATAAGGAACGAATGTCGTAAATACTTTTAACCATTGGTATAGTTGAAATCTGAGTTAAGTGCTCCACAAATTCACATTTAATATCGCATGCTCGATATTTTTTTCAAACTTGTAAATCAAACGGAGTTTTGCAACGTTCAACCGTCTTGTTGTAAACGTGATTTTATCTCTCTGGGATGCGTCGAGAATAAAAGCTGAGTTTCGAGAGAAGCTAGTTTCTGAAAAATATCGGCATCGGCTTTTCGTGGTATAATTTGATTGTGAAAATCGGTGTTGGCAATGATAGAGGATTAAGTTAGCTATACACGATGTTTACGTTCGCGTAAACATCAAAGCTACTGCTGGGCATTAGATTCAATGTCCTCTAGGACATTCTTATTGTGGTTAGCTTGTTTGCTTTCTAGAGGTTCTTCAACTCAGCACTTGTGCTCAATAAAATTCCTTCTGATGAATTTTCTTTTCAAAATCATCATTTATTTGATTTTATGGAATCACTTTAACTAAAGACTTTGTTGATTTAAATTTATTCTAACGATGATGGATGAAACATTTGTTTATGCTACAAGAGTTTAATTATGTTTTTACAATTTCGATTTTTCTCTTTTTAGAAGTTGGAGACACTGAATCTGCTTCAAAATGATGACCGAATCACACATAAACACCAACCACGTGTTAAGTTCAGGTCTGGGATTGAAAACAGATCTAGAAAAAATGGATGACTCTGGTTGGAAGTCCAAGCTCAAAATCCCACCAAAGGATAGGCGTATCAAGACAAGTGTATGTATTTTTGCTCCTTATTATTTCATTTTAATTTAAAACAAAAATATTAAATATCATATATGCAAATTATACAATGTTTCTTCACTTTTGTAGGATGTCACAGATACTCGAGGCAACGAATTTGAAGAGTTTTGTCTAAAACGCGAACTTCTTATGGGAATTTTTGAGAAAGGTTGGGAGAAGCCATCACCTATCCAGGAGGCCAGTATCCCCATTGCACTTTCCGGCAAAGACGTTTTGGCACGTGCCAAAAATGGAACAGGCAAAACTGGAGCATATTCGATTCCTGTTCTTGAACAGGTTTGTTTCATTTAACAATTGAATCTGAAATTGCGTCATTCGTCTATCGTTGTTATACAATTTCTCATTCTCATTCTGTTTTGCCTTGCAGGTTGACCCAAAAAAAGATGTTATTCAAGCGTTGATTATTGTGCCTACCAGAGAGTTGGCACTGCAAACGTCACAAATTCTGATTGAGCTTGCTAAGCACATGGACATAAAAGTAATGGTTACCACTGGTGGCACTAACTTGCGCGATGATATCATGAGGATTTATCAGAAAGGTATGACATTTCTATTTAATTTATCGTATTTTCTAATGTATTATGAGCACAGATGATTTATTTTAATTCCTCAAGAATTCCTTAAACTAACGGCTGACAAAACGCTTTAACAAATAAATCACTAAATATTTCCATTTTGGAAAAAGTGAACTTTCTATTCTTTTAAAATTGTTTAACGTCTCAACGTAATAAAATAATGATTTTGTCATTTCAGTGCAAGTTATAATCGCAACACCAGGAAGAATTCTTGATCTCATGGATAAAAATGTTGCCAATATGGATCATTGCAGAATTTTGGTTTTGGATGAGGCAGACAAGCTTCTTTCACAGGATTTCAAAGGAATGTTGGATCACGTAATTTCCAGGTAGAAATGTTTTTAAATTAATGATATGAAGTTTTTAGTATCTATTGCAGTTAAGTATGTAATAGATTATTAATTTAAAATAATTTTCCCATTTTAGACTACCACATGAACGTCAAATCTTGCTGTATTCAGCAACTTTCCCATTGACGGTAAAACAATTTATGGAAAAGCACTTGAGAGATCCATATGAAATCAACTTGATGGAAGAGCTGACACTAAAAGGTGTGACACAGTACTATGCTTTTGTCCAGGAACGTCAGAAGGTCCACTGCCTTAACACACTATTTTCCAAGGTGATAATTAAAATTATTTTGTTATGTTTTCCCATCTTTCAACTTTCAATTGAATATTTACGTGATAAATTATGTGTAATTCCAGCTACAAATAAATCAAAGCATTATCTTCTGCAACACAACGCAGCGCGTTGAGTTATTGGCAAAGAAAATCACAGATCTGGGATACTGCTGTTATTATATACATGCCAAAATGGCTCAAGCTCACAGAAATCGCGTATTCCACGATTTCCGTGCTGGACTTTGCCGAAATCTGGTAAGAATTTTATGTTCAACACATATAAAAATTTATTTATTCTGGATAATATAATCTTGAATTAAAAGCTAAGCGGATTTTAATTAAATAATTGTTCACAGGTATGTAGCGACTTGTTCACACGCGGTATTGACGTTCAGGCTGTGAACGTTGTAATCAACTTCGACTTCCCTAAGATGGCAGAAACATATTTGCATCGTATTGGACGTTCAGGAAGATTCGGCCATTTAGGTATCGCAATCAACCTAATTACATACGAGGATCGTTTCAACCTTCATCGTATCGAGCAGGAGCTTGGAACTGAAATCAAGCCTATTCCAAAGGTGATAGATCCGAGTCTGTATGTAGCAAGACCAGATGACAATAATAGTTTGGAGGATAGCAGCAACGTGTCTAAGTAGTTCCAAAACGCAATCACTATTGAGGTTCATAATCGCTCAAAGCAAATGTAAAAGTGTGTCAAGTGATTGTGATTGAACAAACAGAAAAACCATAACGGCACGCATGATAGTGTGCGCTGAACTTTTTTTTGAAAAAAGTGAGATAAACGTTTCGTGTTACTTAAGTCTGAGGGATAGTCGAAAAGGGTAAAAAACGCGTGTTTTTGGTAGTGTAAAGCTGAAAAACATAAAAGACCATGTCTGTCAGTGCTACAAAATACAAACTGAATAGACAATTTGCGTAGAAAAAGGAAATGCTAAATCATGGAGAACAATTATAGTCGTAATAAGCAAAGAAAAAAGTTACTTGTAAATAAGGTATTACTGAGCATGAAAATAATCATTCGCTTTGCACTTGGTAAACTCAGTGATTGAAGTGATTGGAGTGCCAGTGCGAGTCATTCTTTGTATATAAATACATTTAAATGTACATATACTGATGTAGTGCAAAGTCAAGCCATCATCTTACTAAAAGAGTATCGTAACGGTGTGAGAAGAGAGAAAGTAGAGAAAAAAATATTAAAAAAAAGGTCATCGATTGCTACATTAACAAGAGTGTAAATATAATGTGTCGGAGACTATTTCATGCCATTTTAACATCGATTTTTTATACATTCAAACATAGCTTTGATCTTTGTGTTTATACGATAATACAAGATATTGAAAATAAGTGAGATCAAGCATCAATTGTCAATATTTAATGTCAATCCACACATAAGCGATATTTTACGCTTGAGCATTACAAAATCATAAGTTATTTGTAGAAAGGAAAAAATGGTACCCATGCGATAGTCGTCGGACGATCGTGGCTTGACTTTGCTCCGCTTTAATACTGTCAAAACAACTCTGAAATTCAATCATTTTTCTTTCTCTTAAGAAAGTAAACCTCAAGCTTAATTACAAAGTAAAATATGAAAGTTTATTTTCCGAAAAACACCAATAACTCAATTTTTTTAATTTGAATATTGATATATGAACGGATTTTTACGGTACTGTGATTGAGCGTCAGAGGTTGTAAAATTGACTAGTTTTATACAATTATTTTTATAAAGTAAACTGGCTGGTGGGTATATCTTTTCTTTTTTCCATCGCAAATCGTATCGTAAGGTCCTACGTTCACGAAAGTACGTATCATATTTATATAATACACAATAATATTATGTTCCATCGCGTGGTACTTTTATCTGTGAAAAAAGTGAGAGTGGCGAAGGAACTCTTACCCGCATTCATATAAGAAAGTACACATATGGATATTCACGTTTATGCGTAATGTCGCAGTAAAATGATAAGGCAGAAATAAATTTGTTGATATTATGAATTCATTTGATAAAAATATAAAGATTAACTATTTGTTTTATGACCGTTAGAAAATCTTTTGTTATTTTGATAAATGCAAGTGCAGAAAAAAATGAACACGAACGAAACGCTCAATATAACGATGCAATGTAAGTGGACTTTATAAACGTCGGAAATAGTTCATCTGATTTTTACTAGATGAATTTGTAAAATTGATCGACAATTTTTCTGTAGCACTGAAAAAACAACCATGAATTCGACTACAAGCGCGTAGGACCTCACGACTTTTAAATTATACATTGTATATGAATTACAAAACCACAAAAAGGCCATTTTTGCGCATCGTGCGAATTCGTGTGAAAGAACCAACATTGCAATCTTTACGATTTTACAAAAGTACACATACGCGAGGGGAAAGAATTACCTAAACGTTTTTTCGAGACTATCATAAAATAACTGGCGCCACCAGCCATAATGACCTAGATTTACGCGAGAGAGAAAGAAAGAGAGAGAGAATAAAAGGGAGAAACCAGCATATTTTGCGCGTTTATAGAAGCCCAACAATCTTCTCTTTTTCTTTTTTCTTTTGGTTTTCTTCGTTTCGCGTCGAGAGGTTTTCGCTCGGTGCGAAATTCTTTCCTACTATTAAGCGAATATGTGCGCGCGACGGAGGAACGGTTTCGAATGCCTTTACGATTATAATGTGATTAGCGGACGCAAACATTCTCATTTGAACGGAAAACAGGAGGTATATATAATGTAGTGAATGGAGAAACCGTTGGGGTTGGGTTAGGAAAGAATAAAACCACAAAAGTCCAGAAGACCGAATCGAGGAATTGAGACTTTAAATAAAACGTGTGATATATATATATTCGATGTACAGACGGGATATGAAGTTTAATAGAAAAAAAAGATAAATTCCCGAGGTGGTATTGATGAAATTACAAGTGCACAAAAACAAATGGGGACACAATTAAAAAAAATTTACTCAGACTTACCTCGCGTAAGCTTTTGTGTCACGTCTGTCTGTGTTTAGTACACACGTATCCGCAAAACGGGAGTCGAAAAAAAATAAAGTTGCGACTAAGACAGATGTTCCTTGTTTTCGTTTTTTTTTTTGCTGTTTTTTTTGCGCAAAGCAATTCGATCGACTTTCTTGTAAATATATTGATAAATAACGATAACGTTTAAAAATACACATGCTCACACTACACTAATACTCCAAACAGACAAACATACACGAGAACACGCACACATACACACACACATTCGGCAAGCCTAAATCTTGGGCATCGTCGAAGCAAAGACTGTATAAATATATATAAATATATACAATTATGAGACTAAATGCATTCAAAACCGTTCGTCGATCGGCGCCAATCCTCCCGTCTCTGCGAGACTTCTCTTCGAGTTTCTCTAGAGTGCGAGATTCTTGTGAATATCGAAACATTGATGTTTCGAGCAAAAATTGTAATAGCGATATTCCACCGTCACATTAGTAGCGCTTACGATTCCGCAAATAAAAAAATGTATAAGCAACGTCGAGCGTCGAAGACAGCAAGCAGGCCGACAACTCCGTATCAGCTGTCCGAAAAAACAAAATGTAAACGAAATTGATCGGAGCCTCGTCCGCTCGTCGACTTCAGCGTCACTCTTTCAGAAACTTCGAGAACTCGACGATCATCCGACGTTGATCCGCTCGCGGGATGCCTCCGTCTAAAAGAGAAATCTCCCCACCGATGGGAGAGAAATCGTGAAGCAAGGCAAAATCCCTTCGAGATTGAGCGCAACGCACGGAAAGTTCTCTAGTGCGTGCTAATGCGGAATTCCTAGGAATCTGTAGCGCGGCGACTCGACGAGAGACCGTCGCCGTGGTGAGAGTAAGAGCGCAAGGGAAACTTTGCAAACTATGTATCGGCCGAACGACTGTGAACGTGAGCGTATGCGTGCGAACGGAATGAAAGGATGAATAGATTTTGTACATGCGGTGAGTGAGGGCGAAATCAAGTGTGTGACAGGGATGTGTACAAATAGCTTCTTGATCCTAACAAAGAATCTCTTTGTATTCGAGTACATGGTTTGGAGCCGATAACTCGTTAAGGAAGACAAAAAAAGCTCTTTGTACACCCCCTGTCACACACTTTGATTTTGCGCCAAGAATCTTTAGCGGATTCTTTGCGCACCATCTCCTTTTCTTTATTTTTCTGTTTCGTTTCCCCGAGTATCATCGAACGTATTAGTTTTATCTTCCTCTAATACTTTTCGTATATCAGACACCCCCTCCCCCCTCCCCAACCGATTGATTTGTTTGCGCCTCGTAGTTTGTAAATTTTCGTTAATTTCTTTCCGACAAAGTAAAGATAATGTGGTATCGCCGCGAACCTTACGCGGCGATACGTTCATTTCAAATATCAGATGTATGTGAGAAGCAGGCGTGCGTAAGATCTTTGTTGCTTGCAAACGACAGCGCGGGCGGTTGTGAAAAATAGTCGAGGCGTAGATGCGAATAGCGATACGTCAAAGTGCGTACACTGTTGCGATTTTGGCGATACTTTGTGAATTAACAACAACCACTAGTACGTCGCTTGACATCCTTGGGCCTCTAGTAACCCGCTTGCACTGAAAATAAGCGGCAACAATTTCTTCGCGATTGTGCATTGCGCAGCAATGCGGTGTTGTGAAGTGGAGTCTCGCGATTAATCCTCTCGTCTTATTGATTGTTCCCGATGATAGTCTCGACGATCGAACGAAACATTACAAACGAATGTGACGCGTCGGGAGATTTGAAAGCGACGAGGGGAATTATTCGCAAGGCGACGCTAACGATTTCCGAGAGGCAAAGAAAGAAACCTGTAGAACGACGTCGCGCGCGCGTCTTCTGTGCGTGTCTCTTGGAAACAGAACATGATGTAAAAAAGCAAGGTTGTAATGTACGTGCACGACGATTGAGAGTAAGCAATTTCTGGCAAAGCGATCGTTGTGCGTTGAGGGCCGAACACCGGTTCCTAGATTGTATGAGGAGCCTCGTGCAACATCCGAGGAGGCTCCAAACAAAAAAAAATACGTAGATTAACTGTCCAGCTCGTACGAATGGAAGAGTTTTTTTCGTACGCACGGAAGAGTGAAGCCCTGAGACTTGAAATGTCAGTGAGAAAGGAAGGTTCCTGTAGTCACGCGAGAATTTCATAGAATGAAGGTATTGTGTCGGGATCTTCACTCTTCTGCGTTATTTTATTTTCAAGCCATACAAAACGTTTCATGCGCGCGTCGAGAGTATGACGTCCAGCTGTTGTATTGAAGTATTCGTACTTATAAATCAAACAGTCTTTGATGTTGGTTGTAAAATCTGACCTTGTGAGATATACTCTCGATTCGAACTTCTAGCGTTTTGCGATGAGCTGTAATGATATAATGAAAAAAAAAACAAAAAAAAAATGATAAAAAAATTGAAATAATGTCAGTTTAAGGAAAAAATGTACGATACTTTCAAAATTTAGAATGCTAACTGCCGGCAGTCCGAAATTGTTCCGTTTTACAAATATGAAGAATGAATTCAAATTGTACAAAATCGCACAACACACTATTAGTGTGATTCCTTTCGATCGACAACGCGATTTAGAAACGATTGATCTTTTGAAATATCGACGAATTTATCGAGTACGAGAAAAAAAGTTTTTCGTTGTACGCACCATTCGGTGAAAAGTAACTTATCAGAAAAAAAGAAAAATATTGTAAGAGGAAACAAAATTTTTTGAGAATCAGGAACTTGATTAATTTGTGACAAACCGAGATTCCCGTGCAATTATTATCGGTATCCCGTGCCACACCGGCTCGAGGAGTCTATTAATACGAAAACTATTGTAAATGCAAAGATAAATTTAATAAAGCTTACACGGCGAGTGTAAGACAAAAAAATTAAGAAAATAATTTATAAAGCCTGCCTCTATGAGCTTGAAAGAAAAAATCCGACTTTGAGCAAACTTGAAACAATGTCTCTCTCCAAGAACACTTCGGAGTTCTTACTTTTGATTTTAGTATTGCATTTCCAACTGACGCAGAGGGTGCAGTAATAAGAAGTTACTGATACAAATAAAATTGATAAAAAACAAAAAAAAAACATTAGGACAAAATAATTCGATGTTGTTGACTTTCACCGTACATGTTAATTTTCAAAATTGTATAGGCAAACTCAGACGCCAACTACATTTTTCAAGAAAAAAAAAGTAACAAAGATCCGACGAATAGCAAGAAAAAAATTGTAACAAGAAATCCAAGTACTTTTTATTATTTCTGCCAAATTGCTTTGTTGTCTGAGTACGTCTAGCGCATGTGGAAATTTTAATTCTTTTGTCAAAAACAAAATTCAAAGACAAATAGAAAGGCTTTTGTTCCTCAATAAAAACAATCTGATCAACACTCAAAAACGTTGTTCATTTTTTATTTACATTTTCTCTGGTTTTCAGGTCTATCGCTTGTGAACACTTCCTGTGTTTTGTTTTTCATTGCACAAAACGTATAAGCGAAATTATTCGATTCTAAGTTAATGAAAGAGTCTCGAGCATTCTTAAAATTTTTCGTCTACCATTAATAGGATGTTTTTTATAAACTTAAAATTTTGTAAAATAAAAACGCATTACGTATGATCGTACTGTGAAATAATACTGACTGTACACTGCAGATTGAAATTGAGATTTTTGAAAAGATGAAAATTTTCCAATCTCTTACGAATACATTGTAACTCTCCTTTTGTTACAAACCGAATATATAATTGTCAAATATATAACTGATACACGGATTTAGTCATGTATAATTCAAAAAATCAGTTATGAACTTTTTATCTTTTGCAAAAAACCTAATATATTTCCATAGTCGTGTGTATAGATATACATCCCAGCGTAAATAATACATACTTATATGTACCCGCACAAACGAGAAAAGATTCATTCGGCGCGAATGTAGCATAGCCAGCGGTACTATACGCCGGGGTCATTAATAACGCTAAACCCCATCCGATATGCAATTTACATGTGCCGGGAGTCCGGGCTATGCGCCGCTGCAATTAAATCAGCCGGTCGACCGCGGAAAATAAGCCCGTTTTGCGGCCGCGGCAGTGGCTCATCGATCTGCAGCGTAGCACATAGTGTACACTGGCTCTGCGGGATGTATCGGCTGTATTATTTAGATTTGCATTCGCGCACTCGCGTATTATTTGGCGATCGTGCCCGCCCGTCGAGCTCTAATGTATAGCTGTATATATGGCTGCTGCTCATTGATAAGGACGCGGTGCCGGTGGTGAGCGCGGGATCGATGCTGCGCCTGGACTAGATATCTCACTCGCGATGATGCTTTGGACATCGGAGGTGCGTGGGATTCGGTTTTTATTGTTATTTCGTTGATAGTGGCTTTGCGGTTCGATGTTGGGGTGTCGTGATATAATGACGCTCTTCGTTGATTGCACAAGTAAACGAAATTCGTGTCTATAATATCGCTGCTTTAAAATAATTTCAAATCTCAATTTCACATCGGTCAACAGGTGTACTTAACTTCCAGCATCGCCGACCATCACTCGTCATTCCTCGCGAGTTTTTAATACACCGAAAGTGCATATTACACGCACATACAGCAATTGTTTCATCGGTCTTCAAACAAAAAAAAAAAAAAAAAATTAGAAAAGAGTCTCCCAAGCTCCCACGCGTGTGGCACACTCCAAGCTGACAAACGCCGCCTTAATCTCCGGCATTTACCTCTCCTCTCCGCAAGCGCTCCATAATGGACTCTACCGCAGCTCCATTTTTCAAAAGAAGCGTAAAAAAAAGAAAAAAGCTCCGCAAAATGACGCACCTGCATCTCGCTCTCACGAGGACCCTCGTTAAAAACGCAGCAGACTAACGGGCACGTGTCCTCCCTAAACGGCCTTGGCCTCAGTCTCCGTACTCTGCAGCGCAACTCTTCTCGAGATGCGCATAAATAAATTAATCCAAGCGCGCTCTCTCTCTCTCTCGCGCTAATTAAAATCAGCCAACAGCAGCCGGCTACTTCGAAATTCGCGTCTCGCGCGATATAAATTAACCCGCCCCTTCGCTCCAGCGCGCGACTCTGTATAAATGTATATATATATGCACGCGTTTATAATGTCTGCGTATATATGTATATATACGGGGTGTATACCTGCGTGCTTTACGGAATTATGCTACTCTACTTAAATATAATACACGCTTGGTCACGATTTGGAAAGGGACTGCGTGTGTTACATATATATGGGTTACGACGCGTTTCCTTATGTGTATATCTAACTCGCGTAATTTTTGCACTTAGCTCATATATTATACAATAGGTATGTGTTGTCTATATGGAGAAATGCGCTATATTGTTACGCGCAATAACAAAGCTCGAGCGCAGATGTGCCGCGCGCGAGGATTATCATCATCGGTCTCGCACATCGCGCGGCTGTAATTAAATATACTCGCGGAATTTGAATATCCCGCCACGCGCGCGCGGAGTCTGGGTCAGATTTAATTTTAATTGCAAAATCGATTCCAATTAGTGCCGCGTATATAGCTGCGCTGGTATACATATACACGTATGTATATAATATACAATTCGACAATTTAACTCGTCGCTTCTATATAGACGACTTCGAAAATAACGCGTCAACTGTATATAATAATGCTCGTATACGTTATATTATATATTTACAACGCGCAACATATATATACGCGTACTTTTCTCTCCTTTCATTCACACAAGCCGTGATGTATACACCGGCGAAACACGAAAGTCGCATTTACGGTTTTATTTACACTCGGGCGTCCTCGGGGCGGCGCGAGAGGTGCACGACCTAAATGTCGGACGTTTGTCGCCCCGGAGATAGGAGCTGGGAATCTTGCGACGAGCTTTTTTCACCTCTCGGCGGAGAGACTCTCTTTTTCTCTGCCCCGCTGCAGCAGCACCGGGTCATCGATTGCAAGGTGCCCTGTGTGTGTGTGTGTGTGTGTGTGTGTATGTCTGTGTTGTACATTAGGCGTGTATTGGTGTACATAAGCGCGGAACGGAACGAACGAGGCGGTTATTTTTGGGAGGAACGATATAATATTATATTGCGGAGTATGTGTCAGTGGTGTAACTTCGTCGCTGATGTGGAGAAATCACTTGTTTTAGTTGGATGCCAGTTTTGATTTGTCGAGGGGCTAATTTTGGACGAGTGGATCATGCGAAGGGGTATACAAAGAGGGAGAAATTCGTCAGCGCGGGATATTAAATGAGCTTGGTTTTGAATGTTATATGAATTTTGCAGGGATTGCATCGAGTTGTTAGTTATTTTCGAAAGACTTGCGTTTTGGCAGTGACAATAACGAATTCTTGGAATGCTATGGCAGTGGACATTTTCGTTTATATATATATATATAGGTATAATAATACGAAAATCGATTTGTGAAATCATTCGTTTAGCATATCGAATAAATCTTCGCATAAACGATAATTGCTGTACATTTTCATCTGTATAAGGGAAGTATATGCGGGAAAAGGTTTTTAATTGAGATAAATCGTATACTCATTAGGAAAAGGCAGAACAGTTGCATTTTTGGATATTGCTGATTTTAGAATAATAATAAGTGTTGTTCACTAAAAACTTATCAAATACCCCTTAGTTTGAATAGAATGATAACGGCCCCAAAATATAGCAAGAAAACTTTCATTGGAACAATATCCAAAAGCGTATAATTCCACATCAAAATACACTATGAATGCGATTGTCACGCCCAGCTGGGATTCCCGTCTTCTCAATAACAAAAATCCAAAAAGGGGCTTCTCCTTCGACGCGGAAGATCGACACATACACACACACACACACACACACACATACCTGTGTGCTTCCGAATAAAACACTTCTATTCAGCATACTTTTGCGCACTGTAAATCACGTCCCGCATCAGGAAAGCATTGAAACATGGTATTTCTTGTTTCGCCAGCGATTTATGGAAGGCGCGCGTATTGTCAGCGCATGATTTACAAAACTCCCTTATACGCGCTGTATATATATATATATATATATATGCTGCAGTCTTATAGTATACGTAGCACAAAAGGAATTATAAAAGCTCGTGTGCCGAGGCTAAAAGGTCAAGATGCAAAGTTTCAGTGCTGTTGAAGTGCGCGGTGTTTTTCATCGGCCCGTATATATATATATATATATATATATATATATAATACAACAAAGTTCCATTTCGTTGATTATAATATATTGGCGTATTACGCGTAAACAGTAAAGTTCAAACTTTCCATCTCGCGATGCAGTAATAGAAAATTTTGCATAAACGCTATAAACAGCTACTGCGAACTTTATTGCGTTACACACGCTTAATAAATTTACTAATAATTTCCCTGTAAATTTCCTGAATAGGCTAATGTCTTTCTATATATACATATATATATATATACACTGTTATACAGCCGTTCCCATAGAAGGCAAAATTTCGTTAAAGTCTATCGAGAGCCTGATCCAATTATACGCGCAAAGTGTACACTCGATCAATACTATGTATACATGTATAACTTGGTATAAATTTCGTATAAACTATGTATAGCAAAAAAGCGCTCATCAGTGTGCGTACTATTATTAATTTCCAAAAAAAGCATCGATATTCGATTAGTCGAAGCCTATGCCATGAATGAAAATGTAACGCGATAATCCATACGCCGCCGACACTTTGAAATCAAAATGCGGCGGCAGCGTATAGCTCTCAATCCATTAGACCAATAACACCTCCGCCGCGCGTCGCCGTATTAATTTCCTTTGGTCACGAAACAGCCTCTCTCGTGTGCACACGAGACGACACAAATAACATTATACACGTTATATAATAGGGCCGCGTAAGGAAAACGTGCCATCGACACGAATCGCAAGCTTACACATATATGTG
The DNA here is from genome assembly GCA_020010945.3 of Muscidifurax raptorellus. Classification (NCBI taxonomy): domain Eukaryota; kingdom Metazoa; phylum Arthropoda; class Insecta; order Hymenoptera; family Pteromalidae; genus Muscidifurax; species Muscidifurax raptorellus. The sequence continues at coordinate 37,573,647 of CM052078.1, read as the reverse complement.
TATATATATATACAAAATCGGCGAAAAAGTGCCGGACGTACATACATATAACTATATAATCCGCGGTGTATCCCTCAAAACGGCAGGAATATTATAACGAAGGGCCGAGTTTAATCGAGCTAAGGCGACGCATGTCGTTTACCATTTGATCGAGAATCGAGAATCATATATTATTGTTGAGGATTATCGACGCGTACATGTGGTTTGGCTGCGTTTAGGGATAATATCGCGTCTTGTTGTTTGTCCCATTGATTCTTATATATACGGCAGATGTTATATTGCTCTATACGTGAGCATATCTTTATACTTGTGTATTCCCGGGATATATGAAAGTGAAATAGCGGAGTATCGATCGGGCATACTTTTGCTTGCGTAACTGCACAGTCGCACACACACAGACCCTCCGCTCTGTGCGCCGGTGTTTCTGTTTATCAAAAACAATGCCCCGATCGGTCGCAGCCCGCAGTAACATGCCGTAATTATAAAGCTTGTGTTCTTTCCGCGCATAATGAAATGCATAATGTTATCCTCGCAAACAAACAATATTTCATGTTATATACGTAAATATAGTATACTCCTTTTAAAAACGTCCTCCCACATAATATAGCGCTCGAAGACACCCCGAATTACTCGGGAGAGTTCAACTAACTCAGCATTCGCTGCGCTACCCTCGAACGCAACTATAATACATGTAGCACGATACACACACGCACACACGCGCGTGCAGTCCAAGCTTCGCGTGTGCCGCTTGCGCACACCCCCGCACCAAAGAGCATCGCATCATATCCAGCTCAGGCGGCCTGTGCGCGCATGTGTGTGTGTCTGTATATATACGTATTATCCGGAGCAGTATCAGCAGAGCATGTTCATGGTTGGAGCCGTATAGCGAGCGCGCGCAATGAATGCGATAGACGATAATTCGCCTGCGTAAACAAGAATACGAGAGATACGGGGCCGTACGTCCGCCTTTACCCTCGCGCGCATATACCGATGCGGCAGCTATACGCGTGTGCGATGATGCATCGTGAGCCCTCGAGCCACGAGGATGCGTGTGTATGTGTTATGTATATATGTATATACGCGTGTGTGTGGGTGTGTGTATTACCTATACAACGTTTAATCGATGACCCTTGGATTAGCTTAATTATCCTCTTCCTTGGCTGAGCTTGCATGAATCGTTTGGCATTTTGACAGCTTCGATACTATTATATATAATTAAGTTTTGAACGAGTTCACAGTTCGCATATATATATATATATATATATATATATATATATATATATATATATATATAGCTGAGAATGTAGAAGTACGAGAATCGCGATAAATACATACATTTTTGCTCTCGTTAGAGCGTGTGTTAAAAAAAAAGTTTTTAATATAACAAAAGCGAATTAATGTTGGACTTGCTTTCTATATAACTTTTCGACGCAGGAGATCCTGTTATTTATTTCATAATACTTCATTGGCTAGATTAAGAAGTGTCAGCCATCGTTGAATGTCTTGTTTGACCAGGAAAGATTGCGACTCTATAGTTAACTGGTGGACATCGACGAAAAAGCTGCCGACCAACTGTGTATGTGGCAATTATGCCATCACTCATCCCATAGAAATGAAACGAAAACTTTTCAGCTATATTTCAGTGCCTGGAACGCTGCAGTGCAGTATTTATTAGTACGAGTGCTTCTCGTCGCTTTGAATTAAAAACGTCCCATTTCGCCGAGAAAAAAACGACCCATTATGGATTTTTGTAAAAGCGTCCGATTTTACGGTATCGCCTATCTTTTGGTGGTTTAGACTGAAAGTATATATTTTTCGTTCGAAAAAGATCGTCTTTCGGATGAAGAATATAGTGCAGGATACTATCGAGTTTAAAGTTTAAACGAAATTTTTTATTGAAATCGTTAATTACATAATTGAAAAAAAATAAAATTTATCTTTCGGCTAAAATGAAATATGAGCCGTTTTTGATCCAGCGCGTCGTTTTGTTCTTAGCGATGACCCGCGTGCATTTTGTTCTTATAGTGTTTTTGTAACGTGGACAAAATCGTAGCGTTTATTGCCCGCAATTGTCATAAAAATTGAATCGACAATACTATTCTGATATCTATTGCACCAATTAATGATATTAAATTGTTTTATATAGGTCTAGACTGTTGACACAAATTGTGGCTTCTCAGCCACGAGTGTATTTCCACACGCTGTAATATACAGGTTTTTCAGCAGCAATTAAAATTTTTCGCCGTTTTTATAGATATAGCCAAGCAGGCTAGACGCTATAACGATTTAAAGTTCACTTACTTTTCCACGAACCAAGAAATTCAATTTAAAAAAGAGTCCTTGTATTATCCAAGCTGAACTGCATCCCAAACGCAAAATGACGAAGACTACTGCACGTTTCGTAACACTTGGGGAATATATAGCTATATATTATAGATACCTGGAATACACGCTCCAAATGGATCGCGCTCATGAAGTTTTCCCTAAACCTCGACGCTTTTGTATACGTATTCCGCGAAATTCAATGCGGAGATGGCTTTCCTTGTATACAATATCTATATATATGCACCGATGACAACGACGACTTCGTCGGCCTATATACAACATGCGCACGCCAGGAAGTCGAGCGAATCGCTGATACTCGTCCATCGACATTCTGTTTGCAGCTTTCAGTACACGTATAACTGTATATATATACGTTTTATATACCATCGTCTCGGTCACATCCTACTGATACTCGCAACCGTTGTGCTATGTGTAATGAGAGAGAAGAAGAATCTTCAAGTGTCAAAATTAAGTGTGTGAATTGGCTACATGCTTGCGCAATGCCAGGAGTAATTAAAATTGGCTTGATTCGAGGCGATGACTAGGTTTGGCATGATATTCAAGCTCGTGCGACGTATACGAGAATTAAAAAAAGAATTTCTTTTAGAAACAACATACACGTCATGTGTATATAAACGGATCTATATTACATTGCTCATTATATTTTCGATCCGGCCCAAAAGTCGTTACTTTTCCAAAACGCAGTGAACGCAGTATACCCACACACACACACACACACCAAACTGCATTTATTAATTAATGTCACATCTGCCGCGCACACTCGCAATGCGTATACCACAGCAGGGGCAAAAAAGCAGGCTAATAGCAGTGAATTACGCTCAAAATGAATTCGCTCATTATATACGTTTTCGCCTGTGTGTAATACGCATACGTGTATGTATACGTATGCGCAGTCGCGGCCCCGGTTATTCAAAGCAAAGCCGTCTCGTAATTGCTCCGCAGCCGCAGAGAGTCAGAGCGACGCGGTGCGCCGTTTCGACTAATATTTCGCGGGTTCGTAATCTGTGTTACCAAGTCCTTGAACGACGATGAACATTAGAGCCGTCCAGGCATTCGGCCACTATATATAGTGTATATAATACCGGCAACTTCTTGCGCTGCAGTACTGGCTTTATGGACTATGTGAATATATATATATACTTATATAGTGGCGCAGGTCTGTCCTCGTCGAGAGTCATTTTGGACTCGTGCGCACGCCGGTGTTTACGCGATGGTTTAGAGGATTTTGAATATGGGTCGAGTTTAATTGGACCATTTTTACGGTTACTTGTAGTGCGCGATGGATTATTATTATTGTTGACTTTGTGAAAATGGATAATTCCATCGCAACGATCTCTATGCATATATAGTTATATATGCATGGATTTTTTGCAATTTACGTATTGCGGAAGCGTCAAAATTTTGCGTCGACGCGCGGTCAACGATATAAATTATTTCGATATTCATTCATCGTTTATTGGAAAAAAGCTATACAGTATGTCAGTGCGTATACTCTCAAAAATCCATCGACTATGTGGTGAATCCTGTTTTTTTTTTAAAATCAACTCACAGCATCAGCAACATTTCAATGTGGTATGTGGTGAAATCCATGAAAACGTTCAGTTAGCGGATACACTCGCTTGGAAAAAAGAAAATTAAGTGCTAACACTCTGGGACCTTTTTCTTCGCGTATAAAGGCTATTTAGAACACTTTTTATGTGCCATTCAAAATGTTCGGTTAAAAGTTGTCGACGTTAAAAAAAGCAAACATGTTTTTTCCCTTTCTTTTAATCGCAGCTAAATTTTCATCTAAGCGATCCATTTTCAATTTGAAGCACTTTTCCCCTACTTCAAAGTTCTATTAAGATACATTTTTCGTTTGCTTCCTCGGAAATTGAGTATACGCAGGTGAGCCCAGTAAAACTCAATGTATAGTATAAATTTCCGCATATATATATTCCGCATATATGCGAATTGTCGCGCTCGAAAATTATTATTGCCAAACCAACGAGTCGAGAAATCTCGCGTCGAGAGAACAGTTTCGGCGGCTGACTAGACATTTTCATAAAAATATACATACACTATTATATACACCCTTATACTCGCGCGCATATAACATCAACGCGCGAGATGAGCGGGACGAAGGCGTAATCTTCGCCGCGAAAATAATAATGATAAAAACAACGAGCTGCGCTCGCGCGTGGAAAAGTCATTTGAAAAGTATTCAAACTTTATTCATTTTCCAGGTAAAAAAGGTAAAAGTGTATATATAGCACGGGAATGCAATATAGCGGCAACTTTCAGGAGCCGAACTAACGCGCGACAAGACGACGACGCCAAGGCGCCATTAAAAATCCATCCGATTTTCTTCGGAGTGTGCGTATACAAGAGCGGATAGACGAGATCTGATGCGCGTATTATCTTGTTCTTTTGTTTACATTCAGTTGTTGGATAATTGAGTTGAAATTTAATTATATTTCATTCTAATCGATGAAATTTTATGAAAATTCCAGACGATCGGATTGTCTTCACAGGTATATATACCTATATGATAATTATGAATCGATCGAAAGCCATTTGTCACTTTTGAGGAAAGTGAATTCCGACGTTATTAGGAATGAAGTCGTAATTATTGACTCCGCAGGGAGAAAGTTTTCAATCATTTTAGTTACGGTTTCTCGCAATCTTGTTATCAGGGGGCCTTCGATAATCCGATAAGTGAACCCATAATAGCGTACTCCTTGGAAAGCGAAAGCTTTTACCAAGGTTAGACGAAATATTTAAATTGTTTTCGTATTGCTCGATATTAATTTCTGCGTAAATTTGTTATAGTATTTAATCAAATAATAGTTATATATGTACATAATGATATAGCATTCGCTTTACCGATAGACGTTTCTCTGCTCATTTAATCATTCAAATTATTGGAAATAAATAATTTGATAACGTATACTTTAATTATAATTATTGAAAAAAGTTAAAAGCACCAAGGACTGTTTGATTTTATTTGATCGACAGTTTCAATTGTTATATACGGCCATCTATTTTTAAAGTGTTTTTAAATATTAAAGTCACGTATATAATATCAGATAAGTATATGGCTAATAAAATAAAAATTAAGGTTTAAAACAGACGTTATTTTCTTGTTTTTATTTATTGTCCTGTAAAAATGACTATAACTCTAGTATATATTATACATTGCATCGGGTTAAAAATACACTATTCTACTGTCCGTTATTAGCATTGCGTAATATAATATACATGCATGTGCAACGCATCATAAATGCAAAGTAGCTTTTTTCATTTCACTGAGCTTTGTTCATGAAGAATAGATGTCCCAGATAGATTGTAAATATGTGCCTGGCTTTTTCGTTGGCCTCTGCCTGTTTGGTCGTGTCGTAGTTTTGTCAGAAGTAAAATCTGAAACGGACAGCGATGCGTCATAAAAATCATATAGGCATGTAAAATTTTCTTTTTGCAATATTTGCATCTAAATTAGTCACCTGCAAGTTTGTCGCCATTGCTGTCGCTGCTTATCACTGAGCTTGATGTAGTCGGGCTGACTTCATCCTCTACAGAAACTGTATAGTAACATATATGAATTCTTATAAAATATCGAAAAATAATGAATTCACTCAAACGAAACGTTCAATTTTTGTAACACAATACATTGAAAATGCGTTGTTTTATATATGAGTAACTTCTTCCATTTGCTTCCAATCAATATTACGAGTAAATTATTTAATATCAATTTTCGCTAAATGTTGAACTCACCATATTTTGCTTCTCCATTCGGTTCGTATATTCGTGCAGTCGCTGACTGGGTGCAAACAATGCATGCTATCAATAAAGCGCTGAAAATAGAAGTAAAATCAGTGAAATTTGATGCCCAACAACTAACCACTTATTATTTATATATTTTTATAAAACTAGCGTTATATTTTTAGTAAATTTCAGAATTAAAAAACGTACAAAATCGTTAAACTCGACATTTTATTCGGTAAGAGCATCTGTACAAATTAACCGGCAACTCAATGGAGAAACCACATTTCTTTTCTTTATGAAGAACCATGATAATGTACCATCATGCGTTTAAATATAATTGATCTCAAATCCGCGGAAAATGATAAGGATTTCTATTATTCATTTTTCAGGGAATAAACTATAGCGTTAGAGTAAACAAGCCCGCATGAAATTTCGAATAATTAATGATAGATAAGTGTCGACCTAACCGCCTATTAACGACAGGTCAATGCATCACATTGTTCTCACGAGATAATTATATTCTACTCAAACAAAGAAAATTTATTGTTACATGGGCGCGTGGCCTTTTGATTTTTTAATTTATACTTATTATTATATGCCTAAATGTGTGGTTATATAAAAAAATAATTGTGACTGTATTAATCTACAAATTGTAAAAATCGAACAAAGTAGCATGTAACGTACAATTACAGCATTCTAAAGTTACTAATAATAATTTCATTTTATTATCACTTGCAACAATCGCTCTCTTAAAAAATACCAATTGATTTACCACAAAAAAATATAAACAGTACTGTTATTGATAAGTTCGTTAATTTTTTGTTCATAAAATACCGCGTGCTTCTTTTTTAGCTATACTATCGATGCATTTTAAAATGTATATATGCCTTTAAAAGTTTATTTATAACAAACGTTACAGAAGGAAGTACATAAACAAAAACTAACGCTACTCACAGAACAAAACAGCGAGCCATCGTATATTTATATACTTGTGTATCTCAAGACGCTGTGCTACAGACTGAATTGAATCAGTTACTGCGTCTTTAACAATGCATTATCGCACCGGTACATCCGTAATTAACATATCAGCTTAGTATTCTAGGTAGGATGTGAGCAAGAGGAAACTACGCCCGTGAATCTGAATCACTTCGAGCGTTTTATTTCTCCATTGTGTTTGCATTCGAATATACTTATATAGATGTCCCATTGTTGACATGTAAACACGGAGACGCGCAAAGTTTAAACTGCCGCTTCTTTCGAATTTTGCAGATTAATTTTTTAAAAAACGCGACGGCGGCAAAACTTTCTTCGAAATCCCGGCTAAAGTGCTGTCTTTTCCGAACACTTGGCACCGTTTCAATTTCTAACGCTTGTTACGAGCGTGACCCGAATTCGGGGATTATTAATTCGAAAAATTTTCATAAAACTAATTATGTTACTAACGAAAGACGTTCCATTGACCCCGTTACGTATACGTTTTATTGGTCCACTATACGCGAAGCTCATATACTTGCGAAAATCTGCGATGCACCGTAATTATATGTAAGAGAGAGAGATGACGAGCTCGACGAGTCTCATATCAGCGGCCAATTTTTGTTTTTGTTTCTGAAAACGTGGCTAGATGTTGGCAACGTTTTTAGACTGCTCAAGGTCGCTTACGAAAACGAAAATATAGTAGATCAGTATATTTAAACTTCCCGCCTGACTTCTTATAGCCAGTGTATAAAAATCTGGTTCACGATGTCGGTCCACTATCGACTCTCTTCGGGCGTCCAGTTATTGTTTATTTTCTTCGCCTGCATCTCCGCCGTTGGTAAATTTATCTTATCACGCGTTTACTGCGTCACAGTCGTGTACTTGTGAAAATCGTTGCGTAATAATGCCAGCAAAGTAAAATTAAATAACGACGTATTGGAGACGGAATGGAAAAAAAAAGTTGATGAAAAATTTAATATAACTGAACGAGCAGTCGGGTCTTTTCCATATAGTAAAACGTTGAGTATATATATATATAATACTTTTCATTCCAGTGGTGCATTTTGGAAATGAGGGACAAATGATTTGCATCCCTAATGCAACATTTCATATAGACTGCAACAGGTGCAAGTGCAGTCCAACCGGAATGTCAATAGACTGTACCGATTGGACATGTGCAACTTTGCAAATACCTCACGATCTCCTCTTAAGTAAGCATACAACATTGTTTCAATTGCAAGTCACTCCGACGCGATTACAATCTTCTCATGCACCATACAATACAAAAATCCCTAGCGAGTGAATCCCCCCGATAAAAGAGAATAATCCCACCGCGCGCATAAAACCTAACCTATAAGTACATATAACATTCCACAGATCTAACGCTCGACTGTCATCCCGGCGAGATATTTCTCTACAACGATCGCAAATGCCTGTGCACCGGAAGCAGCCAGGCAATGTGCACCTCCGCCCACATCGAGCTCGCGCACAATCTGCGTCCCACGACGGGCTCAATTATCTCATCAGGAAACTCGCCCGGCAAGTGTACTCCCGGCCTCGTCTTCAAGAACAAGTGTGACACGTGCATCTGCGCCGACAACGCCCGGGCTGCGTGTCTCGGCACGGGTTGCATTCGTCACGCCGATAAGCGTCGGTTCGAGGGTCCGGATTGTACGTATTTAATTTATTAATTTTTTTTGCATATAGATGAATTATTCTCCGTCTATGAAGGCAGCGTCTTTAGGTGTTGTGTATAGAGGCACATATCTGGCACGAATCGATACTTTGCTAGTATATATATATAGTGTACGAGGCAGGTTTATTTTGCAGACGCGCGCGAGTGTCTGTACGCGATGCATGGGTAATTGCTGCTTATGAGTATTTGTTAGCGGGTCACTCGATGATTCCTGCATTGGCATGTGGCTGCTCATCATAGACGTAATTATACTACTTGCATTATTGAAGCCTATAATACTCGGCTGGTAATTCAGACTCATTAATATAGACTATATAATATATGAAACGTATGCAGCTTTTATTTAATATCGTTGACTTTCGCGATATGAATTTTTATACCATCTGTATATAACTGGTTTTCGGTAAAACGAGTTCGCGACTCGTGACACGTCGACGTTATATATATTTCCGCTGTTTGACCTCGTCAATTTATAACAACAACTATACGTAATACGTGCAGGCGAAGTCTACGAAGCAAAGCGACATTTTTCCGAGAAAATGTGTGCTACAACAGCGAAAGTAGAAACTACTTGCACCAGTATGTCCATCAAGTTACAGGTAATTACCCGCATCGCAAGTCGGCGTCGGAGAAGCTATGCGTTCCATATTCAATCTTCTCCGTCGACTGCAACGAGTGCGTTTGCAGCGATGATGGTCTCTCAATGTCGTGTGACTCATACCCATGTCTCGGAGTGGAAATGCGCGACGACCAAATGCTAAGTACGTCGTTATGTTACTCTATATAAGTATATTAATCCTCCTTTAGAAACTCGGCGTAAATTCTCAAACGCAGCTAGCATATATGTGAGCTTGATACGAATGAAATATCAATTCCAAGCTTCGCAAAATAAGAAAAGCCGATTTGCATGCGCATAATCAAGCGAAATCCACGCTCGGAAAAATAAAGTAATAAAAAGTCCGTCTCTACCCGCTACAGACATAACGTTCCGGTGCGAAGCCAACAGTAGCTTTCTCTACAACGGCTACGAGTGTCTCTGCTCGTCGAGGGGTAAAACAGCCCTGTGTAGCCCGGCGCATTACGACAAGAGTAAGAAGTTCCGCGAAGCCGGTAAGAAGGTTTATGCCATCGCCGAGTATGCCGAGCTTTGCACGCCGGGTATGGTCTTCAAGGACAGGTGTAACGTCTGCATCTGTGCTGCTGATGAAAAGGCGGCTTGTGTCAGGATCGATTGCGATCTCAGCTGGAAGTACAGCAGAGCCTCCGCCGAGGAGGAAAAGGACTCGGGTGTAACCGAGAGGATAAGTAAGTTTCGAGACTGGGATATTGTTGTTCTTGTGTCGATGTGTCTTTTGAAAGAGAGCTGTTTACGTTTCAGTACCGAAGGAGGAAATCTGGACGCAACGGCTTAAGGGATCCACCAGGAAATTCTGCAGGCGTAACCCTGGATCTATGTATTGCAGATACCTCCGGAACTTTTAGCGATATGCGTTTGACGATTGTTGTTTAATTATTATTTGTGTATATACATTTTTCAGAACGTGATATATCATGTGTAAATGCGTATTTTTTACACCTTAGTAAAGCTATTTTGCGATGTTCAGTTGATAATTCATGCGGGTATGAATTTATTTTAATTCCATTGTTTATTTATTTCCCGCTTTATATATATATATATACGGCTAATTGAAGACACTCCGATGACGACGTATTTTCAATTGGAAATCGTTATTTCATATCGAGAAAACGCGGCGATGAGACATTCATCCTGAGACGTTTCCAAATGAAAGTATTACGTCTTCCATGAATAATGATGATCCATATCTATAACCCGTCAACTCTATCAAAGAGACCAAAGCAGATCCATTCAAAATGATCGACAAGTGGTTCGAATAAAAAGCCATCCGAACCACTTGTACCGCCGATCGTTCCACCCGCACATCAGAGCCAAGCTTTCGCGTCCACGTGCTTGCAATGATCCCTGAAAATGCGTCAAATATAGGGAGAACGATGGAAAGTGCAGGAGAAATCCTTTAACTCTTCGCCCCACTTCTGTTCTTATGCGAGCTTCATTAGCGTAATGCACGAGCCGATCCGCTTTAAGAGGAAGCGACTTGGCCGGTCAGTTTCAGTGCTACGTCGACCTTGACAGTTGTTCCTTCTGTTCAACTCTGACTCGTGCGTCTATACGTTACACATACGTGTGTATATATATATATATATAGACATGATGGCGAACTTGGCGATTCTCTGCTCTGCTGCTATTCTCCTGGCGCTGTTTGGTGAGAGACAGCTTTTTGGTGTGATACATATATGCGTGTGTCTGTGCTTTTGTATGTGAGCGTGAAAGGAAAGCGAGTATGTGTAGCGCCGATGATCGATTGCATTTTGACGGTTTGGCTATTGTTTTCAGCTGGAGGTGCCGAGGCCGGAATGATACCCATGCGATCTTACAATACCGGCCAGCCGGTTTATTATTATACAGGTAACGATTTTGTCTGATTCTTTTTTTGGGCGGCTTGGGTGTACATAGAAAGAGGTGTTATTGTTGTTTTTTTTAACTCGATTGATTCTTCTATTACTTATAACGTGAAACGGTTGGTTATTTATATATTTTGCTTTGAACTTACAGGTTGAACGTATTATAATTTTATTTTTGTCTCAACTTATCGAATTGCTAATCACTATAAATAATAATACGCGTAAAGGCAGAATCCGTGAAATTGACATTTATCTAATAAAAGCTTGAGAGGAGTCGGTGCTAGACTTATATCCATTATTATATGCCGTTATAATAATTATCTCCGACAGAAATTCATAAGATGGAATAAATGCGCCGCTTAAAGATAGTATACGTACTTCATAAATAAAATATCCTCCCTATAAAGCCTGTCTTTCAGTGGATCGCACTTGCTCGCATAAAATCAGCTATAAATAATCGCTCTCGGTTGTATACAATAGCAGACGCTTCACACGCTTCATCAACAAAGTGTATTATACATGAGTATTACAGCGATTTTCAAAATTAAACCATTCGATAACAACCTGCGATCAATCAACCGCATGAATAAAGAATCCCCCGCACTATAAACATTGCCCACTCAACGTCCATCAACCTCGAACCCCACGGCACATCCCCCATAAACCAATTAAATCTGCGGTTCGAGCACCTACGCGTCATCGCGATCAGCCAGACAGAGCCACCTGTATACACACGTATATCTACATCAGAAAACTCGTTTGATTCGCAGTCGATACGCAAGCTCCCCTGAACAACCGTCGAGTAGCCACGAGCGGCGTCAACGCCAACGTCGTTCCCAGAAACGGCGATGAAAAATTCGAGCCTTACCAAAGTACGTATCTTGTATGTATGTTACACTCGAGGAAAGTTGATCATTACCGAAGGTTTTTAAAATCTTGAATTTTCATTGCTTATGGTTTCGAATCGACCGATCTGATTGGAGCATTACAAAAAACATTCGGCAAGAGTCAACTTCCCTCGAGTGCATATGCACTAATATCTATACGACGATACAATTATCGCCTAACGATTGATTTCGCAGAATACGTCGCCTGCGTGCCGAGGACGTTCCTGTTCAAGAACTGCACCCTGTGCTTCTGCACGGACGTACCGAGCGTCGCCATTTGCTGGGACTACAAGGGTGAAAAGTGCGCGAGGACGCAGATGCTCGTCGATCAGCAGAGCAACGCCGTTAACAACGATCCTAACGGCGTCTGGTGATTTTTCTTCGACGACGATGTAGCCTAGGGTCTAATCGAGCGAGTTATTTATTGTCGATGATATAAAGTTTTCTTTCGATGTATGCAACTTTGTGAAAATTCATACCCGATATATGTACATATAATTATACACGCAGTCAATAAAAAGTATTTCATATATATATATATATATATATATATACATTAAAGATCGATTCGTCACTTATATAGTATATACAATTTTACCATTCTCGACCCGTCAAATAATAATCCTACACCCTGTGTATACAGCCGCGGAGGTACACATCCACGTACACACATATATATAGAAATTGCGACTAGTCCTAAACCGCGCGAGTCACCGCACGAAAACCATTTCCCGTTCATTTCAGTTTCGAAATTGCTAATTACTTCTCCGGCGGATTCGAAATCCCGTATCCACGCGATATCTATATGCATATACTATATACGCGTCGTCGAAGTCGATGAATTTTTTATTGCGCGAGGGGGGAGGGGGGATGGTATAATCAGTCATAAGCGCGCCGCCAAAACGTCCCTGGGACATTAAAGCCGTGTCAATAAAGATGAGTGTGCGGATGACGCGCGATGCATTATTACTGGAATTCGGGGAATACTACAAGCGCGCATTACCGATCGATTATACGGGAGCTGTGTGCGATGCTTATTATACGAATTATTAATGCAGTCCTCTGAGTGATGGACGAGATCTGAGGAGGAGTTTGGGTAACATGAGCTAGCGGTTATTGTAACGAGATAATTCGTTATGGGAAGAGCGTTAAAGGTGTATCTTGTGTGAGGTGATATAATTATATTTGTTTTTTATTTGTGAGAAATGTAAGCAGGATGAAAACAACATGTTTTTTGCTAGCCGGAGACAGTTCAAAAGTGCTTGGTTTTACGTAGCGATTGTAGTCTCGGCTTTTCTAGGATGTTTTTTCCATTGGCTTATAATATGTAAATTACCTTTAATTTATATATTCCGACCTGTATGGATTCAATGTGGCTCGAGTGATTATATCAATGGTTGAAAATATCCCTCCGAAAACAAGCTAATTGAAAAACCTACTATCTCAAACAACACGCAGATAAGTCGGATATTTTAAAAGTATAGCTGTTTTCCGAATCCTCAGCTGGACTTGCTGTTTCTCCCGCGCAACCGTCGCTGTTATCATTTCGAATAACGACTGAAGATTTTATCTCTATATAATGAAAAAAAAAACGAAAAAATACAGATATCTGCACATAACAAATCTACTTTACCTAACCACTTTGTGTGTATGTTAGATACCAAGAAACGCGCAAATATACTATATTCACGCACGACACTGGCAAAGTTCGGATGTGAAGAGAAAAAAGGCAAAATCGCAGCGAAAAATCGACGGCAAAGAATCTTACTCGTATACCTCCTATACATGTTGTCGCACGTAATTCGTTACACAACGACGTAACAGCTCTATATACTACACGCACACGTATACAAACTCTCTCTTACCCTAAAAAACGTTATTAGCCGCGACATTCCCGTCACGATGCGACAGTTCGCAAGGGAGCGATAAAGCGAGCAGCCTTTCTTATTTTCCTCTTTTGCAGAGTCTATCCAGGCTGTGCAGCGCAATGATGAGATCGGTTGCTCGCGCGACTAATCGAAATGCAAATTGACTCTGGCGCGAAAACTCTCGGAAATTTCGGACTTACGACGAATCGAAACACTCCATCATTAGGTCGTCGAGACTTTTTTCTTCGCAAAGTGTACACGTAGCCTCTGTGAGACTTTTCGTGGAGGAAATAATGACATTGAAGCGCGTCGAATCGGTACGTATATAAGCGTGTGCGGTAATTTAACGCCGAATTCGGTATACGTTGGTGCTAACTATATTTACATTTATTTACAAACTTTACGAGGCGAATAGCGTTTTGTCGGAAACTGTTTTCACGATACGAGCGAAAGAGATAGAGAGAGAGAGAAGGTATTATATAGTCCCGCAAAGCCACGAATGTATATACATATATGACGTATGTGTTGCAACAACGAGCGATATTTGAAATATAGTCGTCGTTTCTATTATTCTCTCTCTCTCTCTCTCTCTCTCTCTCTCTCTCTTTTCCTCTCCTTCCATATTTGTCCTACATTCGAGTGATACGAAGATTCGCGAAGGAAATGTCGCGGTTACGGACGATCGTTCGTATACACGTAGGCCTTTTTTGTTTCCTGTTCACACGGTACCCATATAATAATAATAATAATAATAATAATAATAATAATAATATATCCTATACGTACGAGAAGTATAATAGTTCAAATCGTTTTCATTCTTCTCGTCGCGTAGAATATTATTCCGACGGGTTAATTTAACCAGAAACTTTTTGTTCGCCATTTCAAAACAAACTTGAATTAAAAAATAAACTTCTCGTACGCAGTTTCGATGTCCGCTAATATATACGTTGATTCGGTTAGTATAACAATGTATAGCCCCGGCGAATACATATTTTTCGACGCTAATAAACCGTGTATAGCAGCGTGACTTTGACGCTTATCAGAAAAGTTCTGACAGTATATCCGCGATGTCGGCCTTCCGACACCTCTATACATACTATATATATCCATTCCTGCGGCTTCGTTTCGTTGTTTATACCAAAGTTTTTCTCTCTGCCCGGGATACGTTCCCCCGTAGTCAGGGCTTTAATAAAACAGAGCATAACGGCAAGGGCAGAAGTTTCAATTCGATTCGAAATTACATTAGAATTATTCATGTCTCTTGCTTATCCGCTAGTCGTGTTGTTCAGCTGATTTGCGTAAGAACATATCCATCGGATAATTATATTAAAATTATCCCTATAAAAAAAGCAAAAGAGACAGCATCACTCGGAAAAAAAATACCCTCGGCACATCGAGTCAACAGCTGCCTACGTATACATATATATATATATATATATATATATATATATATATATATATATATATATATATATATATATACAGTCCGGAGCATCATCAACAGAGAGCTGCTGCGCCTCGAAAATAGGCTAAATCTCAGGAAGACACGACTCGCTGATGATATTTTAATTTTACAGGATATTAAGGTCAAGTAAAGCCGAACGAAGCTTCTTGTGCAGCAACACTTGTACGGTTGCATGACTAGCGAGAGCACGAGACTTCCGGGGCCATCATCAGCCCGTGTGCGCGCCTCGAGCTGTGTGTAACTCTCGGGAAACTTCGCGTTGTGAGATTCCCTTTGGTCTAATGCTATATAGGTATAGGCTTTGTGTGCATCGGGGCTTGTAACGCAGATCTTATTGAGATTATTGATTGTCTTGCGGAATATAAGGAAAGACATTGTTGCCTATATTGGGGGGGGGGGGGGGGCTTGATGAAATAGTCGATTGATTCGGTGTGTAGAATTTATACACGAGCTTATGCTTTGCTTTCGTTTCGTTACGTTAGTAAGTAATACTGCTTATTATAGTCTATCGACAGAGTAGAGAATCGTTGACCGAATTCATTGGTAACGTCAAATCAGGTCTTTTTGGTTCGTAAATATATACAGTTGGATCCTTTTTGAACTAACTCTGGATATAAATGAAACGCGATGAAGCGAAAGAAGAAACGAAAACTGGAACGATTGCTTCGTTGCGATGAAACCTCATATTGTATTTGGGATCACAATAGATTTTCGAAATTGAGACTATTTTGAATAGCTGCAAAAGCAGCGATGGGCTGAACCAGTTCAGCCCATCGCTATACCTATATAGCCCGATTGAAAAAAAAATCCTTTAATAGGTTACATTATCTTTGTATTTATATAAACTTTATCGGGAACTCTTTCTCTCTCTCTCTCTCTCTCTCTCTCTCCAGGAGTTTGATATATTTTTAACTTCAGGAAATCGTAGCGAATGGTCTTATCACCCTGTATATAAGTAGCGCATCGCACAGCATGTGGCAGCTGGTGCAAACCTAATCGAAAATTCAGGCAAAGACGGATGATGCAGAAGATAGCTTGTGTGTATGCGTGTGTATAATACTCAGCGTCCAAAGAATAGCTTTCTTACTGCGAAACGATTTCTCAAAATTTCA
This sequence comes from Muscidifurax raptorellus, assembly GCA_020010945.3. Taxonomy (NCBI): domain Eukaryota; kingdom Metazoa; phylum Arthropoda; class Insecta; order Hymenoptera; family Pteromalidae; genus Muscidifurax; species Muscidifurax raptorellus. The sequence continues at coordinate 37,557,073 of CM052078.1, read as the reverse complement.
AATCTCGTACTTCCAATCACCAGCCAAAAAGAATCCTATATATATATATATATATGTACATCAAGTGCATCGAATCTCGAATACCAAGTGCTCGACACGAATCTCCCATCGACTATACGATCTCTCGGCTAAACCAACAGTCGGCTCCAGTCCCGCTTCTCTCTCCCTCTCTTGCACAGACAGACAGGCAATCTCCGCAACTAACTCCCCATTAATTAAGACAAAGGAATCCGAGCAGACTGCGGTGGCGGTATGCTTATATACCCACGGTCCGAGAGAACCTATATAGCACTGACTATATATATATATATATGCACATATCGGGCGTCGATCGACGATAATCTCGAGGAGAGCAGCGCCGTCTCTGCTCTCGTCACTATGTATGTGTATATGTGTATATATATATATATATATATATATATATATATATATATGCAGTACATATTGTTCGCAAGTATATAATACAGCCAGACGCATCGACGCGAGCTTGTCACTCACTGGGACGCGCTCGATAATACTCGACCGGGGATGTGTGTAGAGAATGAAGACTCGCGGTTCAATGGCTCTGATGCGGGAATGACCGAAACAGAGCTATAGAGTCGAGGGGAAAAGAGATGAGCTTTTCTGATCGTCGATGTAATTGTATGCGATGTGAGCTTGCGGGGGTGGTTTTCATGTGCTTGTTATTGAAGAGCATGTGTGTTGGGAAGAGCGCAAGTGCGGGCTTTGGATATATAGATTGTTAGATATGCGACGCTAGTGGCTGTTGGGGTAAGTTTCTTTTTCCACGAGTGTCGATTCGACGGTTAATTTTCATTCTTACGTCGTGTCCTGCGCGAACGAGCTGTATATATTAAGTGAAGCGAAAATAAATGTCGCACGTTTCAATTGAATTTCAAGAGTTGATTATCCGATTGAAATGGCAATATATAACGTCATAATTAAGCGTCTGACTTCATTCTTTATGATATAAAACATTCGCGACCCGATGAAATGGAGCTGAAATAAAGCTAATGTAATATGTAATCGATTCGTCGACTCTCCAGCTCATTATAAAATGTCAACCTCGCGCAGATGTCTACAGTATATATTTGTCTATATCATGAATAGAGAATAACGCGAAGTCTAAACCGAATGAGAATAAAAGAAAAACTTATCAGCAATGTAAATTACATCGTAACCCAACAGCTCGTCGAGTCCCCTATACACATCCCTCGCGAACTTCTAAAATCCCCTGGCTTCTCCCTAAAACATGCAGATCAATGCGGAAAGCCCGAGCAAAGCCAATAACTATTCACAAAACGGCTGTCCCAACCAACATCCCCTCGAACAAAAAAAAACTAGAAGAAGAGGCATCGGATGAATAAGAACAAAGTCTACAACTGCAGACCACAGCGCCGAAAGAGACACACAGAGTATCTCTCTGCGCGACGGCGGTATCGATTCCGACGGCCAATTAGGGCTAAAAGGCCCTTCTGGGAGTGAGTTTGTGCTCGGCGTCTCCTCCACTTTGCCCACCTACTCGCGATTGTGTTGCAGCGGCGGCGGCAGCGCCGTTGGATGTAAAGCACACGAGAGCTTTTTCTCATCTCCGTTGTGTCGTGTAATGGGGTTTTCCTGCCACTATATACCATATACCACAGACTGAGAGAGAGAGAGAAAGGATTTGGCGAGCCGACTGCATGAATATGAATGCGAATATCGCTCGGCGGTCGGGTTTGCTTTTAAATTGGCTGGGAGTTGTGCACGTGGAATTTTCGTTCTTCTATTTGTTTTTTTTAGAAAGGTCTGTTTATTGGAAGCTTGACGTGTGTATATATGTATATATGTAGCATTGAATTTTTTTCACCCAGTGGAATAATTTTTCACAGAAATGCGTTTGCCATATATATATAGACGCGTATTTGATATATGCACGGCACTTCAGTTTTCATTTTCCCTATAATTAAGCCTGACGTTTTATTGACTTCAGGCGAACTCAGCGTTTCCCCCCTCCCCCTCACTTTCGACTATATATACGCTAACTGTATATGTATACGCGTCTTCGTTCGCGAGCGCCTCTGTTTTCTTTATTTAACGAAAGCACATCTCTCTCTCTCGCCTTGAATTTTGTCTATACATTTAGCAGTGCGCTTGCGCGCACGTATTTTCCTCTCGTTCCTACATCTCATTTCCCTAATTTGAATAGTAAGCGTCTTGTGAATTCTCGGAATCGAGCATCAGCTCGAATGAAAGTCTTGAGCTCCAGGGCTAATGAAATATTCTCTCTCTCTCTCTCTCCCTCTTTCAGCGCATGTAGAATCCACGAATATTTCACGTTCGGCCAAGTGCTGCTCTTAAAATATTTTCGAAAATAAAAAGATCCTCCAGTTTCTCCCGCGTGCATATAAGGGGATGCGCGAAAGTTTTATCCCCTCTGTTTACCCGCGTCAAATGTACATATACGGCGTATAAGTATATATTCATCAAGTATAATTAAGTCGCTTATTCAAGATGGCCCATTCGTGTATATAAAGTCAGACTAGACCGCATCGTATTATTATAAGCGCGCGGGGCACAAAGTGAATCCCGGAAATGGTCCGATTTTCCCGGAATTTCATATCTTTGTGCGCGGGGAAACTATATTCGGGTCACCGATTTCGAATTCGCAAAATTCTGGCAAACAGCATGCATGCGAAAGTATATAGTGGCCAAGTGAGAGAGAGAAGAATATTACAAGCGTCGGTCGGCTATACTGTGGTGTGTAGGTTGATCGATTTTGCGGAAAAGTGCTTTTTACCAGGAGAATATTGAATTCGAATTTATGGTCAAAATCGCGTCGTCGCCGCCGCAGCACTGACGACGAGAGACGCGTAAAAGAGGGAATTCGAAGAGGTTTAATCCGACGAGATCGAAAGGTCTCGTCGGGTTAAACGGATGATTTTATCTTTAGCGAGAGCCCGATTTTATATAGACAGCTTTTAGTGGTACGTGGAATAGCTCTTTTATTGCCAAATTATTAGCGAAAATGTTTAATATAATAAAAGGTGTTAATACTCAGCGAGTACTATTGAGTGATTTAAAACAAAGTGAAGGTTATTCAAATAAACATAATCCACTGATTCTAAATAAGCCTTATTTTTATTAAGTATAAAATTCGAAGAGCACAGCTCCGAGCTCGAACTTCGACTGACTGCGTTTCAGCCACCCTCGCAGACCATCGACGCCGCCGCTAGCCGCCGATAGTCGGCGATCGCTGGAAAAACCCGCAGTTTTTCCCACTCTACTTTTAAAGACGCATATACAAAAACACAGTACACAAACATACGACTTTCTAATAGAATAAGAGGCTGTCCCTACGTTAATCCTACCCGTCATAAAAATCCGACGCTCGAGTCCCGCCAGGGCGGGCCATGACCGCACGCTCGAACCTATAGCACGGAGTGCCAGATGCTGACATTCGAGAAACAAATCTCTATGCCGATATGCTTTTCTTCCAAAGAAAAGCAATAAATCTGTACGCAGTTTCAACTCTACGCACTCCTTCAAAACAATGCGCCTTTCTCTCGATTTCCCGACACATGCCTCTCAGAAACTAAAGTACGCAGCTTGCTTAAACTAAATTCACAACTTAAAAACACACAAAAAATACAACGCATTCGCTGTTCCCGCATTCGCCCAAGCCGAAGCCTGTGACGTGGGAAAAACTCTCGTTTTGACTCACGAGCAGAAAACCCCCGTCGAGAATAGCGATTACAAAAACCGAACATTTATTAGATTTACATTATAACTAAAATTTACGAAACGCGGCGCCATTGACAAAATTTAAAAAACGACCGCGAATCTAATTGATGTCACCCGGGCAAAACAGCCGAACCACGAGACCGACAAGCGAACTGCTCTCTATAGAGAGTCACCCCTTCGCAGGTAGCGCGCACAGCAGCCATCAACGCCCGAGAAAAAGAACAACCCTAGTCCTCTTTCTCCACGTGGGCCTCTATATATCGGTATAAGCGGTTGTAATCAACCGGGGAGAGGTAACAACGGGCCCAATGCGACTGCTCCTGCGCCTTCGCATCAAGCCTGCCGGCCAACGCAACGACAATCGTTGCGGTCGTACGCCTATACCTGTCGAAGTTTGCCGTCCCTGATCCAGTTTATAATTGCGTCCGGAACAAAAGGAGAACCAACCATTATATAGACAAAGAACTCGGACAGCGTATAGAATTCCCAACAGACCCAAACCCTTTCAATTATAATCCCCAAAAAAGGATGCTCCCTACGTACCATCCCCTATATAAAGAAATAAAGACAACCGAACGCGCAGCATCAGCGACAAAATCCCGCGACAGAAGCAATGGCCCGCGAAAAAGCCTGGCGCAGACAATAAGTCAGTCTCGAGAAATCCCAGAACGTGTATTCCAGTTCCACTTTTCGCCGCTTTTCGTCTACACCTTGTCCCTATATATGCTCTCGAGAGGCTCGGAATAATTCCACGGCGGCGGCCTGTGTCTTGTTAGGCAAAATAGCTCGGCCAGACTGTTTTCCCTCTCTTTCTCGATTCGCGAGTGGAATATAAGGAGTGAGCGACGACGTCGAGAAAGAGAGAGAGAAAAAGGGAGTATATATGAAAAGCCGCACGTTCATTCGGCATTCTCTCTCTCTCTCTCTCTCTCTCTCTCTCTCTCTCTCTCTCTTTTTTGTATAACACAATGTACAGACAATAAATTTAATCTAATCTAATCTAATCTAATCTCTCTCTCTCTCGCAATATCCCAGTGTGGAAATGCTGATTTCCAGCTCGACTCGTTTTTATACCTCCCGTCACACCCTTAACTTTTCCTCGATCTGCGCGTCTTTCTATATTCTCGTCCGCGCTCTCTGCTCCTCTGAGAGAGGGGGGGGGGTTGGGAGAAAGAGACCACGTGGCTGAGTTTGCATATAAACTTTCGGAGAGCGAGAGAAAGAGCATTGGAATGTTACCCGAGAGACGCGATGTTTATCTTGAGGAGTTTTTATTCTTTTTCGAGGAGTCGTCCTGATTAAAGCTACGCCAGAGCTGAGAGCGAGAGATGTATAAATACAAGGCTTTTTGTTAGGTACGTCAGTGAGAAAAAGATGGGCTATGCTGCTAAATCCTTTGGAGATTGAATTTTCAGGTGGGAGCTCACGCTCTATATTATACGATTTACCGCGCTTATATATATATATATATATATATATATATATATATATATATATATATATGTGTGTGTGTTATGAAGTGGAATTCGAGAGGTTAGATAATTAGATTTTATTCGTAAACAACTCGGAAACTTCTTCTGTATGTATATACGGAAAGGAGAGACGGAGAGGTGCTTTGAATACTGATGTCCGAACTGTTTTGAAGATGGATTAAGGCATTAGCATAGACTGAATTAATTTTTTTCTTCTTTCATATACACCATCGGCTCTGTATTTATGATTCGAGACGGTGCTGAGGTATATATATATATATATATATATATATATATATATATATATATATATATAAAGCTTGAACATGCCGAAATTTGTTTAAATTGAAACTCTTATCGCGTCGTACTATGATCCTATAAATAAACATTTCTAGTTTGCGCCCTCAGAAATTGAGTATAATACATACCGTTGAACGAAGGGTATTTTTCGAACAATTTGCATAACCCACAAAAAGGCGTGTCGAGGCCGATTTCGCAGGATCGCTATATTATTTCTACTATTCTAAATAGCCTCTAGAACGCGAAGAAAAAAGTGACAGAGATGTAAGACTTAATTTTTTTTCAAACCGGAAAGCCCGCTAACTCCGCCAGATCCGGTATACTACGTCTGGAATGTGACACTGCGAGAAAATTGGCGCGCGTTATTGCACAACTAAAAAATGAAAAATCACAAGCCAAAATCTTTTCGTATCGATCCCAAGAGAGATTCACGGGTCAACGCTCGGGTCGCGCTCGTCCCAAGCGCAGTATGTATATATAGCCATACGTACTGTATAAAACCAGCAATTATATAAGCGGCACTTAACGAAAATTATGAAAATGAAGTATATACACACTCCGACCGCGCGGCCGAGCATGACGTGACAGTTATCACGACTCGTTATAAAAAGCCACTCTTACTCACCCAAACACGAATCTCTTCTCCCCCCCCCCCCGGACCCCGACAAAAAAAGCTCCGCACGAAATAGCCCATATAAAAGCTTGTTAACGATCTTCATCAGGGCCGCGCGCGGCGCACGCGCCGAATCAATATTATAAACGCCTATTCCTAATTCTCATAATAGAAACGTCGCAGTATGGTGGTAGGCTTTCAAATAAATCACAGCCGCAACGGCGTAACGTAAGGATCGTGATAAGTGTGTACAGCGCAGCGATGGTGGATATATATTATATATAGGATATAGCCCGCAGTCAAATAATCACTTATTATTATATATATATATATATATATATGTGTGTAATGTACGAAAATGTTTTTATTTGCATACCCATATGTATATACACGCACACGGACACGAGGGAGAGAGACTGACCTCTGGCCTAATTCCATTCGTTTCATCCCCCCCAAGAGAGAGATGTGTTTTTCCGCGGAAGACGATGCATGCAATCGTCAAACATCATGAATATAATATCATATCCCACAGCAGCCGTGTGGTGGTACAGCTTAAATGGCTATGTATATATATATGGTATAGCCCCTTGAAAGACACAGCGTCCAAAGACTGATGAAAAGCCGGCGATATAACTATATATATATATAGGGAAAAACCTAGCGGGAAAAGACAGAGGGAATGATAAATAGACGAGATGGTCATAATAGAGAACATGTACATACGTATGTGTGTGTTTATACACATCGGGGATATGGCGCTGCGTATATATATATATATATATATATATATATATATATATATATATGTGTGTGTACGATGCGCGTACGTATGATAAATAGAATAGACGTGGACGGAATTTTTTCTCTTTCGCGAAAAAACACGAGCCGAGAGAGAAATCCATATTTAATCGAGCGAGACAAAGTTTCGAGAGAGAGAGAGAGAGAGAGAGAGAGAACATTTTTTATTAATCTCAGGGATCCAAGAATGACTTATCGAAGTGATTAATCGCTTTGACGAAAGTTTTTTGCGACCAGCCGGCGGCGGCGGCGGCGAGAGAGAGGAAAGTTCTCGAGTATACTCTTGTAAAACGAGGAGAGAAATAAGAAAACTTTTTTTCCCAACGACGCTTCGCGCAGCTGATGTAAACAATCGCGAGCCGACGGATATGTTGTAATTACGATAGCCGGGATGAAGGCGTCGTATTAACATTTTTGGATATAGTATAGATGTATGTTTTTCTTTTATCGCTTACAAAGGATCTGGAACGCGTAGAAACGAAATATTTTCAGCGAATACAGAAATGTGTTTTCTTTAAATTTAATTCGACGCTTATGTCCGTTTATTCAAGATAATAATACAGCTCGTTTAGTCGTATATCTCTGATTCCCATGTTTTTCAAATTCAAATCCAGTCGTCGGCTTCCCGGGATAAAGATTAAAGTATAAATTAAGAGCCGCTTAATTGCTCAAGATAGTTCGAAAGTGCATATTTCAGGCTCAACGTATAGCTGCGCCCACTTAGCTTAAAAATATATAGACCCCCTTTATAGCACCGGAGCGCGTTTTCACGAGATTACGCGCGTTAATTTTGAGGCCCAGGATCTCCGCAATAGCACTTGAAAACTTTCGAGCACTATACATACATATAGATATGTATATATTAGCGAATATTTAATACCAAGACAGTTAGCATTTAGAATCGACCCTATATATACATAATTACTATATATACCTTTTTTCGAGTGTTTGCGAACTCGAAACTTTTTCGCTCTTATATATATATATATATATATCGGGGGATTAAACAAAAATTTTAGAATATTTTATTTACATTCTCGAAAAATAACCGACGGAATAGAACGTCGTTTTGGAATCGACAAGCTCGTATATATGGGTATATACAGCCAGAAAAAAGAGCAGAAAAAAATAAGCAGTAAGCGTAGAATTATCAATAATACATGTTTCGACAGGTGTGAAAATGGTGTGTATATATATATATATGTATGCTGTGCGCGTGAAATTTTATGAAAGAAGCGTCGTGTCGACTATGTGAGACATACTGTCTGCAATAGAGTATAGTATTTGTATAGAAATGGCTAAAACGAAAGCGCGAAGTTTTAACAATGAAGTATGGCAATTCATGGAGATGTTGTATATAAAGAGATCCTCTTTCTTTTTGGAACATATACATATGTGAATATTGAATCTTTAAATATTATCCCATGCAGAGTTGCAGAACTGTACAATTTATTATTGGGGCTAACACACATTTTCCGCAACAAAGTATGCTTAAACTTACATCGATGGTAGTTGACAAGTGAAAACGCCGATACTCTCGATATATAGTTAAAATCAACTTTAGGTATTATAGATAGTCGACAATATTTAATAAAAACGTTTATACCGATGGCGTAAAGATTACAATTTTGATTTAAAAAAATCGCGAGTTCAGCGACATTTCGAAAACTTGGAGTTCGACATCGGTACGATACGATTCGATACTCGGTGCAATAACGGAATATGCACATAAGTTTATTATAAAACTAGCAAATGCGCAGACATGTACATTTCGACGCGCGTGGAAGTAGGTAGTAATTCACAATGACGCACGAGATATTAAATTTTAATAGCGACTCTATACAATTTTACTGCATAATAATTCATAAAATAGCGGGAATCTATAGTCGGACGGACGACGACAAACGAGTTGCATTAACGTGTAGCACATATATATATGGCTACGCTACAGTCGCGCTGATATTGACGGTATTATATTTGGCAATAATTAAATTAAGCGTTGAAATAATACACTCGTAATATACATGAAATGAAATTCAAATCTGGTAAAACGTATACACACTGGCATATATAATTACGCGAGTATGCATATAATATAGAAGCATGTGCGCAAAATTTTCCAATTATCAAGTCTAATCCGACGGTGTTAAAAGCGTCATTGGGTTTCGCAATTTCGAATATTATAATAAACGCGAGTAAATAGCTCGCAGAACCGCTTACGAAGCCTGTGTCGACAAAAAACCTCTCGTATTCTCGTTAAAACATATTACACACTCGTATATACAGTACTTCGAAACCTGCACATTATTCAAATCCATATTTATAATAGCACAGGCATACACACCCCCATTAAATTGATACTATACGCTAATAGACACATCTCTCTACCGTGCAAACAAAGCATCAGCGCACACGAAAAAAGAAAACCCTCTCCGCTTACCGTCCAACTATATACATACATACAAAGACAAATCCCATCTCGAAAAAGCCTCGCTACAAACAAAAACCAGCGAAACTACAACCGCCCCGAAAAAGACCTCTAATACCACTTCGCCTATAATATACACACACATGCGCCCTCCGTCTTTGTCTGCACCCCCCCCCCCCCGCCTCGCGCACTTTTTAGCAAGTGCACATAGCAGCAGCAGCAACGGCTGCCAAGAAAAACTAATCATCCGGGGCGACAGTTGGGGAGTGAACCGCCGGCGCTACTACTACTACTACTACACACACTGCTCGACTTCCCTGATGCGAGCTCTCTCTCTCACCCCTCCTTTCACAGTGCATTTAAGCACAGCACACGGCGAAATGGAGCTCGGGCGAAAAAGGGGCAGCTCGCCGGAAGTCTGGCTCTTTCGATTTCGCAGAGTACATATAACTGCGAGCGAATTTTCGATGTGTATACACGATCGTATATAATTTATGCAAAAGGAGTGTATATATTACAATCGTGGAAGTCGCAATTCGGTTTGTATAGTGTGTCACTTCGAAGGCATATAAACATTGCGCTCTTTTGTGAGAAAGAAAGCAGCGGTCGTCGAGTGTATTATTATACGAGTTTTGGTTAAAAATATACTGCTGCGCGCGTGTGTTATATATATATACGTATAATCGGATTTGATACCTCCGCTCGCTTTTAAATAATTACCGCGCGCTGTCGCCCGGCATTACCGTATACGTACAGATACATATGCATAATGATGAATTTATGTCTATACACACCATGTACGGATTTAAAATTAATAAAAGTACCATCGAAATGAAGTCATTAGCGTTCGTTACACGAACTCGAATAATTATCCGTGAACTAACGCGTCGACAACTGGATTTCGCGAAATAATAACCGCCGGAAAAACAAGCGCCTATATATATATATATATATATAGACCTAAATAATACCCCTCGATAACAATCTCCATCCGAAAAAAAAAGGAAAAAATGAAAACAAGATCAAAGACCCGATATATAGCATTCCTCGGAAAAAGCGTTTTTCACCGACCCCACGAGCCGAGATCATCTCTACACTGCAAAATCCAGCCATCGAAATCCAAGAGCAGCAGGAGCAGCGGCGTACACCCCCGAGTAAAGTCCCGAGCATTCGATAGCTCATCGCGCGCGCATAGGGGTTGTGCGCGCGCGCCTGGAGAGAGATAGACAGAGAGAAAGAAGGAGCGAGAGCGATTCCGACTTCGGTGGCGAACACCGGCGTCGCTCGCGTCGTCCATACCACCCTCTCTCTCTCTTCGCAAACTTCTATATACAGATCTGTACAGGTGTGTGTGTGTGTGTGTGTGTGTGCAGTATGTATGTGGGCGAGAGAGAGAGAGAGAGTGTATATAGGTATAGAGCATCAGACGGAAGGGCCACCGACGCCGAGTCAACGACATTCGCCCCTCTCCCTCGTGCATGCGCACTCATGCGACGGGGTACATGGACTCGGCTACCCTAGAGCAGCCCAAGTCGTATATATACCTATGCTGTTCTATAGAGCCAGAAGAGAGAGAGAGAGAGAGAGAGAGAGAGACGAGGGGATGGCTCGATGGGGGAGAGCGACGAGGAGGGTTGCGCCCTACTTTGCTCGTGCGCGCGCCGTTCCCTTCCCCCAAACGCGGGTGTGCGCGCGTCCGCTCCCCACTGACGATGACGAGAGAGCGAGAGAGCAAGAGAGGGAGAGAGAGAGAAAGAGAGAAAGCTAGAGAGAGAGCCGATCCGGCAGCTCAGAACGCGGATAGCCGAGCGAGCGAGCCGATAGTCGGCCTGCGCGTCCGCGTTTTTTTCCTTATATACTCTGTATACCGTCACGCACTTTTTCCTCTCTCTCTCTCTCGCTCTCTCTCTCGCTCTCTCTTTCTCTCTCTCTTGGTCTCTGCTTTCCTCTATACCTACATCACGCTCTTTCTCCGTCTACGTGTGGTGCGTATGTGTGCGCGTCTCTCGCTGGCAGCCCACGCTTCTCATCCCAAGATATAAGGCCGTGTGCGCGGCTCGTCAGTCGGAGAGTGAGCTTGCGAAAGCTCGTTCGCTTCGTCGCGGGGTTCCATTTTGTCAACGGCGCGCGGCTCTAGTGCTACCGCCGCCGCCACCACCGCGACTGCCACTACTGCTCTACGACAACGGCTACTTAGTTGTGACTGTGAGAGTTCGTGTCGGTGCGAGAGTGTGTCGTCGACCCCGTTCTTCTCTGTGAATTCTATATACATGGCTCGCGCTACGTTTACGTAAGCCCGAGTGCATCGTGTCCAGTGCGCGGCCGAGAGCGAAGAAGCCGGAAGAAGAAGAAGAGAGAGAGAGAGAACGTCTCACAACGCGCACATGTAGGTCGCGCGAGCGCTGAGAACTGCACGAATGAAGGAGACCACCAGCCCGAGGAGAGCAGCCTGTGATGAGAGCCTGCCGCAGCCGCTTCAACGCGGCCCAGACATGGACGACTGCAGCTGAATCCCGGAACTGCTGAGCTCGCGACACCTTGTCTCAACCCTCCGCGAGGTGTTTCTCCGCAAAAGTGAGAAAAGAGCGCGAGTCGACTGCGAGAGGCATATATAACCTGCAGGAGTCAACGAGATGACTGCTAGAAAGCTGGGCTTGATTTGCGCGCTGACGCTGCTCCTCGTCTGCAGGACGATGGCCGACAAGTGCACCAACGTCTGCGTCTGCAAGTGGAAGAGCGGCAAGCAGACCGTCGAGTGCAGGAACAGGGGACTGAACGGCGTTCCCGACGGTATCGACCCGGAGACCCAGGTTCTCGACGCCAGCGAGAACAGCATCAACTTCCTGCCCGACAAGGTCTTCATCAAGGTCCGGCTGACCAACCTGCAGCGGCTCTACTTGCGCAGCTGTCGAATCGACCGCATCGAGCAGGATGCCCTGGCCGGCCTGACCAACCTGGTCGAGCTCGACCTGAGTCACAACAGGCTGACCAACGTGCCCAGCCAAAGCTTCGTCAATACGCCTTTCCTCCGGGACCTCGTGCTCGCTCACAATCCCATCGGCAAGATACCGCCTCACGCGTTCAAGGACGCGCCCAACCTGGTCAAACTCGATCTGTCGAACTGCGACCTGACCGACCTAGCGGCCAAGGGTTTCCAGGGTCTGGACATGCTCGAGACCTTGAAGCTCAACCACAACAGGATCTCCACGCTGCTTCAGCACACCTTCGAGCCGCTCAACAAGCTCACCAGTATCGAGCTCCACGAGAACCCCTGGACATGTGACTGCACCCTGCGGGAGATGAAGTCCTGGCTTGTCAAGCACAACCTACCGACCTTGATCGCGCCGATCTGTCAGCGACCTGAACAGCTCGCCAACCGCTCGTTCTCCGAGCTCACCGCCGACGATTTTGCCTGTCGGCCGGTCATGGCCATCGTCAGCCGCTATGCCGAGGCGACCATCGGCGAGAACGCCAGCATCGTCTGCACGGTCACGGCCATACCTCCCGCCAAGATCAAATGGATCTGGAACGGAAAACTCTACACCAACCACTCGATCGTAAACAGCTACCAGAAGATCCTCATCTACGAGGAGGGCAAGCACTTTCAGAAACGCAGTACCCTCGTGCTGACCAACGCCCAGGAGACGGACTCGTCCAACTTCTTCTGCGTCGCGGAGAACCAGGCCGGCAGCGTCGAGGCCAACTTCACGCTTCACGTCTCCCTGCGTACCGCCGGGATGTCGACGCTGGGCTCCGGACAGATCGCCGGCATCTCCGCAGCCCTGGTCGTGCTCATCCTCTTTATCCTCTTGACCATCATGGTGCTGTTCATCAGGTTGCGTCGGATGCCCCAGAAGGACGTGAAGAGCCCGGCTCCGGGCTCCGACAACCTACCGCTGGACGGTTGTACCAGCAGTAACCAGGACTCTGGGGCCAACAACCCTCAGTCAGCCACCTCGACGGTCAGTCGGCGCAAGGTGGAGGAAGTCGAGACGACCTCGTTCAACGAGTCGTTGAGCGCGAGCAAACAGGTCGGAGGCGGCAACACGATCCCCCTGAACCACGGCTACGCGCCGCGACCTGTCGCCGCCAGTCTCGTGGCCACCGGCGAGAGTCACGACTACCTGATCAACCGCGGCTACGACGACGGCAGCTCTCGGATGCATCAGTCAATCCTGGCCCCCGGTCCAGCTTGCTACTCGTCGCAGGCCTCGCTCATGCCGATCGACAACCCCGACCTAATCCGGGATACGCGTCGCGGCTCGAGCGACGAGGCCGCGATAGCGAGTTACGCCAGCGGCGAGTACAGCAGCAGCCGACTCCTGGACATGGACGAGGGCAAGCTCCTCTACTCGGAGTGTCTCAGTTGGGAAGCGACCGGCAGCAGAGTCCTGCCCTCCATCTCGGCGAATCCCTACAAGGACCTTCAGCCTCAACCTCAACCTCAAGCCCAGCAGCAGCAGCAGCAGCAACAGGATTCGTTCCCACCTGGTGCAAAGCAGATCCGAGTCTGGCAGAAGCAGGGCGTGCCAGTCTTGCCGCCAGTCTCGGCGCTGAAGCGCGTTCTGTCGACGCGCAGCTCACCGGACGAGGGATACCAGGAGGGTACAGGCACCGACGTCTAGGCAACGTCCCGAGCGACCTCCTCATCCTCCTCCCGCGCAGCCCGATGACGACGGCCCGAGGACCACGACGACGACGACGATGATTTCGGCAGACAACCCGTTGTAGACCGACTGGTCTAAGTGTATGTGTGTCTGTGTGCGTGGGTGTGTGAGTGTGCACTGCGGACCTGAAGCTGATGGACCAGTGCGCTGATGCTAATGTTAGTTGGTGTTTCGCCGTCGTCGTGGACCTACATTCATATATATTATGTATATGAACTACTGTAGTGCTACTGTAATACGTCGACGCAATCGTGTGTGTGCGCGAATATTGTCATCGGAAGAGAGAAAGACTCGAGGTACGTAGAGAGAAGCGAGACACACTATATGGAGACGAGCCCCAGACACAGAGAGAGAGAGGGAGAGAGAGAGAGAGAGAGAGCGAGAGAAAGATTGAAATATCGATAGGCGCGTTTTGTGCAGCGCGACACTCTCTCTCTGTGTTTGGAGCCTTTGTGCTTTTATAATACACAAAAGCTCTCGCTCTGCGTGTATATGTGTGTGTACTATAACGTGCGACGTGAAATACGCCGGGGGGGAAAGAGAAGACGAACGGTCTTCAGTGAGAGAGGTTGCAGTCGAGTGTCGACGGGGCGTCGAACCAAAGATTTCTAAAGTACGCAAAGACTGTTAAATGTTCCAAGGATGTATAGATAGGACGTAAGCGACGGTATTATATATATAATATACGATGATGGCATGTATGCTACACGCACACTCTACTGTCTGTGCTAATAGAGAAAGAGCAGAGAATTACGATTATCGCGTGTACGATACACATATATATATGTATACTTAGGTATACGCCCGTCGGTGAGAAATATACGCGTACATGTTTCGATATCGCGATGGCGACTCGTCTTTTTCTTTTTATTCCTTTTTCTTTCACGGTATACACGAGCAGCGCGCGTATGCCTATACATGCACGCACAAACCGCGCGAACGCGTCCTTTCGAGTTGTTATTACGCGCGAAAAAATAACCCACGTTATTCCATGCGGAATGTGTGCATATATGGGTATACGCGTACACGTCGTGGCTTAGACGGCGACGCTATATACTGTCTTGTAAATAATTCAAGACTGTCAGGGATTAATCGAAATGGAGACTCTGACACTTTTCGGTTCGATGACGCGATTGTTTCATTGCTTTTTTTTCTACTCTTACGTATACATATATACATAGGATGGATACTCAGTATTTGTAAAATAACGGCGAGAATGAATGCGTATACGTGTATGTGTGTGTGAGAGCGTGATGGAATACGTCGTAGTCGTTGTGTATAATGATACACGCGCGCACACAGCGCCTATGAAAAAGCAAAATATTGAATGATAAATCGTCGAGCTTTTTCTCCTCTTCGGTTTTATTATATGCATACACATACGCGACTCGTCTCTCCGCGCGCTGCGACTAGACTATATACTATTATTTTTCTATATCGATTCCGACAACAGATACGCGCGTTATTATAAACATAGACATCTCGTTCTTTTCTATATATGATACATCTATATACGTAGCTGTATAGTAACGCGAGACGCGTCGAAGCCGATTTTGCAACAATCGTTCCGCTGTGCTTTCTTTGCACGTGCAAAAAAACCCCAGAATCCCTCTAAATCCAAAAAAGAGCCATACATTACGCGCCGCGCATGCGATCTCGCATACACGTTCGGATATCTATATATACACAGCTTTTACGTAATATCCACGCGGTGCAAGCTCGCGACGTCTTTCGCTCCTTCCGTCGTCATCTTATATATATACACTATTGATCACGTGATCCGGTAGCATTAGCAGCATTCTCGTGCGATGATATCCGCTCTCCCGTTGCAGAGAGTAATATATATATACACCTATCCGCGCACATACACTATTCATCAGTGTATATGTATGGAGAGTGAGAGGGACTTGAAAAAGCGAACGGCGAAAAAAGCCGGGATTTTAGGAACTATGGCGGCGTTTGCATTTCAAAGGGCCGCGATTTAACGATTGTTCGAGAATGATCCGCCGGCGCTTTTTTTCTCTCGGTCTCTCACTCTCTCTCTCTCTCTCTCGTGTATGCGCTTCTTCATTATCACAGTGCCGTGGATATCGGGGTCTTTGATGCTTTGTATAGGCTTCTTTTTTTGACGGCAATTCTATCGAGCCTCTTTTCGGGTCGACGCTGCCGCATATGCGATTGATGATTAGATGACGGCATATATATATATACACACATATTTTTTTGCGAGGGCTGTATCAAGCTGCTTTCAGACTTATGAGTTTATTCGTCTTCTCGTATTATTATACTTATTGCATATGTACGCGTGTGTGTAGAGCCGGTGTGATCAAGTTCGAACTGACAGACGTGCTCGCGCGTTGTTGGTTCCTCTATCTCTCTGTCCGTATATATACCTATATAGCTATGAATATAGTATAGTATATATTACGATCGAGCTTATACACAGCCAAAAGGTTATATATGCGAGTGTGTCTATAGCTGTCCGCGCGAGTGCATGTAGATCGATTTTCCACGGATATAAATATATATATGCACGCGTTTTGCGGCTTTCTATATATCTTCCGGATATTTCACGACGCGCGCGTAAAGTTGTATAAAAAAAAAAAATAGAGACCCGACGCATCGGTTGGTTCTTATTAACCGCGGCTTTTACGTTGCACGTGTGCGTAAAAATTTGTTCACTCTCCGCGCAGCGCGTAAATTTTTCTTTTTGTAGTTCCTCGGCCGCAGCTGTTCACTTCGCCGTGCATATACGTAATCGAGGGTCGCGTGTGCGATACACACACACATATATGTATATACATATATATAATACGTAACACGCGTGGCTGCACCGGGCCCGGCATTGTGCACTCTATAAGCGAAGGATACGCGAACAATTGGATAAAGGAGGCACAAAGGGGGAGCGAGTCGAAGAGGGAGGGGGGTATTATGCATTATCGGCGCGTGTATGTAGTTTATAGTACACATGTACGCGATATACATCGAACGGTATTAATAGGCGACGATATGAAGTTTCAGGCAAATAATATGTATATAACGACAAGTTATGTACACATAGAATTTTTAATAAAATTCAAGGCTCCTTCGAGTATAGTCACCGCTTTTATATATATATATATAGACGACGCTGCGCGACCGATTAATTCCTACGCGCGATATATATGTGTGTGTGTGGGGGTATACGCATGTATATATCCCGAAGTCCTGGCACGTATACATACGGGATTTTTCCCGCGCGCTTGATTTATTTTTCCTCGCGCCGATTGATATTGATATTGGTTATTGCCGAGCGGCGATATATAGACGATCGCTGGGAGTTTAGAGGGGCAGCTTTATTTATTTTTCTATATCGATCGATCGAGCCCCAATAGCGTCGAGTAAAGGAGAGTGAAATAAATTCGCGCGTGGCTATTTCCGTTGGATTGAAAACACAAGCTTGGCATTTTTTCCTTTGTTTTTGTTTCGGAATCGGGGCGTGGAAGGAGCCGAAAGGTTTATATCGAGATATATGACACACTATATACACTGCCGATTTTCTTGGTGATACACTTAAGAGCCATGCACTGTCTCGACGTTCTACACTATCCTTTTTGGTAAAGTTTTTCACTCCAAAGACTATACGCTGTTCGATTCTATAAACACGTCAGCTCGATGAAACGTTAGGATATATACACTTAAGAAAAACACACACACACATACACAACCTCGCAACACTTCGGTTCCCGCAATAACTATAGTAATCCGCGACGCGCTGTATTATTCATTCCGAACAAAGGCTCGTATAAGGGCTAGAAAGAGAGTAAGAACCCGAAAAAAAGGAAATAACATATACCGATACTCACGTGCGGAGCATCAATTTCGTTTCGGGTATACATACACAGGAACAAAACGGCCCTTCTCTCTCTCTCTCACTCTCAACGAATTACCCATTAATCACGTCGCGACGAAGAATGAACAAGGAAAAAGTCCCGCGAAATTGGACGTCAGTAGGTAAGACACTCGCGCGATATTAGACATTCCCTCTACTACACTACCGTATATCGCGTTTCTCTCAACAGCAGCGGCTAAAAGCCGTGTAGGGTATAATGGCTCCTCCGCTTACACTCGTCCCGTAGAGATAGACGATACCCTTGAAATGTTGCCAAAACGATTAGGCGCAGAGATTTCTCTCTCACTCTCTCCCTCTCTATATATATTTTTTTTCTTTCTCCGGGAACGATCCGACGTCTCGCGTTTCGCGTCGGGAAATTAAGCTCGCGAAATCTGACTTGCGATGCAATTCCAGTGTATATAGTGTTTGCCGAGGACGACGGGGGGATGTAGGTTAAGAGCCAGCGTCGATTGAGCAATAAAGCTGTTTTAACGCCGCGCCGCGACTGTAAATGTACTTGCATTTCTAATTAAACCCGACGAGCTTTTCGAAGTAAGGGCAGACAGTGACGATTTTTTTTTTAATTACAAGCTCGTCGGCTGTAATTGAGTTACGCGAGAGTAGGTGTATCGATTGACTCGACGGTGAGATGTAGAAGTAGAGCGAGACGCGCACGGTGTAATAATTGAAAACGATTAAATTCGGCTCAGGACACGACTTGACGTGTTCTTGTTTCCGGAGAGATGTAGCGCGTGGATAAGAATATACGCGCCGCTTCTTTATTCAGTTTACCTCGGTTTCGTGTACGTCCAATAATAATTCCTTTCTATAAATAAAACAATCAGATTCTGTCGTTTTTTCCCTGAGTAGCCAAAACCAACTTGCCCCGTATACCGATCTGTACTAATTTCCTCTCTCTCTTATATATATACGTAACCGACACCGCGAGCTTTTCAACACAATCGAAACCGCATTTTTTCGTTTCGTGTATATATATCCGATGACGAAAAAAGAAAAAAAAAAATGCCCGTGGAAAAATTGCCGATCGAATTACGCCATATCGCGGTGAAAAAAGGTCGACGAAAAAAATTGCATCACGCGAGGGTGACTGCAGCAGTTGAATTTTTATTGCGGAGGCTACACGCGAGTATTTTTTGTTTTCGATCTATCGATTTTTCTCGCGAAACTGTAATCGTATCAGTTATCGTTCAACATGACGTATATATGCAATATGGTTATTTCTGGCCTGTTTTACGGTCGTATCAGGTTGTCGGTTCTATGCACACATATCTCGGAAAGTACACACAGAAGCAATAATTTACGCGCATTCTCCATAGCAAAATTCTAAAAAGCGCTTATACATTCGAATATCGGCTGATCGATCTTTTGCCGGAACTCGAACGCTTTGAAAAATCAATCATCGCGATTCTTCTTTCTTCGTATACGTATATATGCATAGAAAAGGAAGCCCCCGACGATATGAAAAAAAAAAAAATTCAACTGACACATGCGCGCATCGAGAGGGAAAATTTCCATTTGCATATCAACACATATCATGGCTCGTGTGTGCGAGCGTTCGACAATATACAATTGAACGGGGGAAATTTTCCGTCGAGATTCGCGCCCGAAGCGTTATGCTGCTTCAACTTCCACGCCCTCGATCGATCTCTTTTCGCCTTTCCCCGGATTTTCGCCTTTTTCGCGACGACGAGGAGAAAAAGCGCAGCGGAAAACTATCTTCTGCTTCTCGGTTCTAATTGCGAGCGCGTCTATACGTATGTATGTATGTACGCGACTCGATTAGAGGCGGGGGTGTGGCTATTTTTCAGTATTATGACAATTATTGGCAGCTGTGTGTGTGCGTGGGTGTGACGAGAGATAAAAGTGTCGCAGTGATGCAGCCAAAATCAAAGGATTGTCGCTTTACGTTGTATGTATGGTATCTACCGCTATTATAATTAATATCGAGGAGCTTTGAAATCGTTTGATTTCGATGGGATTTATTTGGCAAAGTTTGTACTTGAATTAATTGTATTAAACACCCAATGCGAATCAAAACATAAATAACCGCAGGAAAATACGTCATGCCGAGTAGAAAAAAAAGAAGAATCTCGTCGAAACCGGAACACAGCCAAATCACTCGAATCCGCAGAGTCACACACTCCGATCGAATGAGAGACACGAGAGAAAATAAAAAGCTCAGCCGAAAAAAAGCTCAAGCTATATACGCCCCCCCTAACGCGCGAGTAGGGCGTCTTATCGGTCGGAGGCATCGCTGGGGAGTAAACGTCGCATGTAAATAACGGAATAATCGAGAGCGGATCTGGCTGCGACACTTTTATTTCCAACGGCTATATAATACACTCGGAGCGAAAGAAAAAATAAAAGAGGCAGCTTGCAGCAGCCGCCGCGAACTGAACAAAACATATAATATATATATAAAAAGCTAAACGAGGTGCGACGCGAGAGAGAGAAAGAGAGAGAAAGTTGTATGGGTATATATGAGAACGAAAAAATAATAATAATACTTAGGCACGAGGCGAAACACAAGAAAATAATCCTCTCTTAAAAAAGTCATGAGTGAATGTTGTGAAGCCAGTTAATGTCGTGTTTGATCGCCTGGTTTAAGAATTGAGGAACGCGAATCAGAATCTAAGCTGGATTCAAAACGCTGAATCTAAATTCTAAATTTCATTTTATAATAAATATAAATAAAATAATTAAAGAGTATTTAAGAGTTAAATTAATTTTAATATTAATTATAAAGACTATTTAATAAGTAAATAATTGTCAAAAACGTTTGTATGGGGACTTCTGGACAAATTCCAGTGTTCCATGACGACCATGATACACTTGATTCGTCTTAGTTCCGCCATCCAGCACCGCGCCACTGCATGGCGTCTATGTCGATCCCTGTTCTGTGCGCGCTACCGCATGACGCATGCCGCAAGGCGCAAAGCCATAACCGTCGCATCCGCCATCAAAGACGCTGCTGTGTCGTGAATCGTCGTGAATTATTGCACGTGGTCCGGAGTTATATTAGGAAAAAAAGAAAAGAAAGCTGGTAAAGTGATCAATTATATTCCCTTAAAGTACACGTGTTTGTGTTGTGCCGCGTATACGTGCGACATAGTGTCAGTAAGAGCAACGTCGAACGTGTAAGTTACGCTGCGCAAGGACCTGCTCTCTCGCATACGTTTCGTGTGCCATCGACATCGATTATTTGATCCAGCTTTTCCGCTGCAATCAGCACCAAGTAAGCCATTCAAACACTCTAAATATTATATGTTTAAATAAATTACACGATTTGGTCTGTCACTATATTTTTTGTGAATAATTGATTTTTCGTTTTTTTTTGAAAGGTTAACCTAACCAATCGACCACGTGTATCGGCTGACAATGGCTGATGAAATAATTGATGAAGTGCCTTATTCACTGGATGAGGATTTTGATGAATTGACGGACAAGGATAAAACTGTGTAAGCTAACATTTTATTTTCCAATAAATTTTGTTGTTTTTTTTGTATATAATATATTGGGTTTGTTATTCTTAAAAGGGTTTCAAAATAAGGGTTTCAAAAATACATTTCTAATTGTTTTTTCAATTTTTCAGTGAACTGTCAGGTTTCATCTGTTCGGTCAAAGCTGCACAGGAAGTGGGAAGAGGATACAAGCTTTTCAAATTTGGGCTGAGCAATGGAGGCACGAAGAAAGTGCAATGTCTCATCTGGGGACAGTTGATTGATCAATATGAAAAGAGTATCATTATTAACAGGGTACGTATTTTTTTTTCCAATTTTTTAAATAAAAATTTAAGATTTATTTATTCTATTTTGATATCTTTTTGTTATAATTTACAGAAGGTTCACATTGATGGGGCTCATTGCAAAGCCAACAGTATTAGTTATGTGATGCAAGCTGAAGGCTACGTTGCGTATGAACTCATCATTCAATCAACGACACTATTGAGATTCTACGGAATGCATGAAGATGTTGGGACTATCCCAGCAGTAGCCGCTCCTCAAGAAGTGACCTTCGAAACCATTAATGAAACACAAGTCCAAGGGCAAATCAGTGAGTTTAATTTTTTTAAATAATGTAATAATTTATGTACAAAAAAAATTCTAGAAAATAATCTAACTACTAATTGATTTATATTACTGTTAAAAAAAATTTTATAACTGTAAAGTAATAGTTCCAATTTTAATATTTTTTGTATTCATTTTACAGTTGTTCATGGATTTATCAAGACTAACTTCGCTTCAGTTCCCAGTCGATACGACAATGCTACCTATGGGTGCGGTTCGATCACTGACGGTAGATATAAATTGACTGTACATATCGGCAATTATGTACCAACTGACCTTGAGAAAGGAGCAGCTGTCGAGGTAATCGGAAACGTGGATATCAACAGCAGTAAATATATTTTTGGATATATTCATTTTTTATCATTGTTTCTATGATAGAGTTAATTCATGATTTTCATTAAATAAATAATTCTTTTAGATGCTCCACTCATCGTTAAATGCAAGGATATGAGTTTTATTCGTAGAAGGGTAAATGTGCCGCCTATGTCTGATGGGGAGTTAATCCGAGGAACAAGAGCAATTAAAAGGCGAAACCCACCAGTCTAATGATATTTTCATTTTGAATTGCGTTTTATATTTCATTCCAAAGTTTTAATGTTTGCGTAAAACTAAAATTTACGTTTATTTAGTTTGTTCTCTTTCAATGTTTTTTGTTTGTGTACAATTTCAATTGTGATGTTACGTAAATCTATTGATTCGAGTTGGAAATTATAAGACCCCTTCTAAGAGTAGTAAAATTACTACAAAAAATTTAGTAGTATATTTTTTATAAAAATGACAGTGAATGAACGATTTATATTCATTTGCTACTCAGAATGGGTCTCATAATATCCTACTCGAAGAGTAGTAGATTATAGTAACTTGGATAATGCTTATAGTAACTAAAGACTGGGTCTATGTGTATTCGGAAGTTAGCGATACACAATAATTTATAAAATACTATAAATTATTTTTATAAGCATGTTAAATTGTTTTAATAGGAAACTAAAGAATGACTAAGTCATGTAATACTAAGACAGTACCTGCGATCTCAATAATTTATAAAAGACTATAAATTAATTATTTTTATAACAAGCATGTTAGTAAACTAAGTAAGAGTATCCGAACGATCGTTTAGTTTATGTCAAAATTGACTTTTTTACTTAAAAAGAAAAATTAGACTACGTATCAGGATTGATTTGACTGTTACCAGTATTGTCTTTGTATTTTTAATGAAACGATGTGATTTATAAGATTATAATGATAATTACGTTCAACAAATTATAAACTCAGTTTATTTATATTTCAAAGAATAACAATATAGGTCAATAAGATCGTTTAAGAAGAATAATTTATAATCTACTCGATAATTTCTTATATGTAAACATATTTTAATCTATTGATTACCAACTTGTCTAGGTTGTCATAGCAAATGTGATATAATTAAGTATTTAGTGAAGCGAGCTATGATGGTATCAATACTTAAAATATGTGAATACATAAATTTGAAAACAAAGTATAAAGTTATCTAAATAATGCTATAAAAACTCAATTATTTATTGAAATTATGTTTATTTTTTGTAAAAGATAATACCATAATAAATAAAACAAACATGTTGTCTTTTATTTATTTTTCACACTAAAAGAAAAATATATTTGTCAAAAAATATACTAAATTTATTAAATATGTGGTTATAAATTTATCAATTAATTATACTATTGCACTTTTTTTACTAGAGTAGAGTTATTAATGATTACATTTCGAGACTAAATGTGACGAATAAATAAAATCGAAATTTGACACTAAATTGTTTGACTAGAAATAAATAAATTATCAAAAAATTTAATTTCTAATTTTGTAACAAATTAATTGAATGCATATTATTTCTTAAAACCTCCAAATTCCATTTATTTAATATAGAATTAAAAAAAAGTTAGCTATAGATTTTGTGATAAAAATTTAATTATATTTAGTATCGATAATTTTTAATTATACTTCTCACCATAAAATTAAATAATTACATGCAGGTGATGTATAATATGTTTCGTGGTTCTAATATTATACTTCATAGTAAAATATATAAAAGCGAGTTGTATTCTTGCGCCTTTCGGAACGCCATATATATATATATATATATATATATATATATACCATATGATCACGCGACTCTCGGGCGGTCGAAAAAATTACTGTCATGGCGGGCACGGCGGCAGCGTTGCGTCTATGGGATTCCGAGTTCGTTTAGAGAAAAACGTGCTTCGTTCAATATCAATCGCAATAATTATACCTATTAACATTTACGTTAAATTGGATACCAGTTTCAGTGATCGTTACAAGGAGCCGAATAAAAACAATCATTTTGGTGTGTTTAGTGATTATAGTCGAACGTGGTTTACGTATGAACAACGTCAACGTGTTTCAACAGCAACTAAGGTTATCTGCGATTGACAGAAGCCCCACACTTAACTTTCTTTTCATCACAAAATTTAGGTATAGAATCTACTACTTTTCAATTTTTTATATAAATTTTAGGTTAGTTTGTTTTTTAACCTTTTGTTTTCTTTGCAGTTGTAGATATATATATATATAACAAAATTGCGAACAGGAAACTACGTCCAAAGTCCTGTTTAACTTTATGAATGCTACAAGTTAATATAATATTGTGCAGCATGATTGTCTCCCTACATTAAGCATTTATCACAAAATCCAACGTTTGTAAGTATGAATTAATATAATAGTTTTACTACGTTTGCATCAATAAATTACATGTCTTGAAGTAACTTAACCTACTATTTATGATTTTGTTTAGTAGCACGTAAATATTACTTTTTTGTAGTCAATTTTTTAATTCAAATACTTTTAAACGATAAATTTTGATTTCTCTTACATGAGACGCATATTTTGTCTTATATAACTATACTTTGTCAATAACTATACTTCTTTTCTAACATAATAAAATCTACAGAAGTTTTGTTGAAATTTCTCTTGGTAGAATCATTTATTAATTTCTATCCTATGGTACTATACGCTTGGTCTTTTTACAAGCTTTATTAAAAAAGTTTTTTATATAAAATTGGATTTTAAGGTTAGAGCTTCAATCGCAAGTACACGTAAACATCTGTTCGTATTTTCAAGATTTTAGAAAAACTAAAAGTCCAATCGAAATTTCGCTTTGTAGAATGATTTGTTAAACCTAACACCACAGCGCTAGAGGCTTGGTTTACGTTACAAGGTTTATTTGAAAATTTATATGTAATAGAAAAACAGCGTTTTTAGCTACGACATCCTATTAAGTAAATTATTCGTCAAACTCAATACTTTTCAAATATTGATCAAATTATTTTACTTTGTTTCAGATTGTATAAGAATAAACTAAGAAAGATTGGTAAAAATCAACTTTTTGGTAGGCTTATTACAGAAGAAAGGTGGATCAACAAAGAAATTGATAATAAGTGCGTGTTTAACTACATATAATTCAAGTACGTATATCAACGAATATTTTTGTATTGTGAATAAAACAGCAATTTATAAATAAACCTATTGTTTTATTTATTTCATGTCATCATATATATACACCTAATGATTCATTAAGTAACCTTACATTACCTACATAACTACAACTACCATTAACGAACCTATAAAAAGCTACAACCTACAACCTCGAATAAACTACAACCCACAACCTCGAATAAACCTAAAACTAAATAATTGATCTACCTACCTAAATACAATTACTATTACTGAACCTACTAAAAATAAGACTATAAATAAACTAAACTCACAAATATATTTACAAACAGACAATTTGCCTATAAAATCTGATATTTGTTATTATTATAGATACACAAAATTGATGTAAATAGTTTATGCTACAAAATACACAATTTTAATTATTTATTATTATTATTATTATTCATTAGTCAAATCATTTCATATAGACATTTCATACTGCGTTACATATATTTATCGTATAATAATAAATGCTATTGCCATTTCAATAAAAATACTTAAATCCTACTTATTCATTGAAAAAAAAAAACAATATGCCTCGCCCTCGAATCGTTCGTACAGAGGAAGAAGAAACAATACATCAAAACAACCAACGAGAAAAAAGAGCTGAATACCAAAGACGCAGACGACAGGCTGCGCGTGACGCTATTACTGATGAAGGTAGAAATGATGTAGCACCTGATGTTGATCATAACAGATTGGATAATTGCTGTCAACGTATCATTCAGGATTATTTAGGCCCAATGAATATTCTATGTACACATTGTAAAGCTAAACATTTTGTTTCGGAAAAAGTTTCGAACAAAGGATTATCTTTTCACGATTGTTGTAGTCACGGAGCAGTTGTATTGGAACCTACACCTATATTTCCTAAAGATCTGCTTGATTTGTTTAATGGCTCCCATGCTAAATCGAATGATTTTTTTCAACATATTCGCGTCTACAATAATTCATTGGCATTCGCTTCCTTCAATTCGAATTTAGTACATTTCAATTCAACACGCAGAGGACCATATTGTTTCAAAATTCAAGGACAAATATATTATCAGATTAATACAGCCCTATATCCACAAGAAAATGATAATCCTTCTTATGGACAACTTTTCATTATTGATCCACTAGAAGCTATAGATTTCAGAATGCAACAAAATTCTGATTTTCAATATGAAACATTAGAAATATTAGATAAAGTAATTAGAGAAAACAATATATTTGCGAAATCTTACGAAATGATGAAACAAGAAATAAATAATCAACAATCTCTGTTAAATCCCAATGAAGCAGTTCCAGAACTACAATTATTATTTACATTAAAACCAGGTACTGATAGACGAAGATACAACTTTCAACAAACTAATGAAGTAGCTGCTATTTTTTCTACAACAGCTGATGGCGAAATTCCAGAGTCTTATGTAACTATTCGAAACAAAAATACTAAAACTTTACAGTATGTCAGTACAATGGATCCTAATGTTGAACCATGGATTTATCCACTATTATATCCTTACGGAACTCAAGGATGGCATCAAAATTTGCAACGTATTAATACTAATAATGATGGTAATAATAGACGTGTAACACGTTTAGCTTACACGAGATTCAAAATAGCTATTAGACCCGACGAATTTAATCCTTTTATCATGGGACGTAGATTGTTCCAACAATATGCAGTAGATTCTTATGTTAAAATAGAAAAAGATAGAATTATGTACTGCAAAAATCACCAAAAAGAAATTAAGGCAGATACATATCAAGGACTGCATGATTATATGCAACGATCTGCTAATGATATGAATGGACAAGTTGGAAAAACAATTATTCTTCCATCAACATTCATCGGTTCACCCCGTCACATGCAACAATGTTATCAAGATGCAATGGCCATAATTAATCGCAAGGGTAAACCTGATATTTTTCTTACAATGACGTGTAACCCTAAGTGGACAGAGATAACAGAAAATCTTTTACCTCATCAAAAACCTTCTGATAGACCCGATATAGTAGCCAGAGTATTTCACTTGAAAAAAGAACGTTTGCTTGACTTCATTATAAAAAGAAAATTTTTTGGACAAGTTGCAGCATATGTATATGTTATTGAATTTCAAAAAAGAGGTTTACCACATATGCACTTATTAATTACTCTAGCACATGGTTTTAAAATTACCACGCCTGAAATTGTTGATAAATTTATTTCTGCGGAAATCCCTGATGCTCAAAAACCAACATTGCAAGAAATAGTTTTGAAAAACATGATACATGGTCCTTGTGGTAATTGGTGTAAGGTGGACGGAAAATGTTCTAAAAAGTTTCCTAAACGTTTTGTAGACGAAACAAACTTGGATGAAAACGGTTATCCTAATTATTGCAGAAGAAATACTGGAATTACATATGAGCTAAATAATGGCAATGTAGTTGATAATACATGGGTTGTACCATATTGTCCAGTTTTATTAGAGATGTTTAACTGTCATATTAACGTAGAAGTTGTTACAAGTATCCGATCTGTTAAATATTTATATAAATATATTTATAAAGGTCATGATGCTGCTAATGTTGTAATTAGTGAATCTAATGAAGAAACGCTAATTAACCACGATGAGATACGAGATTTTCTAGAAGCTCGATATGTTGGACCTGTTGAAGCAATTTACCGCATACTCAGTAAAATATTACAAGATAAAAGTCATGCTATCATAAGATTGGCAGTACATTTACCATATCAACAAAGTATTATTATTGTTGGCAATGCAAATAACATTGGAGAAAATCTTGATTCTTCGAGTAGCACGTTACTAGATTATTTCAAACTGAACTTGGAAAACCCAGACGCAAGACAATATTTCTATGCGGAAATTCCAAGCTACTTTGTGCATAAGAAACAAAAGATTAATGGTTCGACAGTTTCCAGTTGGCAAATTCGTAAAAAACAGTTCAACTGTATTGGACGTATGTATTCAATTAGTCCAACTCAATTAGAATTATTTCATTTACGATTATTGCTATTGCATGTAAAAGGTTCTACAAGTTTTGATGATTTAAAAACTGTTGATGGTGTCATACAACCTACATTTACAGCAGCATGTTTAGCTTTAGGCCTTATAGAAGACGACGAAGAGTGGATGAGAGCAATGGAAGAAGCAACAATATGGATGATGCCTGTACAACTTCGAAGATTGTTTGTTCGTATTTTAATCCACTGTCAACCTGTTCACCCAGAAGAATTATGGGAAAAATTTAAAGATGCAATGTCTGAAGATTTTTCACGAACAAATGAAATAACTATAAGTTATCAAAAAGCTTATGCTCATATTAATACCTTATTAAATATGGAAGGTAGAGCTTTAAATGATTTCCCTACCATGGAACAAAGAGTAGAACAAACTACATTAGACGATAATACTAATAACGCAGATTTATCTCAAATGGCAGAACTTGGTCAACAACAGTACAGTCAATTAAACAATGAGCAGAAGGAAATTGTAGATACAGTTCTTCATGCAGTTGATATTAATAACCACGAAACAAATAATTGCATATACATAGATGGCCCAGGAGGATCTGGAAAAACTTTTATTTATACAACTTTATACAATATATTAACGTCCAAAAATATCAAAGTATATTCTATGGCATTTACTGGAATTGCTGCCACATTACTCCCTCATGGAAAGACAGTACACAAAACCTTTGGGTTACCAGTTCCAATGTATCACGATTCATCATCAAGTATCAAAGCACAAACCAAAGAAGGTCAAATTCTAAAAGAAGCTGATGTTTTTATCTGGGATGAAGCTCCAATGGCTCCAAGATATGCTTTAGAAATTGCAAACCGAACATTGCAATATATCATGAACAATAATTTGCCATTTGGTGGAAAAATTATTATACTAGGAGGAGATTTCCGACAACTTCTTCCAATAAAAATTAATGGAACACGAGGCGAAACTTTAAATCTTTGCATTAAATACAGCGAATTGTGGAAATATTTTAAAAAGTTTACACTTACCACAAATATGAGAGTAATGCCTAATGAAGTTAACTTTGCAAAATTTTTATTAGAAGTTGGCAACGGAACATTAAATGATACACATGACAACATCAATCTTCCCGAAAACTGCATTCTTGCTGCAAATAATAACATAGCTTACCATTTATTCGGCAAATTAATCGAAGAAAAACGGTTTGAAGACATGAGTAAATGTGCTATACTGTCAGCTCGAAATGTAGATGTTGATGAAATCAATAAACAAGTTACAAACTTATTAGATATATCAAGTGAACGCATATATACTGGTATTGACAGTACTGATAATTGCAATAACGGTGATCTCAATGAAGTACTTTTACCGGAATATTTAAATTCCTTAAATCCATCCAGTCTACCTCCTTATGAATTACGCTTAAGAAAACATTGTATTGTAATGCTTATTAGAAATATAAGTATCAATGAAGGTTTATGTAATGGAACAAGATTAAGAATCATAGACTTTTCAAACCATTTACTTAAATGTCAAATTTTAACTGGTGATAACGCCAACCGGATTGTTTTTATAAACCGGATTACATTATACTGTGAGAACGAATATCCTTTTTCGTTTAAAAGGAGACAATTTCCAATTAAATTAGCTTTTGCAATGACTATTAATAAGTCACAAGGACAAACATTTGATAATATTATTATTGATTTGCAATCAGATGTCTTCAATCATGGACAGTTATATGTAGCAATGTCTAGAGTTCGATCTTGGGATTCTCTTAAAATTTACATTGGAAACCAAAGGCAAGGGGAAAAAGTTAAAAATTATGTATATAAAGAATTATATTCATAAGTTATTTTAAATTTGTCAAAATTTACGCTTGATGAAAGAAATGAATAATGAAAAAATAATTAATTTACTACATAATTATAATTATAATTTACTATTAATACTGCTTATGTATGTATACATACATCATTGAACAATTCATAAAGGGTATGTGCATGTACTAAGTAACAACAGATTTTATAGCTGCTGTTTTATGTGATTAAAGTCTATAACAATTAATTAATACAATTTAAATCAATTAAAGGCATTGAAAATTTAGGCATAACTTACTATTAAAATAATGAAATAGATTATGCCGCGCGCTTGCGCGCGCCAGATTTCTAGTAATAATAAAAAAGTTAATAACACTAATAATAATAATAATAATAATAATAATAATAATAACGAAATAAAAAAAAATGAAAAACCAGGAGAGAAAGAGCATAGAGCGCGGAGTCTCGAGCGCGAGAGAAAACGCGAAGGCTGATTAATTATTGCTCGCGCGCGGAAGCGAGTGTGCTGCACGTGAGCCGAAAAAAGGAGCGCATATTATACTTATATATATACATAGACATGCACACATACGACACACGAGCGAGTATGTGCGCGGAGCAGCTTCGATCGGCTGCCGTTTAGAGGCTAAACTCACTACTGCGGCGCAGCACTTGAATATACATAGTTCTCGTATTTATTATGTCAGAGAGAAAGAGCATAAGAGTGCGATATGTTAAAGATGTACAAATGTGTAATTTAGTGTTGCAGACAAAAATAAAATAAATAAATGAATTTCAAATATCAATACAAGACGAGCGTGTACGTATGCGTGTGCGAGAGAGAGACTGAATCAAGAGGCTGTATATCTATTAAAAAAAAAGATATGTGTATGCGTGTGTGAATTTACAGCTCGACGTTTCGATGTTGCTTTCCGGATATGTAGCTTTCGTTTTGTAAATATATAAAGCAGACATAGTACCGAAGGAAATTTCGTTTGCCGAGCGATGATAACTTACGTTATACACACGAATTTCGGGCCTGTGACTCGAGCGTTTCTCAACAATAATAATCATAACAATAATAATGAGATATTTGATTTACACTCGCCGCGATAGATATGCAGAGTCCGGTATACATCGAAACGTCGCGGGTGTACATCGACCCCTTCCTCAACTTTGAATTTATGGCGTACAGTTTAGATACCAACATAGACGTATATTTCCAGGATCACACACTGACTACACGGCGAAGAGGATACGAGTAAAGAAGAAAAGAACGACACACAGAGACAAACTATATAAATATAAAAATAAAGAATCACACTTCTCTCGAGCGTGTACATGTTCACGATTATACGTATATTACCATGTAAGCGAGCGGAACAAAGAAAAAAAACACATTTCTGTAAAAAAAAATAACAAAAAAAATAACCTAAACACCCGATATGATTAAAGGGAAAGAATCGCGACGATGATATTATATGAGCGAGATATGAATGGAAACCTATTATATATAGCAAGACGACCGAGATGTGTCGTTGCGTATACTTTGTAATGACGGTATAAGTTTTTTTTTCTGTTTTTTTTTCGTTGTTTCGGCGTTGTTCTAATTCCTCATAGACGATATGAGCTTTTCTTTCTCCCGGCCCCACGACGAATTTATATATATATATATATATAAAAGTATGATCCATTGCGAGAGCGATATCGAGGGTTGATTGCGCATGCGCGCTCGGTTTGATTTTTCTGTAATTTATTATGTGTAAGCGGTTATAAAGGCGAATGATTTCATATGTCACTGTATTATTTATTACGTACTTATGATATACATACGATGTAATAAACAACTATTATATTTGTAAAAAATTACACGATACAGTTCTTTTCATTGCTCATTGCGACCTTTCCATTTTTTCAGAGTACTTCGATTTGAAGGATCATCTTCTCGCTGAGAGAGTATACAATTAGAAAGCTTCCATTAATTTAATTGATTTTTATCCGTTCGTTTCGCGTTTAATAAAAGCTCGATGATTTTCTAGTTGCATTCTTGCACGCAGATAAAAGTAGAAATTACTTTTCCACTTCGAAATAATTCGAAACACCGCGCAAAACGATAACATGGCAATAATATTCAACGGTATGCGTATACGTACGTGTTAAAATTTTAAATAAAATCGTTCGACAATATAATAAATAAAACGAACGCATCTCGAGCAATATCGAGATCATCGATTCCAGCGATGCACAGCAGCAGCTTTTCAGCCAACAAATGGACTTTGTCGTTCAAAGCCGATCCGGACAACGAGGAAAATCTTATTTCTCCGCGCCTTTCCGCACTGTCGGGAGATAAAATTAGCCGAATCATGTCTAAGACGTCGTCGCTTTTTATTGGATTCGCTTGGATTTTTCACGAGCCGGCGCAACGGAGTATCCCAGGTAAAAAGTGTCGAGTTCGTGCTTAGTTATTGATACGCGAATCTTTGACATATAAACGTCGAAGCTTTTACATTGATACTTCAGAGGCTCGTTCGATTATTTTTTCAAGCTATACTACATTATTCAAAAAGCTTCTTTTTTTAGTTAAAAATATCACGCTTTAATGGTAGGCTTTCTTTAATGTTATTTTAATTCAGCGCGCCTTTAACATTTTTTTTACGTTACGCAAACAGATTACGCTTTGATGTGTTTTATTTAAATGCAGACGACCTTTATTTAATTTACTGATATTCTCCATTCGATAATCCTGCTTAATATATGTATATGAATCGAAATTTGTATAATCACGTTATATACCTCGCGACACCAGCATTAACTGAATGAACACACAATTGTATAATCGTGTCTTCCAATAATTTTCAACATTATGTGCCTGTATTATATTATTTATTCCACAATGTACAAATATATGCTTATGAATCGCCCATAATTATTAATTCAGCATCGAAGCTTTTACCCGCATCGTAAGAATCAGCACAAGTCAATTTACCAAATTACCGAATAAGAAAATCCAGCTTCAATCAATCTCTCCAAGTCAATTACTCTCTAATACCTCGTGAAAAAATCCCAACTGCTAATGAAACGGTCGATACAAAAAAAAAAGTCGGTGACACAAAACTATTCATCTTCACACAGCCCTTGCGCGACATTCTTAATTAAAGAGAAACAATTATTTCGAAAAATCCAAGTCGAAACTGTAGTACATAGCTGCTGGCAAAAAAAGGCACACACGTATAAAGCTCACTGGGGCAAAGAAGAAGAAGAAGAAGAAGCAGTAGCGAAACAACACAATAACAACAAAAAGAGAAAACGAAAGGAAGAAGACGAAGGAAACGCGAAAATCAAGCGAGGCAAACACTCACGCGTACGTGCAGCTGCAAACTTGTCGCAATAAAGTTTTCTCCCCCCGATGAAAATCTCTTTCTCTCACCGGCTTAGCTCCTTCCTCTCTCGCCCTTTATTGTTCCGCGTCGTTGCGTCTCTTTCTCTCCCTTATACATCATCCCCTCACACACACACACACACGCGCGCGCGGCGTTAATAAAGCTGACGAGTCAGATACGCGCTTTGCTTTTACTTCGAGGAGGCGTCTTATTTGCTTGGACGGGTTCGAAAAATGTTTCTTTCTCATCGTTAGCCGCCTACTCGTGATTGTCTTTTTCTCTCCGACTGATCACCGGGAGGATTTCGAGTTGGTTGCCTGAGCTACGGCTTAAACGACGAGTAAAAGTAAAATGTAAAATGTAACGCGGAAAAGTTAAATTAAATTACAGCATTCGAAAAAGGCGCGCGTTCGAGCGAGCTTGCAATTACCAGGATTTCTACCGCTTGTTTATTTCCCACCGCGAACAGAGACGGAGAGAGAGAGAGAGAGAAAGTGAGTTCTCTTGAAAAAGTGTTAATTGCTTTGTTTCTACGGCCCTTTCCCGCAACGTCAAATTATAATTCTACCCTTCTTCTTCTTACGTTTATCCTCCCTGTAACGAGCTTTACTTTGCGGGTTTCCTCTTTTTCAAATTCTGCGAGGAGCCTTTCTCGAAAATTTTTCGTCCATTTTTTTCCTCTCATTCTCGTATAACTTCTTATATATACACCCTCGTCTGCGGTGTTCGGATAATATGAATTCGCGATGAATTGTAAGTTTGAACAACGGGTACAGCCGCGCTGTTTCTCTTGCGGTTATATATATATATGTAGAAGGCGCGGGTGGAAGCAAATTTTTATAGATGAGCTGCAGCGTGTGAATTTACCCGCGCTTTATGAATTCAGGAGATATGAATGGATTTTGTATCGTTAGTGTATATTACCATCGTCAGGGCATTTTTCGTAATGTTCTTTCATTTTTTGAAAAAGATAAGGGATAGGTTCGACTACAAAATAATCTACATATTATACTTTTTATATATTTATGACAAGTACACCTAACTTTCAACGCCTGATTTTGGATTTTCGACTGCATCTAAGACACACATACAAGCAATCCATACATACACACACATATCCCCATCGCCTTGAGCCTATCCCCCCCCCCCCTCTCATCTGGCTTGACAATCAATGCTCAGCTTCCGGCTAATTCCACCTCGTCCTCGCAGCCCATTCTTCCCTCATATCCTACACCTTTGTCCTCCCCCCCCCCCTCTATACACTGTCTTCATACGCGAGCGCATCCCCCCTGGGAGAGCATCACATAAGGCGCAAGCCCGAATATTGCAGCTATATATAGCGCCGAGATTGCGCGAGCGGTGCGGTTTTGATTCTCCCGCGTACCACGACAATGACGCCGCGGGGGCACCGGTGTATACACACACACATACATATATATATATATATATATATATATATATATACACTGCACGCAGTCTGCGATTATTATTTTTCCTTCGAGACGTGGGCGCGTGGATTAAGGAAGAGGAGCTTTTGTTATCCATAGTACTATGATGTTGTGTGGGACGATCTTGATGGATCGTGCAGCGGGTGACGCTTGTATATAGTGGGTGTTCGTTTTTAGAAACAGGTATACAGAGCGTGGGAGTATAGATTTTGGACATTACCGTATTTTTGAAGTTTATTGCGGTTTAGTTTTTATTTTGAGAAACGTCAACTATCACGATTGAAGCGGATTCTCTTATATTATTAATGAATTCGTGGGATTAATAAGGAATCAAGTATATACGTCACGTCTGCTACGAGTATACATAATTGGTGTAATATTAGTAATATACGGAGCTTAATTAATTGAAATGCTTATTATCCACGCCTATCAGCACTAAAGTATATTGAACGAGAATATATACAGATAAGATAACATTAAAGTTCAATCAAGCCATTTAAACATCACCGCTGTGTCTGCGCGCTCAACCTCGTTTTCCGTTATATAATATACATCCGAACGGAATAAAGTATATAAAATTCCTCGCAAATGCAAAAGACGCGCGCTTTTATTAGAATGGAAATTTTTGCATTTTAATAAATCACATCCCACACACACACACACACACACACACACACACACACACACATATATATACGAACACGAATTTGAATGCGTAATAAGAAGAATCCGCAGCTCTACAAACAAAAATTTCGCATCAGCTGCAACCCAGTTTCCCCGATATCTTCGTTGTCGAAACTCCAACACGCATAACACTCGAAAAACTTGCCGTATCCCCCTTCCAATAAAAAAAACCCTCCCCCGCCAAACAAAATTTTCATTTACGACTAGAACACTATACAAATATGTATATATGTATCAGAGCGGGTAAAAAACCCGCGCTCGGCTCGTAAAATTCATCGGGAAAATCTATATATAGACTCGGCGAAAAACATCCTCCTTTTTATTAAATTTTTATTATCCTCCAACGCGCAGCCCCGCGCGCATAAATCGACGCAAAAGATACGATCAACAATCCCGTTGTGTTTTACGCATATACGTATTCTCTATCTCGTAGAACCGGGCCACTGAATGACCGATACTAAAAGCAAACTTGCCATTGAGAAAAATCTGAAATTTTCCCCGTGCATACTAGTATTATTATAACTCCGAACGCGCATCAGAACCAATTTCCCGGGGTAGCTCGCTTTCCCTCTCTCTCTCTCTCTCTCTCTCTCTCTCTCTCTCTCTCTCTCTCTCTCTCTCTCTCTCTCTCTCTCTCTCTTTCGTACTTAAGGCAAATCACAAAGGAAATCGTGCGCAGCCGTCGTTTGTCTGCAGGCTAAAGGAGAGATAGTGTACGGCCCGACAGGGCTAGACACTCTCTATGTGTGTGTGCATATATATACATATATATATATATATAGCAAAAGGGGGTGGAAGAGAAGACGAAGAAGGAGCGGAGACAGAGACATATATACACACTGGTTTTGCGTTGGCAAAAAAAGGGGGAAGAGAGATAGCGCAGGGCGGAAAGAAACAAACGACGAAGGGTTCATTCTCTCTCTTTCGCGCAAAAAACAGCCGCCGACGCTGCGTGGGCGTCAAAACGGGACGGAGGGGGGGTAAAACGTTTTTTTTTCTTAAGGTACGCGAAGACGGACGATTGTTTCGGCATAAAGAGATGCATCGTATAGCGAACCTTACACTTTCAAGCTCGCGTGTCTCTTGTACACACACACACACACATATATATATATATATATATATATATACCGATACAAAACACAGCTTATTCGAGCGCTATACAGCCTGTATATTCAATGAGCGATAAACTTTTTAATAATTGCGTAGTGGGAAAAAGTTTTTTCTCTCGCGCGCCGAGATCTTGAGCAGAAGAAGAGGAAGAAAAAAAAACGAAATGCCGACGCGAGTGTAAGTGCGCGCGGGGCATAGTATAAGAAAGGAAGATAAAGCGATAAGAAACACGTGAAAGATAATGGGGGAGGGGAAGAACGACGGCGCGCGAGCGAGTGTAAAAACTTTCCGAAGGAGAGAAAAATGCCGGACGACGGCCTGTGCGCGCGCTATGTGTATGTAGAGAAAAAAAACGCAGTAGGGGGAGCGAAGTAAAAGCAATTAAATGTGTTGAGAAACGGAAAATAAAAATTTATATACCTATATAGGTCTGCCGGTAATGGCACGATATAGCGACTGCTTTTTATCGCCGGGCGAAAATTCTGTCCTGATGTATATATTTTTGTGCCTCTCTTATATTCCTCTGTGTGTGTGTGTGTGTGTGTGTGTGTGTGTGTGTGTGTGTGTGTGTATGTGTGTATACATATATATATACGCAGCGTGCGCTCGCGCCACGCTATATAATATGCAGCGCGCGCTGCGTGTTTGTTGTTGTTGGCTTGTTAGCCGCGCGCGAGAGAAGCTTTTGTATATCGCGCGGATATTCCATTTACATACCTATTTTATTCTCCGCGACGTTATGTACATTTCGTTTGAGCAATTAACAAAAATGCTTTCGTTTGAGACTGCACGTTATATATATATATATATATATATATATATATAGGTACGCGCACAGGAGAATTATAGCGCGTATTTTGGAACGTTTTTTCCCCCGCGTTTCTCGGTATATACTTTTCAAACGCACTTCACGTATACACGGATCCTTTTTGCAAATTCGCTTAACAAATTTTTCCTCGCTAAAACCAGAAATTTCATACAGCTCGGAGAGCGAAGACAGCTCGCAGTCGGGAGTATGCGTATATATATATATATATATATATATATATATATATATATATATATTCGCGGAATACAAAGTTCGAAAGAAGAAACCTAGGGAGAGAGAGCTGGTGCACGCGGTGAACTCGTCTTATCGTGTGTTATATATATATATATATATATATATATATATATATATATAGAGAGACCTTCGTGTATGTGTGCGAGAGACGGCCGAGGGGATGGAGAGGCCAATTGAAAATGCGAAAGTTAAATAGAATCAGTCAAACTCGTTTAAGACTTTCGAGGACTCGGCTCGTCGAGTCCTCCTGACGTGTTACACGCTTCGCGATTATGTATCCATAGCCCCGCGCCGCTCAGTGTATACACACAGACGTGTATTTCATACATCCGTAGCACGAGAATATGATACTCTATAGGGGTGAGGCGCTATATATACTTATATATTTTTTTCTCTTTCCTTTCCGCGAAGAGGGATTAATTGTGGGTTTTATGTGACGTGCGGAGGCCTCTGTGTGTTGATGGTGGCGCGTGCTTTCGGAGCTTTATGGCGTTTATATATATATGTTCTTCCTCTCTCTCTTTCTCTTCCCTGAGCTTGATGAGATAATTAATTGCTGTCGTGCGTTTAATCTATTATTCAGACCGCCGCGTTGTTTGAACACTATATGCCGCAGATTTCAAGCTTGTATAATATTTTTCACGTATGTCTTACCATAGAGGCCTTGTACCACTTGACTGCGTAACACGTTGCTCTTTTAATTCTCCCAGGAGATGCTGCGAAGTCAATCTTTAAAATTTGTACCATATATATTATGGTCGTGCACAATATCATATACTTTATAGACAAAAAGATATATATATATATATATATATATATATATATATATAATATAATATGTGTCCCCCGGGAGGTCGCAGCCCTAAAAGTATATATATATAAAGCTCGCACTTTTAGACTTGGTTTCTCCTTGCTCCACTTTCAGCGCGACGCAAAAACTCCGCGCATAGATATACGCGTTAAAAGAGTATATAACGCGACGCCCGAAAATACAGCGCCGACTCGTCGCGTCCTGCGGCGCGGATATAGGCTATATATAAAAGAAAAAGGCGCGCTAAAGCCGACGATTCAAAAGCAACACGTGCCGGCCATTACCGCGTTAAAATTCCCATTAAATCTTAATCAGACGATCTGCGAAACTCCCATTCGAAGCCGTTGTATATATATACAGCTAAGGGCGCGTCCAATCGATACTCTCTCGCGCGCGGTCGAGGAAAGAGGAAGAAAAAAAAGGACGAGGAAGGAAGATCAGCACGTGCGCTCGCGCCCGAGGCGCAGATGGAAAGATGAGGAGCGAGAGAGAGAGAGAGAGATGCTGAAGGAGAGGGTAAATAAAGAAGCGAGAGGGGCCGCATGTCGGCGCTTTATTGCGATTCCGAGGGATTCTCGAGATTGGCGAGGATGGTTCTGTCTGTGGTTTAGTCGAAGGATATATGTTACCGTTTTTTTTTCGTTTCGTTTCGTTGTTGAATGTCGATGAGATTTATTGGCCGAGTTCACGGTCAGAGCGCGACTTTAATTGGAGTCGGCGGTCTGTCTTTCTTTCTTTTTCTTTTCTTTTCAAAGACAATCGAAGAAATATTTTACTTTGCTAATTAAGATCGTTATAGTGTACTTAAAGCGCTGACGTGTAAAACCAGTTAATTTATTATACGCGGAGGAGGCTTATCTCGCTGCAGCCGTAATCAGGGGCATAAATATTATTTACACAAGCAGGCCTGTGTGTGTGTGTGTAATATCCCGCGGTAGGCAATAAAAAAAATTAGACCCCCATTCGTCATTTCAGCAGTTTCCCTTTCGTGCGCCCGAGACCCGCTATTGTGATGTATATACATACGATGTATAATTGCCGAAAAACTATAACTGCTCTTATGTACTCGGCGGAGGAGAAGAAGTCGAAGAAGAAGGAGAAGACGGACAGGCGGAAATAGAGAGTTCGAAGAATATAATAGAGTTGCGGGGGTCGCTCGCGCAAAAAGAAGCCGAAATAAAGTGAAAGTGAGCGCGCGCAGGGATATCGCGTGCGCGCGAAAGGCTCATAAAGAGAGAGAGAGAGAGAGGGATATATATATATATATGAAACAGTTGAGAAGGAAAGTTTTCAAGACACGTAAATCTGAAGAAAATTACCCGACATTCCATTTCCACTTACTCATTTCGCTGCTGCTGCTGCTGCCGTCGATAGTTTAGTTTCTCTCAAAAGCCCCGGCTATATATACACTCTTGCGCCGCACTAAATTTCTCGACAATTGCGCTCACGCGGAGGCTCTTTCGTGCGCGCACACCTTTACTTCGACCATCACGGATTTTTTTTTTCACAGCATCGTGGACTGTATACATATGGAGTATGAAAATTGTTTTTCAAAAACTCCAACAATATTACACGCGTTCGTCATCGTTAACATTTCAAAGCGATATATATATATATATATACACGAAGTTTTAATCAACCTTTCCAAATGAATATTTCACGGGCCTCGGTGTCGCGCAGCCCCCCTCCGGCATAAAAATCCACAGCGACGAGGCAGCAGGAGCGGCTTCGTCCAATTTCAAACGGACCCTCGTCGCAAAACACCTCCATCATTCGAGCTTATTCATCCCTCCTGCATTCGTACGTCCCATCCCTGTGTTTATTTCAATCCATCCTCGCGCTGGGTGCTAAATCTTCGAATGCCTTTATCTCGGCCTGACTCGCCCGCGTTACGATCTTTAATCTCGCTTCCAGAGTCATCCTCCCTTCCTCTATGTATATATGCTTATATACTCTGTGTGTGTGTGTGTGTGTGTGTATACGTATGCCCTTACCCTTTGTCTCTCGTTGAGTGGAGGGACGAGTAAAAAGCGTACGTGACACGCGCGAATCATTTATTTTCGCGTCTGCCAATGTGTGTACCAGACGCGAAAAAAAAAAATATATATATATACACACTTGGGTACTTACTCCGAGGGAATAATAAGTCACGTCCGTCGCGAGTGGCTCTCGTGCGTGTGTATAGTCGAGGTGTAGGGCGTAGAAACGCAAAAAAAATGAAAGTTTTCGTCTGATTAATTTTCCGCGAGTCTTATGTCGCTCGCTTCCTGTGTTCCAAAAGTTCCATATATATATATATATATATATAGATATATATATATATATATATATATAAGGAGAGAGAGATTGAGGAGGCGATAAATTCTTCAGTACACAGCTGTGTGTATGACTTTTTATTTCCGGGGGGCTGGACACGGAGTGTGGGTGTGTTCCTGTGTTTTACGGCGAAATTTTATGGACTTTCTTGCTTTACGTATATTATAAATATATACGTCCGTACAAGCTGCGATTGCCTTTGATCAGGGCGTCAATATTTGCGAAACTCGTTTGTGTGTGTGGCTAGAGAAGTTATTAAAGCGTTGTCGGCTAATCTTTTGCCTTTGTTTAAAAGACCTATGAACACGAAGTGTATGTATAGGATATATATATATATATATATATTATATAGGAGAAAGTTTGAAAAGTATTACCTACTGTTTGCTCGCCTTGAAAACAAAGTTTTATATAGCGTGACACCTCGGAATATCGACGCTGTCCGCGAAAGACGTGTCGGGGATGTTATCTATACTATATACCATGTCGCCGTCTAATTGTGAGAAATCAATTTCAGCTGAAACTTGCTGCTCTATACTATATAGTATCTTGGAATTAGACAAAAATTTGAAAATTACACGCGATGTATTAAAAGTTGTATTACAAAATAGAAGATACATCTTTCGCTGGGTAATAATTACGTTATTCGACTTCTGCAAACCCACAATAATTTTAATGTCAGTGCCATTCTCACTTGAGTTTTGCGCACAGAGCTGAGGCGGACGGTTGAACTTTGTTCAAAACTATATATATATATATACATATATATGTATAAGGCTGTATTTGCTATTTAAACAACTGTCCCAGTTTCTTAGTTTCTGTTTTTAACGTGAAATTCACTTGTATCTATTTCTATAACTGCTCCTCTTTGGGTCTATGCAATTATCGAAGAAAGACACGTAAGAAACTCGCGGGTATACATTATCATCGCGCCAACGTATATTTAAGTTGTAAAGCTGTACTGATTGTTATAATTATAGATATATACGCTGTGTAGGATATTGATATTTGACTGATTTTCCCGCTGCAAAATCTTTGGTTATAACAATTCCAATATATGTACTTTGTTTACAATTCAATAGTTAGATATTCTCAATAAGCTACCAAGCTATATATATATATATATATATATATACATATGCGTATTCATATGAATTGTTATTATTATACAAAGTATAATAAATGAGCTTGAACGATAAACCGATTAATGCTCGGTTCGCCGAGCTATATTTGAAAATTAATAAAAAATACATCAGCATGCATATATATATATTTACTAGATTAAGTAAACCTCCTATAATTCAATCAATAAATCACAACGCCAGAAGCCATCCACCAGAGCAGCCCTAACTGAAATTCGTTCCAATCAGATGCAAACGACCGGCGCAACTTTTCCAAGCAACGGCAGCGTAGCGAAAGGAATAAAAAAAAAAGAAAACTATACAAAGGAGCCTCGAAGTGCTAAGCGCGCTAAAACCGTATTTACCCAGAAGCAGCGCAGTAATCGCGGCCGTATATACAGGCGGAAGGAGCACACGACACACAGCGTTATACGTAATCTATACCTGTATATACTCACGCGTCGTCGATACCTACTCTGCTCGAAAACATTTCAGCCCGCTCGCGGTTAATTCGCAATTTGAATTCGCTCGGTGTCCCGCGCGCGCGCTCGCTTCAATGTATATTATAGATATATGCGCTTATATTCGTGTATACAATTTATATATATATATATATATATAGGCACAGTGACAACCTCTATTTCAGCGATTAAAGGTCGAATTATAGTTTTATTGGAATTATGAACATTTTTTTATACGAAGCTTAGGGATATCAATCGCCGCTGAATTGGAGGCTTGAGAAGTAATCGATGAAGTGGTCCAAGTAACTTTTATTTCCGTTAGATATTCGGGCGTCGTGATTTTTCATTTGTTTTGCAGATGATCCGGAGAACTTGAACTGCTTTTTATATATCTATTATAGACACGCTTCATCAAGTATTCTATTTCAAATAGTTTGGCTGGGAATGTTTACATGGGCGCTTCATTGTTTTTGTGTATATATATATATATATATATATATATATATATATATATATATATATATATATATATATATATAGTGGAGGGTTTATTTTCAGGGATCTTTAGATCGGCATTTGTGAATTCATGAAAGAGCTTGCTGGTTTTCTTTCTTTTGTAAATTTTCGGCAAAAAGCTACAGCATACGTGTGCGAAAGAAAGATTTGATCGATTTTCTCGATGATATATAGATAGTGTATGTTTCCTTTGCTTCGTGTATATTGGGTACATACTTTGAAGGATATTTTTCATTTAAATTGTTACGCGCTGCTTTTTAAATCCCGTGACAAATTAAAAATTGTCTCCTCGTATTTTCTTTTTAAGTCAATTTTTCGCGGTTATTATATATATACACGAAGCATTCAATCAATGCCCCGGAGTTTTTAAACGAGAAATTATTTTATATTCGTGCATCGCTGAATAATAAACAAAGCTGCGTTCGCGGCATCGAAATTTTATACAATTAAAAGCACATCGATTTTCGCCTGCTCTAACAATAATTCAGAAGTTAATTCCCAGAATAAAGTAGAACATATATCCCAAATTTCGAAAATAGCCCATAGTTTCTCCCTGAAAGTTGCGGTTAGATTGTAAACCGGTGGATTGTTTTTGAAGCGGTGTATACGTGTATAGTATATATGTATATATCAAAAAAAAACAGCGTCGCGCGCGCGCGATAGAGCTTCGCAAAGGGCTTAAGGGAATTTACCCACATTAATAAATCATTGGGGCCCCCCTTCTATATTGGAGAATCGAGAGAAAGCCGGCGTCTTAAGACTTTAATATCTCAACAAAAGGCAGATAGAGTCGCTTCTAGATTAAAAGTCGCTCTATCATGATTCACTGTGCACTTGTAATTGTTTAAAAAGCTGTTACTAGGCTGTTATCTATGTATACACTGTGCAGCGAGGCAATTTGTTTTTGAAAGTTTGTAATTCGAGTTGGGAGAGTTTGAAATTAAAAATCTTTGTTATTATCGTTGTGAATATGTATATTATACACTTTTCTAATTAAAAAATTTAATTGTTGAACTCGCAGCCTTCGTATTATGGAGAGAAAATGATTATAAGAATTTAATGAGTGTCTAACACAAATTGTAATTAAAGTATAGTTTAACGTTAATGAAGGAGAATCGTGTATTTTTATTTAGAATAAAATAATCAGCTTGCATTGTTACAGTAGACACTACTCACTGTCATGTATATAATATAACTATATTTTTCCAGCGCAACGAAGCTGTTTCACTTAATTTAACAATACTTCGTACAATTCCAAACATAATTCAGTTTAAACGTTTACTCCTATCGATCAAAGATTGACCCATCAGCCATTAAAAATAGACCAACAATTTTCTCGTAGCCGCGCACAATGCAACCCTCATCTACATTGGAAAGACATAACCGCTACGCGTATATATAGCATATAGATCCTCATGAATATCCCATCCTATTACCTCGTC
The DNA here is from genome assembly GCA_020010945.3 of Muscidifurax raptorellus. Lineage (NCBI taxonomy): Eukaryota > Metazoa > Arthropoda > Insecta > Hymenoptera > Pteromalidae > Muscidifurax > Muscidifurax raptorellus. The sequence goes on along the minus strand of CM052078.1, from coordinate 37,512,470 downwards.
ATTTCATTTTCAGAATTACACAGTCTCAACTTTCCTCCCATTTAATTAACGACGTTACCGCATCACCCTTATATATATATACACACGCACATACACGAAACGCATATATACGTATACATAATTCGATAAACCGACATCGAAAAATCACCAGCTCGAATAATCCTGCACTTTTTGAATAAAACATGCGCGCAATCTCATAAAGTAAAGAAGAAGAAAAAAGCTAAGAGAAACAACACGTCGCGTCTACGAATGATCCGAAAGGGGGGACTTTATTCAATCGTGGGCGATCTGCATATCGGATATAAAGCTCGAGAGAGAGAGAGGGAGAGAGGCAAAACAATCGGGAAGAGTCGCTCGCTGAATATACACGAGGCCACGACGTCGTCGAATATTGCGCGACGCTGTATACATATATATATGCGCTGATTCCAGCGCGTCTGACGTCACGAGGCGGATGCAGCCCCTTTGTATATTGCCGCGGGTCCAGCCTTCGAAGAGGAAATATTGTTGCAGCGCTCGTCGTCGCTTGTTTGCTCTCGATCGGAAGTGCCTCTCGTACTCGCTCTCTGCGTGTGGTTGATTGATATAAATTTGCGAAACTTTTTTTACGCGTCAGTCGCGATGGAATGCAAACATTGTCTTCTGCGTGTCGTCATTGACCGACTTGAGCTCTTGTGCATAAATAATTCGGAAACGCATGGTTGCATCAGAGCGCACAACAACTTTATCTATATTAGAATTTTTTTATGAAATTTTTTCGTTCGATTCGATTATTGAATGAACGACGATTGATTATTGAAAAAAAAAGTGTCTAGATAACGAGGTATATAGATGGACGTGACAATGACACGTGTATAAACCTCGCCGATAAAGCTCGATCTAGCGGCCGCTTATCTACTAATCAATAGCGCGGTAATTTTTGAAACGTTATCTGAGACTCTCGAACAACAAGTATAAATTGACCATGTCACAAGCTCGTCGCCATATTCACGACAATGTCGTTCAAGCTCGTTCTCGTAACCTGCAGCCTGCTGGCAGTCGCCCAAGCGAGTAAGTATATACACATCAGACTAGAATAAAATAACGGCAAAGAATAATTCGAATTTTTTTAAAAAAAAAGCTCCGCACCTCGGGCTCCGCGTGTCTTCTCTCGATGCAAACATCGCCCGGATAACCGGTGGCCAAGACGCCCGAAAAGGTGAGTTTCCTCACCTGGTCTCTCTGCAGTGGGGAGTTCCACCGGTCACTAACTTGTCCCACTTTTGCGGCGGTACCATCATCAGCCCCCAGTGGATCCTGACAGCTGGTCACTGCGTCAAAGCCGTACCCGATTTCGGCACATTCGTCATCAAGGCTGGCAAACATCTGATCAAGGAGGACGAGAAGGGCGAACAGGTGGTCAAAGTTAACATGAGCATCGTCCACGAGAAGTACCCGGGGTATGTTCGGCATTTGTTAGATTTTTCGCGAGAACGTCAATATAGCAATAAAGTCGGTTAATCAAACGACTCTCGTTTCAAGTCAAAAGACCGGCAAATTAGTTTGTTTAGTCGTCCGTCCATACGCGCGGTTTTTTCACTCTCCAAACATCCTGGAAACAATTCGAGTTCATTACTTCGATTCAAGCCCTTTCTCTCTGCCTCCAAATTGAGTAAAACACGATTGATATACCACACCGCGTACACAGCGTCGATCAGCTCACATGGTTTAATATTGTCGGGGACAGGAACGTGGCGCCGTACGACATAGCCCTGTTGAAGCTCGAGAGACCCCTGAAGCTCAACGCCAACGTCGCAGCGATAAAGCTCCCGAAGGCCAACAGCGAGCCCAAAGGCGTCGTCACACTGGCCGGTTGGGGCTCCGTCTCCCTGACCAGCAATCCGTCTTACCCCAACGTCCTGCAGAAGGTCAACCTGACCCTGATCGATCTGATCACCTGCAAGAAGTCCATCGAGCAGCTGACCGGTGAGGCACCGGTTGAGAAGACCAACATCTGCACTGGACCACTGACCGGTGGAATTTCCGCTTGCAGCGTGAGTTTTTCATTTTCAACGATATTTTCGACTCGTCGAATTCGTGCGCCAAATTCATGCGTAAAATACTGTTACAGGGCGACTCGGGTGGCTCCTTGATCGGCCGTGACAAAAACGGCGCGCTCGAAGCCGTCGGAATAGTTTCATGGGGAGTCATTCCCTGTGGTACGCGGGGAGCGCCGTCGGTCTACACAAGGGTATCCGCCTACATCGACTGGATTAACAGCAAAATTGGCAAACGCTGCTGAGAGCACGAACGCCCCTCCGATATGTGCAGTATATTAGGATTGCGATCGCGGAGGATATAATAAAATAAATATTTTTATATTATTTTTCATGTTTATATATAGAATCTTTGAGAAAATGCATCTTTTAAGTCGTACAACCAATCGAGTAAGTATACAAGGCAATCAAAGCGAGTGACTATTCAAATTCTATAACTCCCTCTCTCTCTCTATATATATATATATATATATATATATGTACAAAAGACGATCGCAGCCACTTGCTGCAGACGCTTTCGCATAAAATTTCAAAACGATAATTCCGAAGAAGCCTCTCTCGCGACGTCTCGGGAACTTTTACCTCGAGCTTCGAGCGTCTTAAAGTATTTACACGAAAGAACGAAGGGACACGAAATGAGAGAAAGAGAGACGAAGCTGGCTCCCGGATGAACTGTCCCAATGCAATATTAAGACGCGACCCTCGTGTGCAGTGCACCTAAAGCGAGGCGGGACTTTCCCGGGGACGGCTGTGAGAGACGTAAAAAATCATGAACGTATAGCTGCGGAAATATCGGGGGGGCTTTCAAGGTCTCAATAAAACAAGAGTATGGATATTTTTCGGACAACTGCGCGCGAAGGGCTGGTTATTTATGAAGGCTTTGTGTATATGCATGTCGAGAGATTTCGTTGAATTATTCGTCGAGAACGTGTTTTGCGATTCGATCTCTTTTGTAACCGGAGATACACTTAGTGTCTATATAGTACATACGCGTCGGTGTAAGAACACGTTTAGTTGTATAAAAATAAGTATAAACGCTACTTACGTATATCGTTTTTTATTCCATAGCTTTCTCCCCATCGCGCAAAGCTATCGACTCTTATAAATAATAAGCTTCCATAAAACATAATAATAAACAATCGATATCCTCCTCTATACAGTATACATTCCACACACCAATAACGCCGATAACAGTTATCTGTCCGCGACACTCGAATTTTTACCTACACGCATCACATCAAATCTCCCGCCGTACAATTATATACAAAAAGGTGTATATTATCGCCTTTATACCCACGTCCCAAAAGCTGCGCCTGTGCGGAGCGTACTTCTTCGCAAAAGCTACCGTAAAATCGTTGAAAGCTCGTATTATATGCACGTGCAGCGCGGCCGCGCGTCGATGCTCGCGTTCTAGCCAATGAACCGCCTGAAATATTAAGTGGGGACAAAGACCCGAGCGCGCGCGTATATAATACATCGGGTGCATATGTGTGTGTAAGCTCTGCGCAGGTGTCACGAGGCCGGTTACGCTATAGCTTGAAACTGTGCTATATAGGAAGGCGCGAGTGTATAGCCGCTGGGAGAGCTTTTCACGGAGCTTGCGATGATCTCGAGCTTTCCTTTTTTTCGGCACTTTTGAGCCGTCTTTTTAAATTTCGCTCGATGACGGAGCTTGCTGGAGTATATATTTTATGAATTTGGCTGGCGTTTACTTGATTTTCAGCAAGATTCAAGGGAGCTGAACACTCGGACGGCCAATCGAGTTTGCTCCGAAGTCAAGCCGAAGTAACTGCTGTCGTCAAATATTAAGTAGCTTGCGGAGGGCTCTCAATCGGTTTACTGCGGTTCGAATGGCTACATAGGTATAATACTGCTAACTGTACCAGCAAACTAATAGTTTGCCCAAGTAGCTTCGGGAAATAATTTATGCATAAGCCCTACACCGAAGCTATGATAATCGGTCTTGAGAGAAAAATCGGAGAGAAAAAATTCAATCAATTTTTTCTCGACTTATTCATCGCATTTCCTTTCACCCCCACCAGACATCAATCAAGCTTCAAAAAGCATCTCCACACGCACGCACGGCTGCAAAGTCGACGCACCGCCGTCTATCTCTCCATCGCTGTTATATATATATATAATACCCTCGGCTCACGTTCGACCCAGCGGCAGCGCATTTTTTCCGCTGAGCTTTCGCTTTTCTCGCGTCGACGACTGATGCCAGACTCTTTGCATTATTTCTCGCGCATACGTTGAATTTTAATTCGACGCTGTTTCGAAGCTTCGTTGGATAAATTCGCCCCGCGGGGGTGTGCGTACGAAAAGTAGCGTCGATATATATTTATTTTTATTCTTATATGTGTGCGGTGTGTATATGATCGATTGCTTTTTATACAACAACAATATGACGTACGGAGGATGATTATTCATGACGAGAGACGTCGTCGATGCATAGGCTGATCTCGATCTCCGGCCTAAAGTCAAGCAAATAAAATTAACTTTATCGACCTACTATACTATACGTATATTGCTGTATATACGCATTTACAGGGTATAACACTATACGCAATGAGCCGCGATAATGCTTTTCGACAACTGGAGACACGATCGAGTAGCAGCTAAAGGTGACGAGTGTAGAAGTCCGTGCGGGATTATGATAGCGTCGAGTCACGCACACAAGAGATCGCGGGCTCCTTTCGTATTTAGCTCTCTCTCTCTCAGTCCCGCGGTTATTTATGCCCATACGAGCGAGTAAATCCAATAAGCACAGCTGCGATTTAATCGTATATATACAAGATAAGGACACATAATTGAACCGCAGCTGGCTTTGTCGCGAGGTATTTGCAAGTTTCCGTTTTAGAACGTGCATATAATATATATAAATATATATATATATATATATATATATATATATATATATATATATATATATATATATATATATATATATATATATATATATATATATATATATATATATATATATACGTAAGTGAATTTCGCTCAACGACATCTTCGACTGCAGTATCTGCGAGTTGTGAGTCGGATTAAAAAGGAGGATACCTTATGTAGCGTTTTCTCTCGAGCGATGCGAAATTTTCTAGGAACCTATATAACATATTATATATGTAGAAAGAACTTTGATAATGCGGAAAAGCTCAATGATCCGGTAGCTTTTCACGTGGGTATATATAAGCAGTTATTACTTTCTTCCATATTGAATTTGTCGACGCGCATGAAGTATTTCGTCTATACAATTATATAGACGGGACAAGAGGTGTCGAGAGTACTGCTGATGGAAGAATTCAAAGAAGTCACGGATAATGAGTTACGACTGCCAGATTGTAGATTCAGATGGGGAAAAATTATCATTATGCTTTTGTAATTTATGAGATGATCGAGAGACAGTTAAAAACTGGATTCTCCAAGTCTTCGATTTTCAAGCTATTGAAGCAAAGAAGCTACTATAAATAGCTTGTTCATCAGATTATTGGATTCCGAACGAGGATCAACCACGACGTAGCAGTCATTTGTCATACAACTTACTTATAATTTTACAAAGTTAAAGTTTATATATCATTATAACCATCTCATTGAACGACACTCGACTAACGCCTCAAAATCACGTAATTCAAATAACATCCAGCGATATATTTATCCATGTAGGTACATACACTTCATTAACTTTGTAAAATGATAGATACATATAGTTATAAATCAGCAGCATCTCCAAAGCCATCCGTCTCAATTCCAAAATATAGAAGCACTATATAACAGTTCATAATATACACTGCACCAGCAATCGTCAAACCATTATGTTCTTCGGCACAATTCAGTCTCCGCATGAACGCCAATGCACGCATGCATACACTTTTCGCTATATTGAATCCGCGCTAAAGCTCGCGGTATACCCACGCACTGCGCTACATATATATGTATATATATATATATACATACGGACGATGAAGCCGTCGCCATAAACTCCCGGGCTCGAAATTCCAATCAAATTAGTGCAACGCTAGGATCGCCATTAGTTTATCATTACACAGGCTCATATCGCCTCTGCGCGACGTGTAGCTGTAATTCAGATCGTAAATATAAGTTAACAATACGTTAGACTTACGGATAATGCGTAACGATGCTCTATACAGACACGCGCGCGGTTTGCTTGTATTAATCTCGTTTGCGTGGATTATATCGAACCGGACTTGCACTACTTGATACGCGAGTCTCGCAATAATTTTGTTTGACCGAGTGAATGGAGTATCGATTGTCAAAGCTCTATGTATACTGGCTTGCCCGCAGTGCGCGTACGACGATCTGATACCCAATGCAATTAGCGTTTACATTAACGAGATTGTTGCGCGCGGCCGCGTATGTATATATATATATATATATATATATATGAAAATTCGCGGGAGTTCGTTTGTATTAATGAACTCCGGCGGGCCGGTTTTATATACGCTTATACTTTTTGCCGCGCAAGATTAAAAGCTGCGCGTGCGCAGCTGGGAATTAGGTATGCTGATGAAGCGGTTTCGACCGAAGAAGATGCTGTAAGGGTGTTTCTTTTTTTTTTTTGCATAATGTGAGCTTGCGTGTGTATTATGGAGAAGTTTAATTGAACAAAGTCGTAATCTTGATATAAGGACGTAGACACAGTAGTGGTATAATATTAATGTTAGAAATTCGTCGCTGACACACTTTCCTTGCCTGTGATCAGCGAAGCATAACAAGTGGCCCGACGATGCTTCAACCTCTTATAGATATGCCACTTTGAACCAGACTGGCGGCTACTTAATTTATTTATACGGCATATTTCTGATGGCTATGGTATTATAGTTTTAATATGCTCTTAACTTTCGAAATAATTGACTCATGAAAACAAATCGTACTCGCTCATTCTAAATATTCTTGGTTCAAAAGTACCTTTAAAATAATATGCCTGTCCCGCCTTGGTTGTACAACTATAATTCGATCGTCTCGACTGTCTCTTGAATGAATTATACTCTCTTAAAGTAAAAAAGTGAAAATTTCACTTTTCTTATTAGTGAAATAATTTTCACTGTTGAAAAAGTGATTATTTCACTGTTTCCAATCGCTCAATTATTTTAACTACCAAAACAGTGAATATTAACTTCGAAAAAAAGTGAATTTGAATCACTTTTTAAGCAGTTAACTGATTTGCCCGCGCAGACGCGACAATATCAAGATGGCCGCCGGCGCGGAGCGTCAGTTCGGCGTGATCGTCCAGACAGAACTCCACGGCGTCAACTTGCTCTTTTTGGAAGTACTTAGTGCTCTACAATTGCTGGTCGTTTGGCTGAATATAGGCCAATAGGCTCTTCTAGTTTTGGCGGAACAACGAGGCAAAAAAATCGCATTGCTTCGACCGGAGAATTAGTAGATCAGGATGCGACGAGCGCGCGCGAGAAACCTAACCTTGCACGTGTCTTTTTGGCTTTGAGCACGCTCGCGGACGAGGCGCGTGTTCATCCGACAGACAATAATACTTTCGTCATAACTCAACGGCGTCAACATGTGCGTATGTACTATTCACTAAATTAAAAGTGAATATGTGCTATGCGATTGGAATAAATCAACTATTTTTTAAGTGAACATTCACTGTTCAAAAAGTGAACATTTACTGTTCAAAAAGTGAATATTCACTGTTCAAAAAGTGAATATTCACTATTTTAAAAGTTAATTGTCACTAATTGAAAAAGTTAATTTTTTCACTATTTCAGAAAGTGAATATTCACTATTTGCTAGTGACCGACTTATCACTATTCCAAAAAGTGACTATTCACTGTGAAATAGTGAATTTTCACTTTTTTACTTTAAGAGAGTACAAGCAAGTATTATATATCGTTTAGAGTTTCGCGATCTGCGAGCCCGAGATTGTCTCTATACTATACATATATATATACTTTACATTGTAATAATTAGTAAATGAAAAATCACTCTAATTAACTGTCTAAAATAGCGCTACGATGCGAAAAAAGCTCGCACAGATTCAGCAAGCAAAGAAACGCAACTCATCGCAATCTCCTACTTTTAATATGTGTACTCAGCTTAATATCTTCCCGCGCAATTCAAACTCATTATTCCAAACCCCCAACATTTACCCAACCGCGCTGAAAACAAGAAAAAAAAAACTTCCTCTCGCTCATGAAGCCCTCGAAACATCGCGCATTTACGAATACCGACGCAGCGCTGCGCAGAACGATTTTCCATCAAAAACAGGGCCCGAACAGCTCTTGCCTGCTTATATATATACGCGGCTGAGCTATCCAGCCGCGTGATGCTTAATTTCCCGTTCGCGTTCAGTCTGCGGCCACGCGCAATTTGCCGTTCGCTCAATTTGCGCTTCTCTCACTGCTTCTGCTGCTGTTATACGATGATGTATACGTGTGAGATCATATATATATGTATGTATGTACCGAAGACACGAACTGCGCATTCGCGAGCGCTTCGCATATAGCCCTATATACCGGTAATTGTTATTGCGATGAATTATGGTTTATAAATTTACGACTGACTTGAGCTCGCTTGCGTCATAGTTTTGAGCGTTGAACGCCGATTATGGCTTGGATTGAATTATTTCCGATCGTGTACTGCTGTTTCATTCACGCACTTTTTAATTTCGCATACAGCAATTATTTCCTTATACAATAGTACATTTCACACATAATTCGATAAAATAAAAATACAAAACACACATCCCAGTCTCGTTCTAATCGTAACCGTCTCACTAGCGCAACAACCATCCCCTAAAAAAAACGTCTCGACACCCAACTACTACAAAAAAAGCGTCTCAAAAGCAACGGATCGCAAAAAGCTCGAGCAATTCACAGCCCGCGCTCTCGCAAAACGTCTGAAAAGTGCCCGCGAGAGACAATTGGCCACAAGAAAGCGCGAACTTTTCGCGACGAAATTTTCTTCCTCTTCTCCTCTCTCGTTCCTTTTTTTTCACCGGCTACGTCCTCCAGGTCTGTCGTATATATATATACACAGGCAGACTCTCTCGTGGAAAATCACTCGAGCGAGCGCCTCCTCGAGTTATTTCCTCGAGCCGGCTGGCTTCCCTCTTGAAGACGCGAAGAGGAAAAAACGAAAGAAGGAGCACAAGAAACGGAGTGCAGGAGGATAACAAAAATAAGCGCGAGAAAGATGTGCAGCGAGATAAGATGAGAGCGACGAGCGTCGAGGATCGAGTAGTGCAAGCAAGGAGGGCTATGTCTCCGTGTGTGTGTGTGTGTGTGTGTGTGTGTGTGTGTGTGTGTCTATGAGCATGTGTTGGGGGGAAATAAAGAGAGGAGAGGCGCGTTGAGATGAAGGATGAAAATAAACAATAGGGGATGGTTTTTGATGGCGTTCGCGATATTTTTTCGTTGTTGCTAAATCTCGGTTTTCGGGTTAATAATCATGTGTCGCGAAACAGTTTTAAACTATCACAACATCGCAGATGCTGCAAATGAAAGGAAAATCGACGTGGCGACGGTTGGCAAGAAGAACAATATAAAAAAGCCGCAACAAGCTCGGAAGTGAGAAATCGAGTAGAAAAAGTCGTTCACGACAACCGAGTGGCAAACTCCGACGTATCTATATAAAACGCTCGCACACACACACATACAGGCCTCTCCTCTACTCCAGTCTCTCCCTCGTGTATGTATATATATTATACGAACCAAGCCCTCCTGCAAGATGTATGAGCGATGAAGTTTTCGAGGCGACACGTACGAGCCCCCGCGAGAAGCAAATTTTCGGCCTCTCGTTCGACAAGCGGATTTAATAACGCCTTGTTTACTCGCGCAAAGTTACGCGCGCGCGTGTGTGTGGAGAATATCGTTATCACGATTGTCGAGCGAAGAAATTGATGCCGCTTTTTTTGGCCTCTGACGTCGTATAGGGCATGAATATAGTAATCTGTCTGCGTTGCGGAGGAAAAAAAGTCGTTGAATGAGACTAATATTATCGGCGAATGTGGAACGAGTAAAAATAATATCTGTACTATATATAATTCTCGATTAATGCCGATCTATATACAGAATTTGATTAAACTCGTCGTGGAATATCATTCGAGGGTATTATATTGATAAACTGTGACGTTCGATCTATAAATAATGAATGACAATGATTTTCTTTTCGCAAATTATTCATTTTTTTTAATATATATTTTTACGCCTACATTCCCTGCTCTTTTCGCGGACGATAAATTTTACAGCTCGTCGGCAGTTGGCTGACGCGTTTTCATGATTCACGCGAATATGGTAAAAAAAAATGAAGATCGCGCTCATTTCTTCAACGGAGTATTGATGTCCCGAAAGTATCCTTTTGGAGACTTCGAGCGTTGCCACGGTGACTCGTCCTATAAAAAGTATATATAAATCACTATATATACAAACATATATATATCATCGAATATTCAACGCAGACAATTCATTTGCTTCCGAGAGCCACATACGCACGTCTGACCAAACTCGCGGCTATTCTACTCTTATTATATATACTCCGACTATAAATCCCTTTCAATTATATAGCCATCGATCGACATTTCCCGTAAATTCAGAAGCAAACAAACCTCCGCGTGTAATGTAGGTATATAATACCGCGAAATCTCACGCAACTCGCGCGAACCGCTGATGAATAAAAAATCAAGTGCGTAAATAAACAAACATACGCGCAGCCGAAGATGAGCTCTATATTGATTTATTAATTCCCGACCTGCGTGCGTATCGCGACTATATATATATATATATATATATATATATATATATATATATATATATAAGCTCCGGCGATTAGCGCTTCGAAGTTTATACACACACACACACACACACACACGCGTATATGGATGCAAACGCGTCGAAAATAAAAAAGAAAAGTAGGTCACCGTGTCTTGTCTCGCCGCTCTTCGGAATCGGTAAAAAACAGAGCTGGCGCGCGTAATTACCGGGGTAAAAAGTAGTCCGCGCGCGCATAATTGACGCTCGAAGAAAACGAGTGTATTTACGCCAGAGTAAGAGAGAACCGATTATTCGTATATTCGCTGGTATTGTTGTATTTTTTTTACTCGGCACCGATTAAAGGGAACTCGATACTCGCGAATGGCGTCGAATTCATTGCTTCTTCTCTCTGTATATGTATTTTTCGAGCTTTCGCCGTATTTACGCGCGAGATGTGTGTGTGTGAAAGAAAAAAAAGAACGTATATAGTCGATCGCGCGCGGGAAAATTTGATTGGAAAAAACCGCGCGAGATATTCGTTCTGATCGTTCCTGCAGCGTTTTTATTGTATACATGTATAGATAAAATGGGAAAAAGTTTGAGGAATTGTTTTTACCCCGGGATTCAGCAGCTCGCTTATACTGTTGATCCGGCTATTCATAATCTCGACTTCCAATTGTTCTTTGCGTACCTGTGGATTTAAAGGGGCGGAGGGAGAGGAAAGAGAGAATTAGGTTAGCGAAATGATAAGTTTTAATCCGGACCGTCCGTCGTAGATTTATGCAAATTGGATGCTTGATTATGAATTTGTACCAAGATAAGCGCGGCCGAGTATTATTGCGTTTTTATATATCGCTGTAAATCGGAAATTTCGATGAAAAGTTAACGACGCCCGATTTCTCTATAATTTCATGTGTATATAATTCGATCTTGCGCGCGAGCGTATTTAAACAGCGCGAAACGTCGAGAGCACGTGATGTATATATATATAGCGCGAGCTTGGAAAAGTCGATACGTCTATGCTGCCTGATAAATGATATTTATGTTTCAAATTAGTGACAGTTATTGAGTATTAAAGTTTGATTGCACGACTCGGCCGATGTGCTATTTATTATCGCTCTCGGAAACGTCATTTCCTCAATATATATATATATATACTTATATCGCTCGCAGGATTTTTCTATCTCTAAATAAAAGTAGACACAACCGTTATGCATAAACAGCAGAATAAATCAAAGACATTACCGAGAGTCGCGTCGCGGAAAATAAAGTCAATGTAACGTATATATACTTTTGAGAAAGTAGGCAGTGAACGGTTTAATTATGGCCCTAAAAAAACGGGAAGCTGAGCTCTTACTTACGACTTTCTTTGTCTTGTCGAGGAAGATGTCGGCCTGCTGGAGCTGTAACGTTAACAATGGGAGCTTATATTGCAAACATTTCGCTGGCGATGTATTGGCTCTAAAACCCGCGGTATATATATAGTAGAGCTTGGGGGTGTGTGTATATATATAAACGCGTATTTACGTCGTGAAATATAATGTTATTGTTTCCAGTACTAAAGTTAACATTGCGAAAAAAGAGTAATATTCCGGAGTCGCGATGAAAGATATGCCGCGGCGTTTATAAGGCGGGAGAAATACTGCTCTGGATTCTATATATATATATGTATATATATATAAGGACTATGTGTGTGCTTTAACATTTCAGTAAAACCGAGCTATGAAATATTTTTTTTTCCAGGTATAATCGATCTGTATATTCGTAATAAAGCTGTCTAGACACTGGAAGAGCAATATATCGATTAACTTTGTGCATGTTTCAGAACGAACGATATATACACCTGCTGTTTTTCAAATTTTCAAAAGGATCCATCAGTGCGGCGTTTTCAAGGATGATTAAACTGCAGCATTTCAAATCACGCGCAGAGCTCGTCGGATGAATGTATGCCGCATAGCGAACTATGTATAACCCGAAGAAAAAAAGCTGAGACTTCTATTCCACACTCCGGAAAAACTAGCCTTTTTATCACCACGAAAACACCGCTGTCATTCACCGCACCCCAGTATTATACAATCCACTTTCGAAAGAATCCAAGACACGTCTCTCCCTTATATACCTTTAAAACAACGTCGCTGCCTTTGTATACACACACCCACACAGGCGCATCTCGCAACACTTTCCCTCTATCTCGCCTTTCATTTTCCGGCTTGACGCTTCCACAAAAGCTCCTTTTGAAAATCATCTCTCGCAGACGCGACTCGCTTCCCTCTCTCTCTCTCTCTCTCTCTCTCTCTCTCTCCCGAGTAATGACAAATAACGCTCGGTACTTACGTGCCTGTTGATGCAATTGTAAGCGGGTTTCACTTGCAAGACGCTCTCCTTGCGCGGCAGCTTCTGCAAAGGAGGAGATTTCGAGGACGATTAATTAGCCCTTATGGCTTATGTAGTGTGCGTGGGTGGTCCTAATTTTACCTTCTCCGCTACATGGCGCAGCTCGTTGAATTTCTTCGTGTTCAGGAGGAAGATCGTCCAGCTCTGAAAGTACATACATGGTTTCTGCAGAGAATCAACGGAATTTTGGAGTAATTGTAAAGTTTGATATATCTATTTTCTTCGTCTGCCTTGTATATATATATATATATATATATATGCTGGCCAATATATCAGAAACGGATATAGCCTTGTTAGTGAATAGTTTACGGCTGAACCCGTGGTAGATTGGCTGTATCTAATATTTAAAGAGCCTAGTCTAGACTATTTTTTCTTAAGACTCCAAAATCAGATTATTCAGATCCGATGAAGCACTCATCGTTGGACGTGAATTTATTGACAAGTATAGCTTCCTCCTGATAAGCAATTCTCATTTTAAAAAAAATTACTCTGGACGTTTTCTAAAAACACAGATGGCAAAAAGCTCGATTGATGCTGACTGAAACTTACGCACGCTCAGCCGCTCATTAGAACCCGCTGCGCGCGATATACACGCGCATAATCCGCTATACGGCAAGAGTAAAAGAGCGTTTTGACCCGTCGCGAAATTATTCATATCCAGCGGTATGTACATATAATCGTAAAAAGCAACGAAAGCCGATAAGTCGACTCCTCGAAATTCTATCCAGCGAGATTACACGCGCTGTATCATATTTTTCGGGCCGCGCAATATGCCCTTTTTTCTCTCTCTTACTATGTTGACATGCACACGTGCCTTTATGCTTCTCTCTCTCTCTCTCTCTCGCTTTCGCGCATAAAAAGCGATATTAAAGTCTCTCGCGGCAGGTAGACGAGCGCGGTATATGTATATATGGAGTGGGCGCGAGCGAAAGCTGAGCTTGAATGAGAGTCGCGATTTTTTCGTTCTTTCTTCGGGGAAAAGGGCCTTTGCCGGGGCGGCTTTCTTTGTTGCGCCGCGCTTTCACCGCGAGATTATTGTGTACCTGGGAGTATCTAATATTCTCTCGCGTTTCGAGAGGCTCGTATGTGCAGTAGATACGATGTGGCTGCAGGATAAGGGATTTAATGCGATTTTAAAAAAAATTTTTTTCGATGTAAACAATTGGCGACCGCGGTTTTTGGCTTCTGTTATATAGAAATTGACTGATTAGCTCGCGGTGTCCCCTTTAATCATGTTGCTCGAGCTGCTCATTATCCGTTGGTAGACCACTGATGGTCGACACGTGGTGATGGCATGTATCAGACGATAATGATACGACGATATATATAGGCGATTGCAAGTGTATACGATACTCGATTTAGCGTGACCGCGTATTGTATCGCACGATCGAGATAAAAATTTCCTCGCAATGATTTCCTTGATTATATACATATAGCTCTGCGTATGCGGATGTAAAAATAAGTTCGCGAAGCAGGTCAAATCGGACGCGTTCCTTGATACACCGACGAGATTAATACATTGTAATGCATGAGTCGATGTAACTTTGTAAGATTGGCCAGACGCAAGATATGCGAGATATTGATCCAAGATATTGATCCAATTTCCGGCGAGAAATTCAACAGAGCAGATGTTTAATTGCATATACGTCCCGATAAGGCCAGTAATTCTCGCGACTTGATTGATCAACTAATATTCACACACATCGCGCGCATATACACATCTCGCAATATAATATCCAATACACGAAGTTGTTCGAATAAAAAAAAAAGGTAAGCTACTACATAAAACTCACGGGGAGAATCGCTGCGAAGCTTCGAGACTTCTTTTCAAGAATTTACATCGGGTCAAGGTTTACATCTCCTCCATACACTTTTTACATTCACACTAAAAAGTCCCTAAAAAAAAGAAGAACAACCTGATGCCGTTCCGCGTCGTATATATAAGAGAAGCATGATTCCGGCGCTCGATGAAACTCGCGAAATAAAAAAAAATTCATAAACTACGACGGTAAATCACGTCCCTTCAATAAAAAGACTGTACTCGCGAAATCCCTCGGAAGAAACGAGATGAAGATATATAAGCTCTACTCGGCCATATAAAAAAGCTCGGCGCGCGAAATATCGTCCGAATAGGTATGTATGTACGTACACGTATATATATATATATATATATATATATAACAAGAAGAAACTGTAGCTGAGGTTAGAATACGACCCAGTTCTATCTGTCTCGTCGTTTCAAGAGCGCAGCTTTGCGTCTTTAATGGATTTTCACAAAGCGCCGCAAGTGTGCCTCGGATTAATTAGAGCGAGGTTCGAGCCCGTTTTCTCTTTGCTCCAGCAGACCTGGCGATATCACACGCATAGGTTATTCTTTCTTTTTTTTTCAACGTCACAACCCTTTTGGTGCGACCGAGATGGACATTCACTCGAGGACGCAATCTTACATACGTCTAACTAATTAACTAAAATTTTATCCAAACCAAGCCGGAAATGAATTGCAAAAGCCCTACAATCATTCACTGCAATTTGCAAACGCAGGCTCCCAATTAGCCCGAGCTTACATACAATACTCACGGTTATTGTGTAGGTAAGCACGAGCAGGACGAGGAAGCAGGTGATGGCCGTTATGGCACCGCATCGCGGCCCGAAGTGAAACAACGTCCTGAAGTATCTGTCCGTCAGTAGGTAATTGTAGACCTGCGAACAAAGCTCTCATCTCGTCAGAATTCTCCCGTCGCGCGCGATTCGCATAGCGAATTCCCTCGAACGAAAATAATGCAATTTTTCGAAAGAAAAAAAAGCAACAACTTAACCTATCTCACCAGCGACTTCCAGCCGATACCGGTCGATCGGTAGTACTTGTACAGTCGATTGTCGTCCATGTCCGAGTTTTTTTTTCGTATTTCGCGCAACACCCAATAATTTATCCAGTCGTCCGAGGGGAAACGGTAATTTCGAAGTAACCAAGCGTACGACGACCTGACAGCCAGAAGTGGAGTAACAAAAAAGCAGAAGACAGAGGGAGAGCGAGATAACGATATACAAATGAAGTATGCGCTGCAGTGGCGGGAAAAAAGTACACCGACGTAGCCGTCGTTTTCTCGTGAGCAAAAACGAGGAAAAAGCGACTGATATATCGATTGGCCGAGTCGGTTTCTTTCGATACATCATTTAGATATATACCGTATACACACAAACAGTTTGAGGAGGAAATAATCGAGTCATTCCAGCACGCGAATCGTATATACGAGCCGCAGGAGAACAACAAGTCGTCATTGCTTTTCGAACACGCACGCGTCTGTTGTTTACTCGACTGAGCTTCGAATGTGTAAGCGAAGGCTTTGTTTTGGATTGCGTTCACGCGTCAAAGGGAGACTCATCTCTTCGAGTATCTACCCCGTATAATGACTTAAATATGCAGCGATCGATGTACACACTGACACAGTTATCGGCTGCGACGTGTGTACACTTGGAGTCTATATATATATAGGTACTTGTTTGTCTTTTTCATTGTAGGAAATATCTCGTTACGAGGGGAGGAACTTTCGTACTCGGTTGGGTCTATTTTTGAATTAAAAAATCGTTTTTCCGATCGAAGAGGCGTACGACCGTGAAATGTTATTAAAATACTCGTCCGTATAATACTTCTGGAATAAGCGCGCGACACAATTTACCACAAGCTCAACCGAGTACGACACCAGACACAGCGAGATCCGCGTCTCAGAGTCTATAATATAATAAACATCGTCTTACGTCATATCTACAAATACTTTTCCTCCGCTCCGCACATCAGCAACAAAAATACACGTCCTCCATTCTCTCTCTCTCTCGACAGCTTCAGTCACGTATAGCGCATATACCGATCTCCGGTCCCGAAGAATAAACCTCAAAACTCCGGCAGCAACGGGAAAAGCCCATCCGCCTACTCTTCCCTCGGAAGTCTCCCGTCGACAAGTTATGACAAATTTTTTCGACACGTACAACCTCCCTCCCGATCGATCGATCATCCCTCGCGCATGCACGCGTTAACATGTATATATATGTATATATACACATGATAAATAATTCTCGCGCGAACGACGCGATTTTCGGGGCCAAGCGGCTTTATTACGAATTAACGCATCGATCAGACCGGCTAGACGGAAAAAGGCTGCGCGCGAGACGCCGCGGAAAAAGCGGATGTTGTACAGTGGGATGATGCTTCGACGAGGCCGTGCGACGGTATATTAAATTTTGAAAGCGGACGCGCGAGAGAAGTTCGCTTTGATGGATTTCAAGGGCATGCATCATTGTGGAGGATTTATGAAAAATTTATCAGGAAGGTCGACGGATCGTGTGTCTGGCCTCTTTTGCTGCTTAAATTTTCATCGAGTTTTCTTCTCTATTCAAGAGGATCAATCGTAAGCCTATAGTCGTCGGGACAGACGGTGTATTATACGCTCAATTTATCGTAGCAGGCATTGTTCCCTTCGTCTCGTTTGGAATCGAGCGACAACGGAAGCGTGTATATGACTTATTAAAGCACACGTACGCCTACTCGTACTTTACCCCCTACTCTTACGCTCGTCAATTATTCACTGTATCGAGATAACAAGTGTAGCCGTTATATGTATATATATATATATATCGATAGACACACACGTGTCGTCTGCGCAAGTGACTTCCGGTATTTAAACAAATCGATGACACGAGGCACAACCTATATACAATGCCTCTGTATGTCTATATCGAACACTTTTGTTTTTGCGCGCGACGAAACGCAGCGAGACGAATTAAAAAGGCGCAGCGACACGACTGACTGGGCAAAAAAAACATGCCCGCCGATTAAAAGCTCACGGACGACCGGCTGCCGATAAGGCGATGGACTGTGAAGTTCGCGACGCTTCATTAGTCCGAGGCTTTCTTTGTTATTATTACATTTTTTTTACGGAGTTTGCGAAATTCGAGCTCGCCGTCGAATTTTTCCGGAAACCCGCGTCGTCGTCGCGGGCGCGCGCGCGTGATTTTCGAGCTCGAAAATTCTTGCGCGGCGGGGGAGAGCTTTGAATATGTAATCAGTCGCTCGGAAAAGAGATCCGCTCTTTTTGAGAAGGCCACCGCGCCAGCACAGCAGCGCCGTCAAAGAGTCAAAGAGGAATCTTTCATACTGATTCCTTTCAACGATATTACTTTACCGCGCGCTTTCAGAATGATTCCTCTCCTCTTCTGCTTCTTCTTGGTTCTTGTCACACCTTTGCATCATCGCGATGATAGATGATCGCGTCGGTGATCATTTCGAGTAGAATATCACGTTGCGTCAGTGCGATTATACTGCGATCTCTGTATTTCTCTTTCTCCTTCTTTTTTTTTTTTATTTCGTGCGTTTCAATTTGCGTATAGAGGTGACTGATTGAAAATTTCGATTCTGATTATTTTATGCGGGGAAATCACGAACGTCAAAGGTAAAACATTGAAAGGATTCGAAAAGGCTTTTAAAAGTAGCATGCATTAACTCTCATAACGAATATTGAAGTTGCGTATAAATTGTTTGTATGTGCAGGATTGCATTTATATAGCAAGAGCAAATAATATGTTTTAAAATTAAAGAATTTAAGCATAAATCAGCTTCTCTTTCGAATGATAACCGTACGTATCTGCAAAAAATCGAATATTAATTTCGAAGTTGATAAACCCTCGAAATTAATATTTGTTTTCGATCCTCCGAATCATCCGCTGGGCATTTGTATCGATGAAAGATAATTGAAAAGTATCGAAAGAGTTGCCCGAAAAAAAGTATAACGCACACGCATAAACGCGAGAAGAAAGGGAGAAACAAAAACCGTCGCTATTGTGTGCCATAACCCAAAAGCAAAATTTTCCGTCCTCTCGAATCCATCACCTTCGATAAAGCTAAATTAAAAAAATTCTCTCTCAGTCTTGACACAAAGATGTGCGACAAAAGCAAATGCAGCTGCAAAAAGAAGGCCAACCAGGCCTCGTCGTCGGTTCAGCGCAAGCTCGAAGAGGAGTATGCCAAGTTCGCCTCGACGCCGAGCGACTCGCTCCTCAAGAAGTATCTCACTCGCGAGGTCTTCGACAAGCTCAAGGTGGGTGAAAAAAGCTCTCTTTTGTGCGGAGGGCTTATATCTACTGCGGGTTATTAATTATGGATTTTCGAGCGAGAGACACAGACAGACAGACAGAGAGAGAGAGAGAAGCTTCTTTGAAGATTTTAAGTGCGTGCAAGCTCGTATTCGGCAAGCTTCTTTGTGCGTCTGTGTGTGGCCTTGGATATTTTGCTTTTTCAAAGGGTTACCTCGTTTTCATGGCTTGCATAAAGCTCCCAACCGTAAAACCGATTTAAAACATTAAACGAATTTTCGTCAGAACTTCACCGATATATAAACTACCTCATTTCCTCCGGCGAGTTCCCGGCAAAAAGAAACAAACCTCTCGCCCAAGCATTCATAAGAAAGCCAATCTCCGCTCTTTTCTCTGCCTCAAAAAAAAAAAAAAAAGAAACCCTCAACCCTCTTCCTTCCTCTCTCCAGACCCGGAAGACTCGCTACGGTTCGTCCCTCCTGGACGTGATCCAGTCGGGCCTGAAGAACCCGGACTCGGGCATCGGAGCTTACGCCCCCGATCCGGAAGCCTACACGACCTTCGCCGCCCTGTTCGACCCCATAATCGAGGACTACCACGAGGGCTTCAAGCCGACAGACGTACATCCAGCATCGAACTGGGGTGACGCGAGCAAAGTACCGAGTTTCGACCCCGAGGGCAAGTACGTCATCTCCACGAGGGTCCGGTGTGCCAGGTCTCTAGAGAACTATCCGTTCAACCCGACGATGAGTCGAGAGCAGTATCTCGAGATACAGGATAAGGTCAGTGGCTAGAGATAGCGCGAGCTTTTACTTTTTTCCGGCTTCTCCGGACGATCGTTGTCTTTGTTTATTGCGCTGGGGGATGAGGAGTTTGCGTGAATATTTTTTGCTGCCGAGGGGCTGACTGTAATGATGCTGCGTACTGCAGTGGGTCTTTTCTCGTGACCCAGTTTTGCGGCTCTGAATTTTGCATTGCTCGGTTAATCGCGTGTAAAAGCTCGCGTTTCAACGCACGAGAAAGAAGAGAAACTTCAAACGAGCTTTAATTAACAATTCCAAAACCAACTCCTCCGCGATAAGCGTTTCTTCATCCCCTCCACCAACGGTTTCTCTCGTTTACGCACTCGTTCCACCTCCCTATATATATTCATTGCGCGCGTTGGCTGCCGTATATACGCGTTTCCCGCGAGCTTTTGTATATCCGGTCTATTCTTCCTGCATTTCCGTCTCGTCTCATTTTTATTTCCGTCCCTCTCGCTGAAATTCTTTTCCGCGGCTCCTTTTACGCGCCGGATTAAAGGGGATGCGTTTTGATCTCGCGCCTCCTGCTTATCCTTATAAGAGCGTTTTTCTTTCTTCATTTTCTCGAGAGCTTCGCGGCGGTGCTTTTCTTCTCGCGTCGCGCGCGCGCGCAGAGAAAAAAGATGAAAATTAACGACGCGACGACGAATCGAGGGAAACCGTTTTTTTTTATTCCGTCTTCTCTGGAGTGAATTTTCATTTAGCACGTGTGTGCTTTATTTTGTACAATGGCGAGGAGAGAGAGAGAGAGAGAGAGCGAGTTTAATTAGGACATCGTTTACGCTGGACGAGTGTATTCAATTACTTCGCCGAGCTCGAGCTCTTTTTGGAGGTCCCGGTGCACTTCAGCGGTGCGTTTATATAAGAGTCTAATTATGAATGCGCAAATGGAAACATTTCGTTTTATAATATCGTCGAAATAAATTTAATCCGCGAGGAGGGACAATGAAATTGTTGCAATTATTCAAATTAGTTTGTTACTCTGTATATTATTAATTATTATGATTTAAAAGGCCGTCGTATCGTTTAAATGAGCTCTTGCGCGCGGGGGGCACTACGAATTAATGAAGGAGGTATATATATATATATTCGAATGTGTACGTTCGAAGAGAGAGAGAGAGAGAGAGTATAATTAAAGCTTTCAAATATACATTGGGTTTGTTGTTTTTTCATCGGTTAGTTTGTATGTAGAAGCTTTGTAAGCTCATTATTTCGCGTAACGATATACGCCGAGGCAGCTAATGAAACGTAATACGGAATTCTCTGTTATCGGGCTAATTGTTATTAGCTCAGACAAGCGCTTCCACGAGTACGCACACGAGTTTAGAAGCATTCGCAGAGAGACATTTTGCAAAGTATATATACAATAAAACACGTAAAAAGCAATTGTCCCGATCGTCAGATTTCCCGCGCACTGAAGAACCTGGACGGCGATCTAAAGGGCGAATACTACCCTCTCGAAGGTATGGACAAGGAAACCCAGCAGCGCCTGATCGATGATCACTTTCTTTTCAAGGAGGGCGACCGCTTCTTACAGGACGCTCGAGCTTGCGAATTCTGGCCAACCGGTGAGTGACGAGGATATATCAGCGATGTCTATCTCTCCCGCCTTTTTCCCAACTCGAGAGAGAGAGAGAGATTACTCGTCGACATTTATAGCTACTTCTTTGGTGTGTGTGTGTGTGTGTGTATCTATATATACTGTGGGCGACGCCATCGCCATCAGAGAGGGAGAGAACTAATTGACGGGACGACGCAACACAGGGGGTTATCAATTTTAAAGAACAGAACTATCCCGAGAGAAAGCCATCACCATTCAAAACACTATACTCCCGCCTGGCAAATTACGTTCGTGAAATATCCCCTCGGAGCTGCTGCTTCTTCTTCTACTTCTTCTTTTTCTCCCCCTCGCCATTACGGCGCACACGTCTCGTTCGTTCGTTCGCATTTTTCTCCCTAGCATTATTTGTCTCGGCGTCGTTTTTCCGCGCGGTTTCCCCTCGTCAGAATGGAAAACAATCTAGAGCGAGAGACAACGCTATATGCCCTTGCACGAAAGTATGCGCCGGTACGATCGAAATTTTAAACGAGTAATTGAGTGAAGTTTGTGGAGCGTGCGGTATATATCTATATATATATAGAGAGAGAGAGGAGGGATTTTTTGGCAGAGTAAGCGCTTCTTTGAGCTTATTACACCGGGAATTCCGGAGCTTTGCCAGGGAGAGCTTTTCGTTCCCTGGTATAATATAAGGCCTTTTTTTTATTCCATTTCTCCCGCGGATGAATATCATACGTGGGAGATGAGTAAATAATCTCATTCAGGCTTTACCTTTAATTAATGGCGAACGCTTGGGACGAGTGCTATCAAAAGCTCGAATTTTTCGCGTAGTTATACTACTTCGATCCGTATATATATATACACGAGAAATCTCAAATTCACCGCCAAAAAAAAAACAAATCGACGCAGCCAATAATGATCAATCACCCGATCACACACACACACACACACAGACACACCGATATCGAAAAACAAAAAACCTGATGGCAATCGGCTCTCGGTCACTTATCTTCTTTCTTCTCGTATATAAGAGAGCAGCAGCAGCAGCAGCAGCAGCAGCAGTCTGCCATCATCGCGGAGAAAAAAGCGTTGCTCGCGTCGCTATATATCCCCGGCTGCGAAGAAAAGCTCTCTCGAGTCAAGTAATTGGATTCAAGCTCGCGCGACAATATCGCAAAAGTCGCGGATTTGTAACGAATTCTTTTATATATATGAATATAGTCCACTCGGAGGCTCGTGAATTCTGATGCCTGCAGCGTCCCTCGGACTAATTTATAATGCTAATAGCTCTTGCCTTCCTATATATATATGTATACGGTAGCGCGTGCTTGATTTATACCGGTCGAGATAAATTTGAAGAGCCATCTCATCTCTCGGTTATCGGACTTGCGTGCTGTGCTGGACGCGTCAATCAGTCTCTGGTGCACATGATGTAAAATATGCGGGAATTGATTAAGATGAGCTCGAATCCAGTTCGTCTGTGGCAATTTTCATTGGTTACAGCTATATGTGGTTCTGTATTTTAAAATTTTTTTCTTTTTTCAACCCGAATGCTCGATTGAGTATAATACGATTTTCGGGGATTATTGTATGATTTCTTTAATTCAAAATTCGCGATGAGACAATTGAGCAGCAATGATCCAAAAAACAAGCGGACCAATCAAGGGAATCAACTCCAGCTATAAACAGACGATAACACAGCAACCTCGTACATACAAAGCTCATACCGATCAATAATCCATTAGCCGCGGACCAAATCAATTCTCACAGAGCATCGCGATCTTTTCCTGCGCATTCCCTCAAACAATAGCCTTCGCAACAGCCCTAAACCAATACATCCACACACACACCCACACACACAATAGCTCTCCGCATAGTTCTCCACATAACCCACATAGCCGTGACGGCGCATACCAAATTGTTTCGACCGCGCACTGCTTAATACTGCATATATATATATATATATATATATATATATATACGTGCGTGGGTGGCTGTATACAGGCCGTGGCATCTTCTACAACGCGAACAAGACGCTGTTGGCCTGGTGCAACGAGGAGGACCACCTGCGGCTGATCTCGATGCAGAAGGGAGGCGACCTGTCGGCGGTCTACGCTCGGTTGATCGAAGCTCTCGGCAAGCTCGAACGCCAGCAGCTTAGATTCTCACGTCACGAGCGCTTAGGATACCTGACCTTCTGCCCGACCAATCTCGGCACGACCATTCGCGCCTCCGTGCACGTCCGGCTGCCAAAGCTCGCGGCCGATCCTCAGGATCTCAAACGCGTCGCTGGTATTTACAATCTCCAGGTGAGAAGTTTGCGCGAGGAGGGAGCCAAGATTTTTGGGTTATCGATTCGAGGCCAGCCCGCGTATATGGCAGATATTTTCAATGTTTTTTTCCGCGGGCATTTTGTAATTGATAACACGCCGGGAATCTATTGGATTCTAGAGAGCCGATTCCACGCGAGGAATGTACATCGATCGGACGAGTCTAGCCTTGTCTAAATTGTTCGGGAAATTCTACTTTATTACTTATTTATTTCGCTTGAAAATCCTACTTTCAAGATTCCTCGCTATGTCGGTAACAAGATTAAAAAAAAAAACTCGCAGGTACGCGGCACCCGAGGCGAGCACAGCGAGAGCGAGGGTGGCGTCTACGATGTCAGCAACAAGAGGCGAATGGGGCTGACGGAACACGAGGCCCTCCTCGAGATGGGCAACGGGATCGCCGAGCTGATCAGACGAGAGGAGACTTTATAAGACGACGGTGCCGAAGCAGTGACGCTGCGTTTTCTTCGCGTCGAAGCGAGCGATTGGCCTTATGTTACCCTCGTGTATGTGTAAGGCTCGTCGCGATGAAGACCAAGTTCGCTAAACGGCTTGGTGCACTTTTCGACGTATATATTGAATCATAAACGTCTGGCGAAACTCTTTTAGGCGGGGAGAATAAAGTTTTATTGATCGTGAGATTTTGACGTTTTTTTTTAGTCGACTGACGTCATGCGCGGACAATTTTCGTCGCGTGATCAATTCTTACCGAGAGCTGTGCCAGCAGCTGGGTATATTATAAGAGAGAAAAGAAAAATTATGTGTGAATTAATAATTCGTATAACGGAGTCTGCTTTATATTTAGAAGCATACAATACAGCCTCATAGCTCTCACGAGTATTTCTCAACTAATAAACACAAATGCGATGATCCACGATATTGAATCAATAGTTATAAGAATTGGTAGACCGTCAGCTTTGATGCACAGCCATTGTGAAAGCTACATTCTCATTCCGTACGCCTATAATTTGGCCTTAATTAATAAATACAATCGCTAAGATAAATCCCCGCTCATCCGACGCTTATCCCCGGCGATATTATATATGCTGAAACCAGCACGTGTTGGATTAAAAGAAATACTATAATGCGGCGAATGAGAACTCATCTCGGCACATTAATCATTTTGTCAATTATTATTTCAGGATTTTACACAGACATGGCGCATGCTACGAACCGTCGATTTCACGTTTTTTTAAACGGGATTCTCATTGACGCGTGTGTATTTGCTATCGCGCATTGGCGGTTATCCGCAATTCGAAGATTTAGAATTTGATATAATTACGTATTGTTTTTAAAAAAATAATTAAGAATTTAATGCAGAATATTAATACGAATGCTTCACTATCGGAAATGAGATTTCCAAATCTAAATCTTGTTATTCGCGTAATTGGAAAATGGCTCGGATTTCAAATTTATTGAATCCTCAAAATTTCTGCTATATTGGTTTAAAAATGACAGCTCTTATAGAAATGATCAATATATACATGAATCAAAATACCGAAAATAAATTTAAACGGTTGTTCAAATACAAACTTCCTTTGACCCAATTTATCCTGTCTATATCCAGCTGAAATCCGCATACTTCAGCAGCAGCTGTAAGGAAAAACAGTCGGATCGATCTAACGTACATAAAGATCTCGCTCATTGCAGATCCGGACCAACGCTCCGAGGGGTTGTTCCCAAACAAGGCCATGTACGCGTACATCAGCCAAAAAAAGACGAAGCTACAAAAAACAGAGCAATGACTACGCGTTTATCGGGCCGTCCGTATACACGTCAATTTGCATCGATTATCGTCTCGTGTATAGACAGCCACTCATCGGCTATATACGAAGCTGTCTACGCGTTTGTCTATATCTATAATCCACGAGTAGGCGCACGTGTCGTCCTTATCACACAGAAATTGTCGACTATACACGTAGGAATCCCAAAGAGGCCATGCGCGCGAACAATTGCACGAGCTCTTCAATGACGATTCGAGCCTTGGTGACTGTTCGTCGAGCGACAGCCCGATTGTTTTCATTCCCATCGCGCCAAGTTGGATGCGTTGAAATGATCGTCGGATGATTCATATTCATGAGGCAGTTTCTGCGCGATTGAATGAATAAGGAAGTTTGTTTAAGGCCTCTTTTTTGGCGGTTTGATTTGTTCATTGAGTTTCATAGTGTATATATGGGGAATACTTTCTAGAAATTCGGATAGAAGCGAACTAGACTAGAGTTCGTCAGTATATCCGGCTATATGATTACTTTATTGACTTTGAAAAATAGATAAGCAACGATGGCTGAAGATTAATTTACACAGGAAATATTTCTGATGTAGAATTGCAAAACGATTTCGTATTTCACATTTTTCCTTATTTTCAAAGTCGTAAAATATTATTACGCCTGCGCTTCGTATAACGTTTTCATTTGCTATGTATACTTAGCAAACACAATTTGCGCATTCGTTTAAACATGGCTCAGCCGATCTACACCATTTACGTAGCATTATTTTTATTCAGTTGTATTTCATGCGCAAGGGATATTCATTTGATACCTTCCAGGGTATACTTTCCAGTCAAAAATTTGACAGATGAGCTACTGAAGGATCGCTGGGATTCGTTTAATAGATCTTTTATTTCTGACCCAGTCAAATATAACATTCGTCGCGTAACTAAATTATCTGAACCTCGTAATGAAAGCAATCCGGAAGTTCTTCATTTTGTAAGTACTAAATATATGCATTTTTTAAAGCATATACAATTATTCTTCTATTAATACCGCATTGCAGGCAAATCTTGTAAAACAACATGCCGGATATACAGCATCAACGTACACCGTTAAATCGGACGGTTATAATTTAAGAATGCACAGATTGCAAAGTGCCAGAAGCAATACGAAATTCGTGAACGAAAAGAAACCAGTTGTATACATACAGCACGGATTATTCATGTCATCGGATTGTTTTGTTTTACAGGGGCCTGATAAAGATCTTGGTATTGTTCATTGTTATTAAGGCTGGGTAGCGCCCCGATGGCAAGTATAAAAATACGTAATGGTAAAGAAAAAAAATCTTTTTATAATAATAGAAGCATGAATTTTTATCGAAATAAAATTCAGATTCCATCGCGACTGATAATTGATAACTACTGATATTATGTAAATCCTGTCTATAGTTTGTGTTCTTTGAAGTAGCATAGAAAGTCATTCAAAAACAATTTCCCATACAATTTTGAACTCCTAATACACTGTGTTGTCGGGAGCACCTAGACCCCGTAATATTTTGAATTTTACATTAACTTTTCAAATGCACGAATATATATCAATACACTTCGTGTCGATTTAGCTTTTATTTTAGCAGATGCTGGATTCGATGTTTGGATTGGTAACGCCAGAGGCAACACATATTCAAGATCACACGAATCTCTATCTCCAAGTAACTCCGACTTTTGGGATTTCACGTAATATACATATTTTATTTAAAGATGAGATACGCTGTGACTTATGTAAGAAAACAATTGAATAAATTCGTGTTCCTTAAATCTTTCAGGTTTGATGAAATAGGAAAAAAAGATGTATCAGCCTTTATTGAGAAAATAATTGAAGTAACAGAGGTGGAGAAACTCGATTTTATAGGGTATCAATTAGGTGCAACTGAAGGTTTTATTTACCTCACCGATGATACGAATCGTGCCAACAATGTAATCAGATTATTTGTTGCTATCCATCCATTCGCATTCTGGAGCAATCATGACTCAGAACTATTATCAGCCTGGTCTTATGATAATTTAGCCGTTAAACCGCTCGATAAAGACAATTCTCTTTTGTTAAATTACGAAAATTCCATCCCATACATAAAAAGTGAAATCGAGGTAAAATAAATGTTTTTAATTTAAATTTTATTATTGATGTAAAACAAGATATTTTAGGCTTAATAATAGATTTGTTTAGCGAACAGCGTATTCTGAGCTCTACCCGCAATCTAAATTTTTTGGTACACTGCTTCCTTATTTTTGTAAAATGGTTGAAAATGCACTCTGCTTGGAAATTATAGAATCTTTTTATGGTTCACGTGTGTCTATTAATGAAGTACGTCCTTTATATTTTCATTTATGTATTAAATCTTTAATCTTTAAATCTAACTACACTACAACTATATATATATATATTTCAAGTCTGCCTACGTAGATATTCTGAAATACTTTCCTGCTGGTGTATCAAAAAAAATGATTTTACATTTGCTTGCGAATATGGAGTCTGGTAAATTTAGTCCTGTTGAAAACTTGTGGGGAGCGCGAGAATATGACTTATCAAAAGTTACTGTACCTGTTGTCATATATGATAAGGAAAGTCCTAATAGCTTCATTCGAACACTGGTAGGTACATGTATTCTCACAAACATCGTTATATGAATATTTTATTGAAAAATTTAATTAAACGTATATACACAATTTATAATGATTTTACAATTTCAGAACTACGATAAATTATTTGATAAACTTCCGAATGCAGTGATTAATTTAATTAATGAAGATTTGGATATTTTATGGCCAAAGGAACGTCCAGTCTTATTCCAGAACCATTTAGTCACTTTGTTAAAAAACTTTGATTCTTAATGAAATTTCGTATTTGCACAAAATTACAATATATGCAATATAATTGGACATCTAATCTTAACATTTTAGTACCAACTAATGCCCTCGTACATTTACCATTCGATTGCATTGTATTAATAAACTAAAATAATTATTAAACTATTGAACAAAAATTGACAAAGAATTTGTTACATTCATCGTAAAATGAAATTGTCATTACAATAAGGAATACAAACAAATTTGCAGGTTGATATTATATACATTATGTATTATTTAATACTGGCTTTGTATACGTGAGACAGAACCAAAAGAATTGGCATAAAATGTATTCTAGAATAAAGTATTCGCATAATCATCGATTTATGCGGAAGTTTATTGAAAGCGTATCAAAACTTTTCGGTATTTATATCTCAATGATCGCATCACTAGATTCAGTTCCGCTATAAAATAATCAGTATTTGTATTTGAAATTAAAATTCTGTAACTAATACGCATGATAATGGCTTTATATCAGTACAAGCAAAGCGAATCGTAAACTTGTTTCGATCTTCGTTCCAATGCTATCAAAACGGTAAGCCTCATTCTTTGTAATGTTGTCAGTCAAAAAAACTTGTTCTTCCGTATACATTTGAATACGTGGGATTCGTTTCTGGACGGTGCTAGAATTCCATGACTGATTTTATATGAGCACATTTAAACCTTGGGTATGAAAATGTTTGATCATTACATTATTGTCTGCCAGTGAAAGACGTTCACAGCATCACGATAAACTGTAAAGCGCCGAATAAATATAGTGTCAGATAACTTTATTCACAGTTGTGACTTAAGAAATAGAAGATGCACTGTGAAAGTGTGAAATCGTCTGCTATGAAAAGTAAAGTGACTGTAGTTGCAATTTTTATACTTTGCTTACAACTTAGTTTTTGTTTACGATTCGAAGACCTTCTACCTATCAAATATGACGTTATAAAAGTAAGAAACGTCAGTCAGATGAAACGTCTGGGAAATCGATATGGGATTCTTGATTTCGTAAGTAATTAAGGAATGCTTAGACTTTAGACAAGCAATTATTGCAAAATATTTATTGATATGAATTATAGTATATATTTCAAAATTATTGTGTAATCTACAATCAGCTGTAAATATCTTATAGTAAAAAGTTTTCTAGTTTTAAATGCGAGCCATCCAAACTTTTTAGACTTTTTTTATACTGGTTCAATAAAAACTTTTTGAGATGCACATTTTCGGCTCTTGTTTTTGCTTTTTCCTTTACTGTGAAAAACATTGGGAAATAGTGATGATATAGCTCGCTAGAATGTACGGTAAATCTAAAACCAAAAAGTTTCGCAGTAGTAAATTCGTTGCAGATCGGGCTTGTCGAACGTCACGGCTATACAGCGGAAGAATACAAGCTGACGACATGGGACGGCTATATTTTGGTATTGCACAGGATTACCGGTAGTCCGTTAAATCCGAGAGCTCCTGGAAAGCCCGTCGTGTTCTTGCAGCATGGGCTTTTATGTTCTAGCGACACTTTTGTTTTAATTGGACCTGGTAAAGACCTCGGTGAGTGTACTTTGATAAACCTACACGAGTTCTTTTAAAAAAAAAGCTGCAACACGATGTATTTCGACTAAGAATAATTCATTTTTAAAATTTAGTATTTATTTTAGTCGATACAAAGAAATATGGGAAGAATTTTTCATATCGACTTATAATTGAATATTTTACAATCTAAACTGTTTTATTTTGGAAATAATCGTATTATATTTGCTTACGTTAACAATACCTCTGGAAATGACAATTTTATTCGAGCTTGCAATTTTCCAATTCCATTTAAATTCAAGAAAATCACGAATTTTTATTCTTTTACTAGCATTTCTACTAGCAGATGCTGGTTACGATGTATGGCTTGGAAACGCCCGAGGTAACACTTACTCTAGATCTCATGTTTTCTTATCACCGAAACAGAAAGAGTTTTGGGAATTCAGGTACACGATATTTATTCTCATATATTCACCTATATGAATAAATTATGTAATATAATTTTTTGTTCAAATAGTTATCACGAAATCGGTGTGATCGATTTGAGTGCATCGATTGATTATGCTCTTTGGATGTCTGGACAACGTCATTTAATTTTGGTCGGATATTCCATGGGTACGACGGAAAGTTTTGCACTCTTATCAACATTACCTGAATACAACGAAAAAATTAGCCTAGTGATTGGTCTAACACCAATCGTCTTTTGGAAGCATAAATTACCGCTCACGATGAAATTAATAGTTGACAACGCCAAGGCTGCCCAGGTTGTAAATCTTTATAGTTTCGTTTACTTGTAATTTTTATTTTATTTTTTTCACAAAAACTTTTCATAGTTTTGTAAACAACTAACTAACAACGCATTTTCATTTTCAGACATTCAGCAAACGGTTTCAGTATTATGAAGTTTTACCCCAATCATCATTTTTAGGAAATATAGGCAATAACTTCTGTAGCGACAGAACACGACGAATGCAATTAATGACCTGTACAACATTTTTTACATTAGTGGCTCCTATTGCTGATATGCAAAGATTCAATATGGTAAATATTCTTGTATAAACACACTAAGTATAAAATAGATGTTTAGAGCTCATCAAGAAAAGAATTTAATATTTTATTTTAGAGCGCCTATCCGACAATTTTGTCACATTTTCCTGCTGGAAGCTCATTCCAAGCCTTTATGCACTACATGCAGAATATCATTACGGGTGAATTCCAAATGTACGATTACGGCACAGAGATGAATTACAAAAAGTATTCAAAGAGAACACCGCCATTCTATAATTTAACGCGGGTTACTGCTCCAGTAGCACTGTATTATGGAAAGAGTGACTACTTCTCACCGCCTCAGGTAAATATAATATACATGAAGAAATTATTTTATTGATTTATTCAAATTATTATTACCACAGATACTTTTACCAGTTATAATTGTATAATTTGTTACAGGATACCTTATTTTTGCAAAAATATTTGCCAAATATAGTACTATTACAAAAAATTCCTTACGACAAATTTAATCACTTGGATGTTCTTTGGGCAAAAGATACGCACAAATTATTATACAAGAGTGTTATGTCGTTAATATTCCGGTATACATAAAATTCACTTGATTTTACTCTAGAATTGCTATTTAAATACTTACTATGCAGTGCCATGTTAATGAATCAATTTTTTATTGGAAACAATGTCATCCAAATATTGTATTGAGAAACTATGACTGATAAATTTGTATGATTGTAGGTTATATATTTAAGTTAAAAAAAATTAAGAAAGTTCTATCGTAAGAAAGTCAAAAAGCATAAAAATGTTTTTCTGTGCATCGCTTTCTTAATATTAGTGTATAATCTACGACTTTTTAAATTAAGAGGCGATAATATACAATCGAAGTATACAACAAAAATTAGCGGTTCTTAAATCTACAAACTTGACGACCAATCATGTTCACGTATTAAATGCTTCACAACAAAGACTGTAACTTCTTGAAGAAAAAAAAAGAAAATGCTTATCGTAAGACTTTTCTATTAAATTAATATTTTCCTTGCAATGCAGATTCATTGTGTAAGTAATGAACGAATACATGCGCATAATAAAGAGATAATAAGTATTTTAAAGGTTCCGTACATCATATATAAATATACTAACAACGATAAATTTACCCACTATTTGTTCACAACTTCTAGAAACTCGACTACATTTCTATCTCTCAAAAAATTATATAATTTTTACCATTGTTTTTGCGCGGACAGGAACTTGATAGCATTGTCAACAGGATCCTGCAAAAAATCGCGGAGAAAAAAATATTTTGCGCTTTCCTGGCTTGTCAAAACAACTGATATAATTTAGCTCTAAACTCTCAGGTATTGAGACAGGAAATTTGAATATTTTTTTTCTCTAGGATTCTGTTAACGAATGCTACCCAACTTATTTCAACGCAAAGCCAGCAACAAGAAAAATATATTTTGTCATTTTTTGAGAGTCAGGGAAGTAACTGATTTTCTAAAAGTTGGGTATATATAGGTGTTAATATAGGTATCTATATAATAACTATACTGACCATTAGTTTAACCTGGTAATTTGCAAATTAATATGGTTGTAATAAAGGTATATAATTTATCTGGCAAAAATAAAAAAACTATTTTACTCAATTTAAAAGTATATTGTGTTGTGTAACTCGTATAATAGATATAGTGAGTAGCTAGTACGTTTTACATTTTATGAAAAATGGTAATGTCATATGTTTTGCAGCATTGTGTTATTGTCAATACATTGAAATCTCGAACTTGAAAGCGCCAATTAATAATTAGCATAACAATATCTCACGAAGAATAAAACACATATGTTTCTTATTTTAGGACTCATAATAAATAGCGAGTTGCGAGAACCGGTTTTTTTTAAGCGTTTCAAACTATATGTCTCTATAATTTGTATAGTTTCAATTCCTATTTCCCGTTATCTATATGTATATTCTCGATATGTATAAGAAATAAAATAAGTTCCAATGTATCTCTCAATGTAATAAGTTACATAAAAAATATTGGAATGGAGTATTTTTCCAAAAAATGATAGCAATTTTTATCATTACTATCTTGAAAAGCATCCCATTAATTCGGTATAAGAAAAATTCAAATTCCCGAAGGAACTTGTCGAAATAGGAAAGATTAACTGCAAAAGGCTTGTATTAGCCCGAAAAATTCCCAAACGAATCCCAAATATACCGAATAAACAAATGCTCTCTCAACTTGTTTATAGAACCTCGCAGCGATATAATACACACAGGCTCGCGGGTGCTATAATATCAATGTATACAGTAGCTCTCGTCAAGAGGATAACAAACACAAGCTACCGGCAGAGCGCCTCGGTAGAGTGCAAAAATAAAAACGCAGCGGACAAACAAACACAAACACACACACACGCGATATAGCGGAGTTGAAACTCTTTCTCTCTATACTGTCACTCTGCACGCGTTCGCTCTCGCGTAAACGCGGAATTCCTCGTAAATATCGCGCGCTATTCGCGAATGTGAGCCTGGCACGTGCCTCGTCCGTATATACTATATTGCGCTCCTTCGCGCGCGACGACTACTCATCAAAACTGAAGAGTATGCAGTTGTGTTTTGCCCGACGCTTTTTTCGCGTTAGCGCGCTTTGTCGTCGATTTTATGTACACGCGGCGAGACTTGCGAGCTTTTGGGGGATTTTGTAGGGCTGGCTGATGCATGCAGCAACGCTCGGTTGCTCTCTTTTTGTTCTGTGTCGGCAGAACGAGCAGTGTTTGGAGAGATTCAGCGAGGAACAACGGTCACGACGAAATGAATCTTCGCGCGCGCGCGCGAATTTGATGACTGCTTTTTTCGGCTGAATTGTCAGCGAAGAGCTTTCGTTGTGGTTTTTTTTAAATCGTCAGTGAGACTGTTGAGTCAACTTTCTATTGTTTTGGAATTTGAGTATCGAACGGTTTGTACTACAGTGATGTAATTATAATTATACTAAATTATTTGATGTAATATTTTTTGGTACTACCTATAGCACACATTTATTGCCCTTTTTTTCCCAAACTATTTAAAATTAAATTCTTCATATCTGTGTAATATTTGTACATGTATCGTTAAAAATAATAATAATAAGCATGCATGTCTAATCATACATTTATGAGTAAACAACATAAACTGAACAGGTTATCATAAATTGAAATCAATGTCATACATAATAGCTTCATACTAGGAAGAACAGCATTTAACTATGTATATATACAATCAAGGTAATTTTTAATGGATCGCTAAAGAAGAATCCTATATAGCAAATTTCTATATTTACAAGAATACGATGGTTTAGGACATAAATAGATGCATGCAAACTAACCTGGTTTCAGTTATTTGATCGTAGCTGTTTTTAGAGTGATTGAAGAAAATAGTTGTCATGGTTACAAGATGAAATTTCTTATTTTATTTGTTAACTAGAAGCTACACTTATGATATTAATAAAACTATAGATAAAAATTCCTTTTAAAAAATAAATGAATAATCCAATGAATGATGTACGGAAAATCCTCCGTACGGCTTGCGCTAAAGACAAAATCGATATAAATATTAAATGTCAAAAAGACGAATATTTTAAGTTTTTATTCTTAAAACGATGACGTATATACTCGCACTGGTTACATGCACGATTCTCGTCGGAAATGTCACCAATATCATCTTTACAATCTACCGGTCCTATCGCCGTAGTACTACTACTACTCGTTAGGGAGAGTGCGTTATTAGTGCAATTGGATTTGTCGCTTCCATCGAGGCAATAGATAATACCGTCGCATGATAGGTGTGCAAAAAGCAAGGCATTGTCCGTAATTTGCGTCATTGCACATGAAACATGCGCATATTTTCTTGTGAAATGCAAATTTGCCTTTAATAACGCTATTTGCATTATTAAATTAAATGGTAATAACATCTTCCTACTAGCTCTTATATTCTTTTACAATCTATTTCATCGTAGTTTTTCATCGCAGATCTGATTCTGAGAAATGCACAGATGCCTGTTTTTTGCATTAGAAATGCGAGAGTTATTTACAACGTCTTTCATCGCAATCGAACTCATCGGAGTGGTAGAGAAAATAGTTGACCATATCGTAAATCGCCCGCAAATAAATACAACTGTCAAAGAATTTGAATTTGGATACTTTGTGGAAACGTCTTTCATTACAATCAATCTCATTGATGAAAAACACCAAGCGTTGCTCTTGCATTGAAATTTTAAAGGCCAATTGCAATCGCAGTTCTATGTATAAATTTAGTTTGTCTTATGTTTAAATAATAAATTATACGTTATCCACAAAAAAGTTAACATCTATTTACTTTAATATTGAGTTAAATGGAGTAAATATACAAAAACAAATGTGCTTGTAACCGGACATTACTGCGCCCATAAAAGAGAAGTTATAACGTTAAAAAAATTAGATGTAAGTTTGAAAATTTAAAATCAGTCATACTTATTAGTTCTCGATCACGTCACCAATGAATTTCCTAGAAATATTTTTGTTCCGCCAAAACCTTCTAACAGTGTCTTCGGCGTGAGTTCACGTCGGTGTTGAGAGAACACTGTCAGTTCTATAAATTCAATTGACAAATTACATGTATCAGACAGTCAAAGTCTTTTGTGAATACGTATTCAAATGAAGTTTTTCTTTGAATAATTATATTGAGGATCTGAATCTTTTATTCAAAATGCTATCAATCTCACTTATCTTGATGAAGCAACGATATATTGCGGTGAATAGTTTGAAATGAATGTATATATTTGCTTTCGAAAGCTCATTAGTTAGTGCGAGACTCTTCCGTAACTTTGTGTGATCTGGGACTTTATTGAAGTAAACTGTATATCATAAACATATCGAAAAACAAGGCGATATCGCCTAGCGTTGCGTTAGTCTGATTTCTGCGCGTGTTTTTTTGTTTTGCGAGATATCGCTAGGGTTCAATGTAAAAAAGGGGCTATTAATGTTTTCTTTGTTGCTACGCATAATGTTGATTTATATTCAGTAACTTAATATTTTACATAAGAATATTAAAAATTAGCAATTCGTATTATAAAGTATCGGAGAAAGTATAGCAAATACGTATCACAAATTTTTTCGTATGGTTGATAGATATATATATACTTTAAAATTCGATTCCATTTCGAGTCACTGATTACAAACTCAAAAGAGTATCGAACAAAAAAAAAACATTCTAACAATTATTCCACAAACCGTAATTCAATGAATCTAAAACAAACATTCTCAACTTAAATCGCGCTCAAAGTAGGAAATTTACGCGCTAAAACGTTATTGTTAATTTCAAAGGAAAATTGAAACAACGAGGTCGCGCAAAAGTTTGAATCTACACATTTCGAGTGTCGCGCGACCGTTAGAACGAGTAGAGTTTCGCACTGTCAAAGCTCTCGAGGCTCAAACTCTCTCTCTCTCTCTCTCTCTCTCTCTCTCCTCGTTGAGAACATATACAGCTCTGTAGCCGCAGGTGAATGGCCATCTATGCACGTGCGTGTCTGATAGTAATTTTTATTGATGTCACACACGTATGCAACCGGCTAAAACTCCGTTCGAAACTGTCGCGCCGGACTCGACCGAACTAATTAAGTTGTATGAGCTGAGCTGAAAAATACTGGTATTTAACTAGTTTCCGGAGAGCCAAAAAGCATTTTTTATTTGGACCCCTTTTTCTCACACTCCCTTTCATAGTTGTGATACGTGTAATCGGTATAATATTAGTATACCAGATACTCGAAGTGTTTCTACGACTCGGTGCGATGAGTGCTTTTTATATATATGTATACGTGTGTGTGTGTGTGTGTGTGTGTGTGTGTACGTCGAGCGCTGAAGTAGGAATGTCGTTCCCTCGGTATTACTTTGCCGGTTTATTGCAGCTTGCGCTTGATTGACATTAATAATCGTGTGGAATATTTCGCAACGCGCGATGAAACGTTGTATTTCTTGAAAGTGCGTGCCATATTGCGGAATTTTGAGATTGCTTATATTTTATACATTATGCTTATACAAGCACAACGTTATTTATTTTCCGTACAAAGGCGCATACTTCGTCTCTGACATCACGGCGACATCTCTTAGTTATTAATTTATATTATACAACTGTATAAAAGTCGGACGACTGTCACGTCTGTCACAAATCAACAATTGATCTCTTCGTTGGGACCAGCGCCAGAAAAGCTCGAGCTCAAGCGTCGAGGTGGTTAGAAATATTAAGAGCGCTTGTGGACTTGTAAGAAAATTCAAATTTCTCAATTTCTCTTAAGTGTGTACAAAATAAATTAACTCTCACTTTATTTTAAGCAACGTTTCGGGTATCTCTTATACCCTCTTCGGGTAAAAGAATTTATCGATTAAGTGCAGTAAAAGCATACTGATTCTTTTACAGTTGAAATATAGGTGAAAGTGGCGAGTACAATGTAGATAAGTACCTAGCTTTAGGTCTAGTAATTAAGCGTAACCATTTTTTAACCCGGAAAGGGTACAAGAAATACCCAATACATTGTTTAAAATGGAATTTTTCGACACTTAAATGTATCACTCTTAACATTTTTTTCACAAAAAGAAAGATACCAAATAACGTACTAACTATGCATACAAAAATATTTTCAATATATATACAAAATCATCTATCTGTTATAGTGATTTAATTTAACAAGATTAGTTTTTGCTCATTGCCGCTTACGCATAGTCATTTATAAATTATATTTTTTCACCAAATAAATACAAATGAAAAAATTTCATGTTCGGTGACTTGATAGTCTGAACAAAGCTCAGCTATAATTACAGCGTCTCGCTTAAACAGTTACGGCACCAATCCATTACATATACGTTTTAATGAATATTTTATCATCTTTCTTTTTCACTCGTGTGTCATAATAGTCATAAAAACGAAGACATTGTGTTAATGACTTTTCTTATCATAATTAGAATAATTCAACGATTTATTATACCTCAAGGATGATAGCTTAGCATAGCGCAGAAACGTTATATCTCTTATACGGTAAATACAATATAGTTCATCGATCTCTAATCAGCTAACCGAAACTGAGCATCTCAAAATGCACGTATGCTCTGTGAAAATCATGTATATAATGTATATTATAAAACCTCATATGTATACATGTACTGTTGCGTTTATGGGGGATATATCGATCCCAGAGAGTCTATTATTACACATTTGTATAGATATACAATAATCGTTGATTCTTATCATTCTCCGAGTCGCAGAGAGATAGAGAGAGAGAGAGAGAGAGAGAGAGAGAGAGAGAGCCAAACGAATTTCCCAAAGAAAACAGCGAAATGATACATCTCCCATTAGACGTCATCGAAAGCGGGACCTGTGGCTACCAGCAGATACAACGGCGATAAGGTCAAGGCAATCCGCTCAACACCTATTATGAAGAAAGCCGGCCCGACCTAACATTATATACAAACAAAAGAGAAAGTTCCCTCAGCATCAAGGTCACATTCATCCTGCAGCATAAGAAAATTTCGGTAACGGCATTCCCTCGCGAATCCCGCAACGATACAAACACACGCGCACAGATATAATATACATACATACATATACAGATAGATAGCTCGGAGCGTCTATATACACATAATTACGTAAAATAATATAAAGGAGGAGAACGCGTGCGGCGAGCCATGCGCGAGCGTTTACAGATAAG
The DNA here is from genome assembly GCA_020010945.3 of Muscidifurax raptorellus. Lineage (NCBI taxonomy): Eukaryota > Metazoa > Arthropoda > Insecta > Hymenoptera > Pteromalidae > Muscidifurax > Muscidifurax raptorellus. The sequence continues at coordinate 37,473,704 of CM052078.1, read as the reverse complement.
ACCTGGTCGCGTGTGTGTATACACCACCTTGGTAATTTCATTTCTCCTACTCCTATTCTACGTACTCCTCCTCCTTTATTGTGTGTCTTTGCTTGTTAACCGGCAATTAAGCGAATCAGATACTGATACACATACCTGTATAACGGAAGAGGAGCGCGCGCAGTTCAGACCGGCTGCCTCGAATTTTACCTGCCACACGATGGGACTCAATTCGACGACCTGGAGCTACTTGCTGCTGCCAACATTGGCGGCGATATTGAGGGTCATATCGCCCTTGCTCGGAGAGCTTCTGCCCCTGAATAAGCAGGTCGTGCACGTGCATCCCGGCAGCGGTGTCCAGATTGATACGGCCACGCAGTATCCTATCCTCGACTTTGTGAGTACGCACACATGCGTGTATATATGTATATACATACGGCTCGATTCGTTATGCGGGAATTTCGCGTGAACTTTTTCTTTTCCAATAGTTTACGTATTTACGCAGGCGACGTCGCAGAAGTGGTAAAACGAGTGTACACGTGCCGATTCGTTAAAGTTGATGCGTTTTTATAACGCCCGATAAGTATACAAATATAGAAGCTGTCATATTGAGTAGATACAAAGTATAAATTTATCTAAATACAAAATAAAATGGAGCACGTATAAGAATGTGACTCGAAGAAACTGGAATAATAATTTACAAATGCGATTAGAATACATTGTAGCTTTCTGCATACTTATCGCGTCGAACTACACTGAATTAGCGATATGTCGTAGACTCTTTTAGATAGTGCGTTTCTTGCATAACTTGCAACTTTTACGATAACAATTTTGTCTTTCAACGTCAGATTCTCAAGTTTGCACAATTCTTGAAACTTGCAAAAAATTAGGAATTTCAAAACCGCGTGACATGTCAACTATAATAGCTGCTAATAATGCATTTGGGAATCGAGGGCGACGTTCAGGGAGTATACGTTTCTCGTCTACAATTATGCAGTCGAATATCGCGTCTAGTAATTAAAATTTCAATGAATAACCATTATTCCGAGTTGACTGAGCTGATTAAACAGAGATAGTTATATGAATTGAAGCTTAGTCTGACGCACGGTTAAAAGCGTGCTCAAATTTTTATAATACAAAGTGCACGCTTGCTCACCGTAAACTTTTGCTGACTTGTTGCTAACGAGGAGAGATTTGATATACTATCGGAAATATATTATTGAAAGGAAAAGTTATAAAGTAAAGAAAAATTACTCTCAATAGAGCATGAAAAATCGGAAAAATTTTTATACTATAGTTGACTGTTGTAGAAACCAATCCATGAATAAATTTAAATTCATTTCGAGTCAATAAATACTTATACGGTCAAAACAGCTATGGGTGTCCATACTGGGGGCAATTTTTCGATGCATCGTTTTACATTTACGCGGCGAGTCAAAACCAATATTCAACGAGTTTTTACGCAGATAACTTTTTTAAACGTTGGGTTCGACTCGCGCCAATTTTTTTTCTACCATAGAATATTATCTCTGGAATATATTAAAAATTATAAATTTAAATTTCTGTCGCGCCATTAAAAAGCTACGCCCAAAATAGCTATGCACAGCCATACAGGATGACTCTTCCCTATTCACTTATACTCATTTTCACACGAAGATCAACATCGACGATTCGCAGAGAAAATTTCATGCGACAACAATTATTACAATCCTGATTTAAAAATGCATCCGCAGTGTTGGCAATGTCAATCGAAGCGCGCTAATCAATGTTTAAGTTATATCTGTTTTCTTAACCTGATATTTATTACCTCACCGCGTCGAAAGCACGTATCGTTGATTTATCGTTTGAAGAGCTTTGTCTTGAGCAAACCTTTCCACACAGCCACTCTCACTTTCACTCACTTCAAACAAAAAAAAATATATATATATATACACACACCTCATTACGATGTCATTCCGCGAGAGCGCTTTGTTCACCCATAGATAAATATACTGCACACAGAGCAATCGATAGCGGACACGTGCAGCGGCGCCGAGTATTTCCTCATTACTCGAAAAATCAAATCACCGCGATGAGCGATAAGATTGCATATAAGTAACGCGGATAAAGCCGCAGCGCGCGCGCGCGCGCTCTCTGTGCAGCGGCCAAAATCCAAGATTGGAAAGTCCGCGAGGGTTAAAAACGAGGCCGCAGACGCGGATAATACATTACCGCGCAGAAAAGCCTTTTCAGAGTGATTAAAGCGAAATCCCATTACAGATTGGATTGGTCGAGCAGCACGGCTACAGTGCCGAGGAGCACAATGTGACAACGAGCGACGGTTACATTCTGCGATTGCACCGTATCAGCGGCGGACCAAGTAGACCGAAGGCTCCCGGCAAACCGGTTGTGTATTTACAGCACGGCATCGGCCTCTCATCCGACAGCTGGGTACTCATCGGGCCCCAAAAAGATCTTGGTATATATATATATGTATACGTATATGTATACAGCCTTACATAAGGAAACTTTTTTTTCACTTCTTTTTTTCTCGCAGTCGTGGATATAGCGGAGCTGACGGGATATGTGTTTTAATTTATTTTTTTTTTTGCTCGAGCGTGGCTTGCGAAAGAGGTCGGGAAGATTGATCGATTGTAGATTTGAGAATAGAAAACGAATCAACTTGTTATACGGTGAGTGAAACGCGTGGCGTTATTAATTTTGAGCGTTGATATATTGAGTAACGCGCGTATATTTATGCGCGGGCTTTTGTAGTTCGAGACTTTCTTTAAAAGTTGCTTCTACGCGTTATGTAAATCTTCTTGAATTCACTATTTCCCACTCCCGAGTTAAATAAAGCGAGAAAATTGCTAAGAAATGCAAAGCCAATGTGTATACGAGGAAAATTAATTTCGAGAAGTTTCGTCACGCATGATAAACTACTGTAAACAAATGTATAAAAATCCGCATATCTGCACGAATTTCTGATATAACATTAAGCCTGGTCACGATTTCTTACATAATATTCAGTTTGCTTATATACTTATTGATTTTTCTCCACACCTTACTCACACGTTTCTTTTTGCGTATAAATACATTTCATTTTTCGATGAAGAAACGCGCGGCATAAAATTATTACCGATTCATGAATTTGCAAGAAAATGAAATAAAACATCTGTATAAAAAATCATAATCCATCGCACCTACTTACTAATAATTTCGTAAAACGATACGTCGTTACGTTACTACTGTATAGACCACGCGTAAATAAGCTATTCCACGTACACAGCGAATTTCAAGAAAAAAAAAACACTTCGCGTCATTTGAAAAAATGCGAATTCTCCCGTAAAAAGTTTGTGAAAAATTCAGCGAGTATAGCACTGGCTTCCCAAATCCAAAGCCATGAAGCGCGCTATTTTTGAAAAAGCTTTTAAAAGAATTTTGCGTTTCTCGTTAAAACTCTTGCTACTGGCATTTTCCAGCTTTCCTCTTGGTCGACGCCGGCTACGACGTGTGGCTGGGAAATATTCGAGGGAACACTTACTCGCGAGCCCATGCTTGGAAAGATCCAAACAGCGAGAGCTATTGGAGTTTCAGGTTGGTCTGGCGCGCCGCATTCAATTTAAATTTGTTTATAAATATAAAACGTGATTTTAATTCGACGGGAAATTTCCCACTCGCGCAGCTACCACGAAATTGCTCTGTACGACGTTTCCGCATTCATCGACACGATTCTGAACAAAACTGGCGCTGAAAATTTGACGTACTTCGGCTACTCCATGGGCACGACGCTCAGCTACGTACTGCTGTCCATGCTTCCGGAGTACAACGATAAAATTAACATGGTCTACAGCGCGGCGCCGGTTGTCTTCTGGGGCTTCGAGTTGTCGAAACTGATGAAGATCTTGAACGATATTTTCGAGCCGTTGAAGGTCAGTCGTAGAAAATTATTGTACAATTTTTCATACAAGCTGTTATACTTATGCGATTTCGTTTCAGGAGTTCATCGCGTATTTTAATTTGCACGAATTACTGCCGCAAACTGCTATGGCGGCAGACATTGGACACAAGTTCTGCGGCGACGATCACGCGCTCACCCAGTCTTTGTGTGCCAAGCTGTTTTGCACCGTCGGACTCGACTGCGATAGGTTCAACAAGGTATGCAGATTTGTATTTGGAAGGAAAACCTGAAATCTCGAGAAAAAAAAATAAAAAGATTTCTACTGTTTTTTAGACAGCACTTCCCAGTATTATGGCTCATTACCCAGCAGGAATGTCAACTCTGACCGTCTATCACTACAATCAAAACTACGCGAAGAGTGAGTATTCCACCTGCAAATAATACCGCATTTGAATGGATAAAGAAGAGCGTCACTCGTTTATGGATTGAAAATTATTTCAGATACGTTCCAAGCTTACGACTACGGTGCGCCTATAAACATGATAAAATATGGCCGACAGGTGCCACCTTACTATGATCTAAAGAAGGTAACAGCACCAGTCACGATCTGGTACGCGGAGGGCGATGACTATGTAAATCCGAATGTAAGAAAACGGTTTATCCAATTATATCCAACGTATAACGATCGATTTATTCGGGATTTGTCGTCAATTTTAGGATGCCCTGACGTTGGCCAAAGTCTTGCCAAACGTCGTGTCAGTGAATCTCGTCGACTACAAGAAGTTCAATCATTTCGACTTTTTATGGGCCAAAGATGTGAGACAACTCGTCTACGACCATCTACCTGTGATAACGGAGAACTAGACATAGTTAGAATATAAATTATAGTTGTTGGCTTGACTGTTTGTACGTTAGTTTACGTGATAAATATTACTTGTCTATGCTTTTAAAAATCAACCAAGTTCAGTGCAGAATAGAGACTAATATAAATTTTTTAACTATTTTATCTGAAACATTTGCATATCAGCAAGCAGTCTTGTGCGTCAACTTCGTGCTAACATTAGTTTAAATTATAGTCGACCGACTAAAATATTGTTCTTATTTCCGCAAACAAAATCGGCTGCCAGTAAGCTTTTCGTGGCATATGCTATCTTGCCTTATATTTTTAAAAAATGGCAGACTGTAAACGGCTGATCTCAGAAAACGTTTTTTTATTTTGTTAACTGGAGTAACATATAAATCTGCAGTTCGTGAATTAAAATATGTCTTGATCCAATGGCCCGTATAAAATTGTTCCCTTTTTTTTTAATACGAGCGCCCGGTCTACAAGAGTACGTAGCAATTAAAATGTAACACTGCACACCGCATTAATTGTGTATATACCACCGAATAAATTTTCCTTAAAACTATATTAATATTATATACAGGTAAAGAAAATTATTAAAATTAAGCTTAACTCTACAATTTACATCGACTATACGATAATAATCTGCGCGTTGAAGAATAATTAAAAAAAGATAAACGTAATGCATAGGATTACGAACTATAGAAGCCAAATGTTCAGCAAAGTCAAACGATCTGCGATGGAAACACGAACTTCAATAAAATCGATCGCCCGAAAGCGCTGTAATATCCCCACTGCTCTCATTACTAATCGCCGCTTATTTTCTCCAACTGCAGCCATTCCAAATCGATACGTAATCACCAGCTAGACGTTCGGCGAGTAACGAAAAAGCTTTCGCAAAGAGCATAACTATAATGTACAGCGGCTAACGCGGCGACAATTAAGGGGAAGAATTTTCCAACGTCTCCCGTCGTGCCGTGCAGCTAAAAGGATTGTCGAAATATTCCTGGACGGGTATTCTATACACACATGTATGTACAGTTGAACGTCGGTGTACGTGTGTGTTATATAGCTGCCTTAGCGTGACGCGTTTACATTCGTCACGGAAAACTAATTGCCAAGTCGAAGTTCTCTCCTCTCGGTTTCGCCTCTAAATCGGTCGAATGGAAATCGATGTCACACGTCGCTTGCTCTCCTTTGGATAAGCGACTCTGTGTGTGTCTTCCTCTTCGAATGCACGTACACGCGAATCGTTCTCGCATTCTGCGCGCGAATAACCTGGGAAATTTCGAAATTCCCGCCGAGCTTTAAAAATTCTTACTATCTTCATCCTTTTATACGCACTCGGAGCAATATACGGAATAATTCTCGAGCAACGAAAAATATTTCAATACTCGCTATCTCCGGGTCTTCCTATTCCTCGCATATATAATATATAGTATAGCGGGTACAGTAGCACACAATGGCCCAGCATCAATCATCCGAGCCAGACGTCCCAACAATACAGCCCTTTAAATCTCTCACTCAGGAACGTCTCAAGCTCGAAAAGCACTTCGAGCCTCTGCCAAATAACAAAACAGCATATATATATATATATATATATATATATATATATATATCTCAGACCAAAAAAAAAAGAAGAAGACACTTTATTACAAAAGAAAATTATCAAAAGGTCCAAAAAAAAAAGAAGAAACCACTTCTTACACACAGCAGAACAGCAGCAGCGAAAACGTTAGAAGATAGCTCGTAGCTGCAGCAGTAGAGGCATTTCCCGTAGTCAGCCAGCGGCGCGACGCCTCGTCTCCTGTGCGCATCCGGTGAGGAAGCCCGGCATCGTCCTCTCCTCGCGAAAATCCCTCCTGCAACTTCACTGACAGATTTAATCTATTTTAGCGAGCGTCGTGGTAAAAGACGCCATTTCCTGCGTCACGGGCAGACTCAAAGGGGGAAGATCGATCGCTTTCTAACGAGTAGTCGCAAGGCACTTCCTTTCTTTCCTCGATTTTTATTTTTCCTAAGTGGGAGAGAGCGATCTCTCCTTTTTTCGAGACTGGAAAGAGAGAGATTTCTCAAAGCAGTGCTCGTTTGAGATATGAATTGAGATTGGGTGGTTTTTTTTGGATTGATCATTCGATATATCCATTATCTTTTTCTTCGATTTTTCTTTTCTACGCGTACACGCATATGCTTATTATTTCAGAAGGTGTACGCAACGATTATCGAGTGAAATTGATCCAACTATAGTCGCATCGACTTCGTAAACTGCGCAGATTGAATCTGTGTTAACGTTGATAGTTCTATAGTCCTTGTGGTGTACTCGCGGAGTTAACTCTTTGAGTTTATCAATTTGAGCTCGGAAAGTAAAGTGTTTCCTCAAGTGCCACGTTAAATAGATCATTCAATTCTACAAGTGAATTTTCTCCGAAGCTATTATCTTATTGCCACTGTTGTTTCACCCCATTGACGGCCTTTATATATGTTCTTAGAATGAATGTTCTCGCTTTGAACTTACAATCAGAATAAATGGTTTTACTATAATAATAATTACGCTAAACCATCAACACTCAGGCTTTCTCGTGCCAACAAAGCTATATATAAGCAGAAGTGTTTCCTCACTCAAAAAAAGCAAATTCAATTTCACCCACACCTCCAACAGAATACAATCGAAACCACTCTCGTACATGCATATATATATATACAACAAGGAGGGCGCAAGCTCTGCCTCTATATATACACACATACCTGTCCCGTCGTATACAGACACACATCTATATATAAAGTCTCGCGCAACTTACAGCAAAGTTCGGTGTACCGTCGACTGTGTGTCTCGCATCCAGAGTCGCTCTCCATCTGCGGGTCGTCGATCGGTCCGTAATTGCATACCAGCACCTCGACTGCTGCGGCGACGGCGCTGTCGTCTATAGCCACGTTGTAGGTCGCCCGACCACAGCCGACGTTAGTCACCGAGGGCGTCGCCAGACCGACGCCGACACTGCGCACAGGGCAAATAAATTTCACTGCTGTACATATACATAGAGGATGTTTGAGTTATATCTTACATCGTCGTCGCTTCCGAGCGACGAGAGAAAGAGAGAGTTGATCGGCGATTGATCGTTCGTTAAAAATTTCGATTGCGTTCGAGTGTGATTCCGGAGTGCGGATGGTACGTGTGTATGCTGAAGTTTTACACGCTGCGCAATTTTGGCGGTATTTTCGTAATGAGTTGCGGCAGCCGAGCGCTTTCATCCCGCGTTTATCAGATTAATCGCTTCGTCTGACTAATCCCTGAGTGCGTCTACTGCGCGACCAGAATTTTAGAACGTACTCGCGCATACGACGTAAATGCATAATAAACACGCGTATGGGCTTTACAAAATTTGTTTATTCAACTATGAACGAGTACCGCATGTGTGCAAAAAAGAAATATATATATATTGAGAAAAAAAAGCTTCCACTCAAAAGTCAAAAGTAAACATCGCGACTCCGGAGATATACATCGAACGAAGCGTATACGTATCCTTTAATCCCTCGACATATCACCCCCTGACAACGCGTGCACCTCCGAGAGCCCTTCAACCGAGTCGTCGACCGACAAAAGCACATCCTCGACAAAAGCTTCACTCGTCCGCGCATATAGTTCGCCTGAAAAAAAAAAGAAACTACTAGCGTCGCCGAAAAATCGTCGTTAAATCGTGAATGAGACGAACGCGCGTGTGCGTCAAAAGCCGCTTTGCCATGCTCTCTCTCTATCTCTCTTGTCTTTTTTATAGCAGAAAGATGTAAGCGCTCGTACGTCGCACTCGATATTTGTTTCATCGCGAAGGATCTTCTTTCTCAACTGATGACGCAGAGGCATTTCGATAGTTCTCAAGACTCCCCTTTTTCCCTACTATATATCGGTATATATAGAGCTATTATACAGGAACGTTTCTATATGCCTTTCTATACGCACGACAGATAAAGGGAAGCTCGAAGGCGCACATCTCGCATGAAAAGTGTTTTCCGCGACGAGTTGATGCGCACTTTGCGCTCTCGAGCGTCCTCTTTGATATGACGCAAACGCGCGCGTACCCTTGCGAATCGTTTTGATGCGCTGTGTGCTCCCGTCGAGCCGCCTTTGAGGCAGGTATTAATTCTGAAAATGCGTTTTGCGACGATGTGCACGCTTTGAAGTGGTCTATTTTTCTTTGACGTCGTACGTAAGCCTGCGTTAGTGTGTCGAGACGATCGTTCCGTGTATCTATGCGTGAACGAATATACTTGGAATTGGAACGTTTTAATCCGGATTCGTTGCTTGGATCCTCGGCGTGCTTTCCTTGTGAGAGCGTAAGGTTTCGCTCTCACGTACGTCGTGATACTCACATACCTCAGGCATCAGTGACGAGTTTGTATAATCAAAAAGCCTATACTATAGTGTACGAATTCTCTGAAAATTATATGATAAATTTAAAGAAAAAAAAAAAGATTCCTCACCCGTCTGAAAAGCCCGGCTCCAACTGACTGTACCAGCTTCCCAGATGAAACTTGAGCTTCTCCAACTCGCTCCTATTGCCCGCCTCCTGCAGATCCAACGCGCTGACGCTCTGTGCCACCGTGAATCGCTCTGCACACACAAATATACAAGGTAACATATACACATAGCTTTTCTCCCCTCTATTAGGCAAATTATTTTTCCAGGCGCCTTTTTGCCCCCCGATATATACCTACGAGCTCTTTTCCTGGCTATAACGTTGCTGCCGCTGCATTTGCTCTCTCTCTCTCTCTTCACACCGGCCTCGAGTGTTTTGCATGACAAAGAGGAATATGCTGATTCGCAAGCGCTCTGGCGTTTCTTTGCGCTTGCACTTCGCGTGAAATGGGAGTTTAAGGGGCACGTCGGCCTGCTGCCGGAGAGAGTTTAACGCGGATCTGTACGTGCGAGGTGTCCGTGTTTGGGTGGGCTGTACTCGTGTGCGAGTGAATTTTTGTTAATGGTACAGTAGTTTTGTATAACGATGGGGAGACCCAGTGCGAAGAAAGGATGTGCCGATGGTTTTTTTTTATCGATTGGCTGACTGTGGATTTGCATTTGATGATGCGAAACAATGGCTCGTCATGTATGGATGCTGATTTTACGAGGAAAATTATCTCTACGATCTCTACGAATCCGTTGGTATAATACACAGAAGTCGATTAATTTCCGAGCAAAACTCAAGCGAATGTCAGTATATATATATATATATATATATATATATAGAAAACGACAATCTCAAGTACCCAATTCTTCTCGGAAACTGAGCAGAAGTTGAATTCGCGACTCGAAAGACGCGATGCGAGACGCATTACAACTAGTGTCAATAAGATCAGGAAGTTGTATAGTCGTCCTCGCGCTATAGGAGAAGACTCGACCTACTCTTATTTCTCGCATTGTTCGGAGTTTAATGAAGTTTCTCCTAATTCATAAACAGCAAAGTCCCGTCTCCGAGACACTCGATTAAAATCCTTCTCGCCCTAATCAATTTCACTCCAACTACTACACATCATCGAAATACCAGCATCCATTATAAAGGACTCGGTGGACAATATACTGTGCGTTTTTTTCGCCTTGATTCCACGGGCGTACGACACAGCGTCAATGAAGAAGAGAACGAAAGAGAGCATTGATGCCAGCGATCAATGACCTTCCGGGAAAAGCCGTCGGCCAATACCGGAATTACTTGAAGCGCGCAACCGCTACCAGTATTATATATAGCGACTAACTGACGCGTGTATACATACACGGCTCGTGATGAGAGAGGGAGGGAAAAAGAGGTCGTCCCCGCCAGGTGGGTAAATTGGGCTTTGCGGCCGGCTGCATTTCGACCTGGAATCCGATTTTAAACGCGATCGCTCTGCCGCCGCAACTTTTCGACGGCTGGCGCGAATTTTATTCGGAGGCTCATTATCATGCGGAGGGAATTGCAGAAGCTGGCGTATATACGTACGTATAGATATGGAGAGATGTGAGGGGGAGGGAGAGAGAATCGATGGAAAAACTTTATCGCAAGTGTCTAGGCTGCTATAGTGCAATTTGTATGAATGTATCATAACTATAAATGATTGCTGATCGATGCTTGAAATCTTAGAGAAATGCGAGCTTACGAAAAATGTTATGCGAAGTAAAAAAGATATATAATCAAAGTCATTTGCCTCGATTACAATAATACTCGATTTTGATCAGAATAATATTTTATTATTAATATAATTACTGGATCAATCTCATTTTTGTCTAAAAATTTTCTTGGCATTATTCATTGATTCATTTTATAGGATATAAACTTTTTTATGTTAAAATTAACTTCGCCTACAAACGTGAATTAACCAAATTTCCTGTCAACAATTTTCCAATAAACTTGGTTTTGGTAAGATTTCTGGCAGTGGCATCGCCGGAAACACGAAATTTACTCTTAACTATTTAACCGATAATAAATTATTGTGCCAGCCGGTTATCATAAACTATTTATATACCATCGAAAAAATAGCGGATCCGCTCTCTTCATAACAATATTTCAGGCAGAAATTTACGAAATACATATACATAGCTTTACGATGTTAATCGTATAATTCACGATTCACGATTATAAGCAAAGGGTTTTCGCGAAAACTAAACTGAGTTTCAAAGGCCAATTGCAGGAATATATTTCATTTCGCAATACACGCGTATACGTACGCGCAACCGAAAACTTAAATAACTCGGACACACAGCGTTAATGCCTCCACGACTCCCCGAATCCGCGGTGAAAAGCGCATCATATAAACGCTCTAACTGAAAACTTGCAAACAGCGAGAAATTCTCTCCTCCGAACGCAATATCAAAAGCTGCAACGCTATATATATATGTAAAGTGCGCGCGTTTATAACATTAGCCCGCGCGCACTTCCGTAAAATCCGCATTAATACCTAACGCCGCAGCAATAATACACAACGCGCTGCGTTAATTTCACTCTGCGCATCCCGATAATATTCGATTATTTTAATTAACCTCGTAGCCCGTCGTTTTTCCACGGCGCCAACATCGCGTTGCGCCCAACATTCGGCTTATTATGCTCGCGCGCGGCCTGCGATTTTTGATAATCAGGAGAAGTCCATTAAGCGCGCGCTCATCGTGTGAAAGCCGCGGTGCAAGTTTAACCATCGGATAACGATGAAATTTCAGCAGCGAGAGAGAGAGAGAGAGAGTATATGGCGCGCGAGCGCGAAACAATAAACGAGGAAAGTTTCACGGAAGCCGCTATTGTTGCTCGCCCGCGCGCGCGCGCGCGTCATGCCCCTCAGAAGCGACCTGTTTTGCCATTTAATAAAGCCCATCGCGTTGCATTCGGCAATCAAGAAGTCCCGCGGCTGATTATTCGTTAACCCGATGCTGCGTATAAGGGTTTTATCATTGTTCATACGGGCTGGTACGCGGTTGTTAAGCAGTTTGGCCGGTGAAAAATTAATCGACTACGCGTATACTTGCCTACGTTTCTGCAATGGTCTTTTTCGTGGATGTTGCATTGCAGAGCCCATCTTCGGGCGATCTTTGCAAGCTCTTCGTCCCAGAACTGAAAAAGATTTAATTTATATCAGTGATTAAGTTTGCTATTAGGTTTTCAGAGGAAAATTTCTCGATCGCTGGAAGCTCAAATGAAAAACGTATAATATTGAACTTAGGAATTCGAATATTGTTGGCGCGATAGTTCCTCGGCTAAATTTTAATTAAAAGCGTCGCGCTGGTATTTTCAATATCACGTATATGAAAAATTCAATATTATCGCCGCCCATGTACTTTGACTGAAAAATGCGATTTACACTAGAGACAGTAACAAATTTCAACGAGCCGCTATAGGACACACCCCAACGCTCATTATACCATATCTCCATGACGCCCCAGCCGGGAACGCAAAAAATGTCAAAGAACTCCTCCTCGCGGAATAAATATAAGATTGAATTTCACGATGAATTAAGTTCACGCATCTGCACAGTCCCGAAGAAACATTACCACTTGCATCATGTCCCGCGCAGGCCGGTACCGCTGACTTTTCCAGATTCTCGCAATGCCATCGCGCAATGAATTATGTCGCTGCAAGATCCACTCGATTTCCTCGGGCGCCAGGTCGCCGTTCTCGACCGCAGCGCACTTTGGCCCAGGGTCGTCGTACTGCGGAAAATTTTCGTGGGTTAAAAAAAGTATCCGTGTAATATATTGTATATAGTAGATTATTAACGGTTGTTTGAAACAGACTGTGCTCGCGAGAGATTTTGCGAGAAATTTTTTTATGCGTGTCGATGTAAAATACAATTGTTTATTTAGCTTGTCCGAAGCAGCGCATATATTTCTCCTTTTTTTCCATGCCTCTTAGTTCGCGAGAAGAGCAGAAACTTTTTGATCGCGAGTGCTTAAAAATGCATTAATGATAGTCCGGAAAAAGAGTAACAAAGGAGAAAAAGAGAGAAAGATAATCTATTCTAGAGAGAAAGAATTAAAATTCGCTAGAAAACGAATGAGAGGCAGAAAAAGGAAAAGTAAAAACTAAGAGGAGAGAAAAATTATATGACGGATAAGAGTAAAAAGGAGTTAGGCGAAATTAAAATGGAATTAGCAATGACTACAGTAATACTGGAAGAGAGCTAAGAACGCCTTGTAAATGCGAATAATATCGAGAATCGTCTTAGTTTTCACATTGCTATTATTATCGATCTTTCAAATATTACGCTAACATTTTTACAATTCCCTTGCATATCTACCGATCGCTCATATTTACGAAATATAAATAAAAAGCAGTTTTATATACATCGACTCCGCTAAATTAAAAGCCGCTTTGAGCGATATTTAAGGCTTTGAATTTGGCACAAACTGCGCGATCGGGTTCGTTAGCAACTTTGCTTCGATCCGCTCCCTCGAATGTTGATATTTGCTTTTTTCGCCCGTATAAATTTCGCGCAATAGGGAGACGAGAAAGAAAAACTAACGGAAAAGTTGCAGCGTAGCGATCAATTGCCAAACGTTCGATTAATTCACAAGATTGATGAGAAAGAGAGGTAATTAGAGGTGTGCTTTGAGAAAAATAATAAAAAGTCTAAAATTGAGAGGCTTCGCTACAGTGCGGAATACGTACATATCGCTATAAGAAGTTTACCCGAATGAGCTATCATCGCCTGCAATCGCGAATCATCAATCAATTTTACGGTTATGTCCGACATAATAAAGTTCCACATATCATATATCTCAAGTCTACGATCGAAGTATATAAGTATACACATACATAACACGCAGGCACAGCACTGGGGGGCGGTAAAACCGTAAAGCAAACTAAACTAACCTTAAAATCGTCGTTAAAAAATTAGATTACAAAACACACACCTCTGTAATTCACAATTCTCTTTCTCCCTCGGCAATTAGCCTTTTCGAAGCAAGTCTCGCAAAAAAATGCCACGAAAACTCTCGACTAAAACACGCACACGCGTACCTATGTGTACAAACGAAACGGAAAGAAAAAATAAAATCGTCGAAAATAAAACGCGCGACAAGCCGGGCGACAGTCAGCCCACAAGACCAGAGACACGCAGAAAGCGAGCGGTATAACAAAAACGCGAAAAACGGACGCACACAACATCGTCCCCGCGCGAGGCTGTGTGGGTAATCGCGCGTTTAGAGCTACCCACCGGAAACAGGCACATGGTGTGGTTCGCGCAAATCCGGCAGTAACGAACGGTGTCATCGTTGATGCCGCTGCCGCTGTCGCTGCTAGTGGTCGATTCTCTCCAGGTCCAGCCGAGTACCGGTTGATGATCGTTGCCGATCAAAAATAACAGCAAGAGTAGTAGTGCTTCGTTCATCTTGCGTTTGCTGATGTTGGTAGTGCTACTGGTGTGAATTGAGCAGGCAGTCGTTGCTTGCCGCCGCGGTGCGTATGATGTGTGAAGGTAGCGTTTTTTAAATTAGTGTTGATACTTGAAGGAATAAAGAGAAGATGTGATATTTATTCGAGATCAATTTAAACATAAGTATTTATTGTATTACATAATACGGCGATAAATATTGCAATCCTTCCCTGCGCTCTTCATCTCGACGTGGCCTTTTTGCGTATGCATTACTCATTTCTACTAAAAATTTGGCCAGATTTTCTAAACCCGTTTGCTCAGTCCTGTTACCTCGCCTATCATGTCTGGGAAATACGGCTGCATGTCATGAATTCGATCGAATCCCTCTTGATGTAACGACTGGTTTGTCTCGCAGGTTTCCTGCTGCGTAGCGGCCGCGGACTGACAGATGAAGCTGTAATGTCAAGATATACATATAGAAAAACTGCAAAGGAACTATACCATTTAGACAATATATAGGTACCTGCATCGAGTCGTGGAGCAGCTGTTGAAACTGAAGATGCTGCTGGTAAGTCTGAGGTTCTAACTGTGCTCACTTAAAGAGAGAAACATGAACCTAAAGTATAACCTCACTTTTACATCTAACGTAAGTCAAGTTACATGATACTTTATTATTTATTTTGAATACAATTAGTATAAGGATATTGAGTATACATTATAAATGGCAAAATGGTAAAATACCGGCCTAACCCTTCATGCTCACTGTAGCAAAGTGATTGTGATTAACCATAATTAATATTTTTATATATTTACCTGAAACTTTACACATTAATTCATACACCTGAAGATAAGTGTCCCCTTCTCTGATTGCGTTCGTGATTGCTTTAGTCTTCCTCTGTTTACCTTCTCATTATTATATATAATGGATGGTAGGTTGAAGCTTCTGTCTTGCATATAATAGGTATATCTATAGGTATGAGTAGTTCTTACTTACGTTTTACGTATTAATTTGAGAATAGATTTGCGTAATAAGAATCAACAAAATTGTCATTCATATCTATATGTACTTTATTTTCTGCAGATAGAAATAAACATATACTCTTGACACATATGGCTTCCCGTAGTTCTCCGTTGGTGTAGCGAAAAGTCAAGAGAAGTCACACATCGTTGACGAGACATGTAACTGACACGTGTACGTCGGCGGTGCTAGTGTACCGTCCACTTACGCGGCTGTCGATTGACTCAAAAGACTCGTACAACTTTATTTTAATTTTTCAGCAATTCTGTACGCAAAGTATGTTACTGGAGGGCAGTGAGAGCCTCGTTCTTGCCATTAGACAAATATGTACAATCCAACTCTTCGAGTAGTTGAACATGTTCATCGGTTTCGGCTGATCTTTACTCTCGCGTCCAAAAACAAAGCTCTCAACCGCAAACGACAATCGATTGCACACGGCCATTATCGACAATTACATCACTCGCGGCAAAGTTTTAACCGCAACCGTTTGCCATCAGCGACGACGAACGAACGAACAACGCGATTATTTTTTATCGCACTTCTCCGGAGAATAGCTACTCCAGGTGTATAATACTATATATATAGGGAGCGTCGTCCTCGAGTAGCGCAGCGAAAACAAGCGGAAATTCGCGTCTATTGGGTCGTTGGCGCGAGGATCGCGTTAACTCCCTTGCCGCCCTGTATCAGAGCTAATGTTATTGTTTCGCTTGGGACGACCCGGCAAATTCGCTTTCTTGTGTGCGCTACAAACACCTATCCCATGGAAAATCATCTGCTTTTCTTCGCGGAGTTTACCGGCCGGTTGATACTCGCGCGACGAGTATACTATAGGTGAAACTATCAGTGAGTCAGTGCTTTTTTGTACGTCGTCTTCTTTTAATTTTTTTTTTCTTCGGTCTGGCTCTGAGAGGTATGCTATAAGCAATTTTCATGTGTAGTACCACAGACATTACGCTTTAACGTTATTCAACGCGTTACGCAATGTATATATGGAGGATACCTATATAGCCACAGTCACAAAATGCAAAGTCGTGTGCTGCAACCTGCTCGACGATAAAGTGACCAGCTGTAATATAATCAATCTGACTAATATCCAGTGAAATCAATCAATCCATAATCATACGACGCTGTGGGTATCGAATCGATCTCCTAAATATCACGTGTATATATATATATATATATGAGATATATATATAGATACATACGAGGGAGAGACGTCGCGTCTCGCATAAGCAATGCTTCTATTCGAAACTCCGTCACTTACCGTAAAAGTTCTTTTGAGGCGACGCCTACATGGGAGTAATCGAAAATCGATTGCGTCCTCTCTCTGCGCGTATATACGATACACCTATGAATATTTTTTAATACAAAATGCGGGATTATTTTTGGCCGATGTACGTATAGGGTTCGCGCGCGAGAGATAGAATGTATTTCGGTCGAGTGTATACAGCTATATGGTGACCGAAGAATTTAATATATAAAAGCGACCTTGCATATAATAAATAGTATATACACATAGATCGAGTTGAATGTAGGACGTATTGCAAAAGTGGAAATCGATGGGGCTTTAAAATCTATTAGTTCGCATAGCTTCGATATTATACTTTATCGGGGGGGAAAAAAAAATTTCGTCATTCACAATCCTCGCCCGCTTATGTATACACGGGCGCGCGAGAATCGATTCGGCCTCAAAAAGACTCCCTCCCGCGCGCGCCACAATTTAAATGCACGAAAGCTCAAGACAACATTCGCCGAAAGTTAATTCCTTCCCCCGTTTACATTTTATGGTAATCATCGCTATATACGACGCTGTACACAAGCTCGCTCGAACCTCGCACTCTCTATCGCGGTGTCTTATTCTATTCTATTTACTATGAAAATAAAAATCCTTATTTCCCCGGAGACTCGAAATTGAACTACTCGCTGCTACACTGCAGTGTCTTCGAGCTATTTCGCTGCAGAATAAATAAAACCGTTTCAACCAATCAGTCAATCCCCCTCTCTCTCTCTCTCTCTCTTATACGCGTCCTTTTTTCTTCCTCTCTCTCGGAAAGAGAATAATGTATACGGAGGCAACGCCCGTTATAACGCCTTTTCCCTGTTTCTCCCGAACGTCTTCGCTTCGAGACTCGCAGCGTATTTAGGATATATACACACAGTCGCTGAAAAGAGGCGGTTGTATTCGCGTCGCGTGTGTCGTTTAATAATAAACATCCTATCGGCTACCGCAAAAAGATGCGAGGAGGATGAAATACACTACGGACACTGCTCGTTCAAACTTTCATGCGTCGCCTCGTGTATATTATACATACAGTTTGTGCATATATATTCGCTGATATGGAGATTGTTGAGCAAACAAAGAAAAAATAAAATTAAGAGGAATTACGCGATTAGCAGGTATTGCATTACTTACCATTTAGCTGTTCTATATATATATTATATACTCCATCAGGAAAGAAAGGGCAAAACAGTTTATCCATACGTTTTTTCCACAATATATTTATTCAATCTCTCGATCATACAATAACTATATGCATGAACACATCGTGGTATCGTTCGATCGGAAAATCGCCGGCAAACTTTATAGCAATCGGTTCGAGTGCGCGCAAAATCAAATTACCCTTTATTCATCACTTAAGCGCTCGCGGGATCAATTACAATCTCGAGAATCAATACACTAGTTTATATGAAGGGGCATAGAGGGGAGGAGGGCAAGTAAACGCAAGCGAAGCGCGGGAAATTTTAAATTGAATTTTACAAAGTTGTATAATACTCCGAGAGAGAGAGAGAGAGCGAGCGAGCGACGATGCTTTATTATTCATAAACGTCGCGGTGGGATTATCGCATCAAAATCAAATTTAAATACCATTAGAGTAATGACGCTCTCTTGTACATACAAACTTCCACGTATATGTATAATATAATGTACCTTTATCTAAATTTATATTTACAATCTTCATTAAGTTACATGTCTCGCACACGCGATTACTGCACACAGCGGCGCTAATCAATCTTACCGCGGCTAATACAAATCTTCGTATACATGTATACTATATAGCTATAATATCAAAAAAACCAATCCGGCACACCAGCACCTCGACCCGAAGCAAAAAAAAAAAAGCCGCGACGCTCAATTACCGCTCGCACGTGTGCTATGCCATGAAAAATCGTACGCGAGGGGCAATATGCGAGAGCTTGCAGATATAAATAATAAACGAAAGTAATTAAAAAATCCGGATTGAAAATACACACTGCGCTGCCGTGTGGATGGATAATGAATGCAGTGCGACGGGACCGAAAAAATCTCGCTCGCGGCCCTTTAATAAATGGGATAATTAAAACACGCTATATATCCTGATGCGCGAGTGTGCGCAGGGAGAAAAAAGCTCGTTCGGAGATAGAGAGAGAGAGAGAGAGAGAGAGAGAGAGAGAGAGAGAGAGAGAGAGAGAGAGAGAGAGAGAGAGAGAGCAGGGAAGCACGTTAGGGAGATAGTGAGTACGGATGAGGAATGGCGATTTTTTTTCGCGGCGAGTGAACTGCGTATAGTTCGGATTGTCCTTAGAAAATATAATATTATTGATCGAAACGAGCGAAGCTGATTTCAACGACGTCGAGGTCCTCGATATACGGTTGTAATATATGTACAAAGGAATAATTTTTCTATACTTTGTATACAAAAGTCCACTACACGATTTCAGCATACAAATCTCCATCATCGTATATTCGCGCGTTGCATCGAACCTCGATTTTTCTCCGGTAAAAGAGCCTTGACCTCTGATTCTATAACGCCCGAGATGTGTGAGGGAGAAAGAGCGAAAAGAAGGAAACGAAATCTCATCAGAATCCTTATATCCCAGAAGATTGAGTTCGACGGCGGCATGTCGCTCATCCGAACAATAGGAGAAGCTTCTCGCCCGAATCGGCAGAAAAGTACGCCTATATATATATATATTTATATATATATATATAGTGAGAGACGAGCGCGGCAAGAAGATCAAGGGCTGTCCGGGCTAGGCTCCTTCCACGCGAGTATCGCGTTCATGTCTTTGATGTCGCGCGTGCTCCAGGGCTCGAGCGGATCGGCGGCGGAGGGAGGCGTCGATCCCGCTGGAACTGCAGGCTTGTTACGCTCGCTCGACGTTTTCTCCGTAATCTCGTTTGTCTCCTTCGGCGATACTCTGCAAAAAGATCGGGAATGAAGTGTGTCGTCGGCTGAGTGAATTTTTTCTCCTTTCGGAGGCTCGTGGCTCCATATTGTTATTTTCATGCACAAGTATAGAAGCATGTCGATTAGCGTATATAAAAGTGAATTAACGCAGAGTTGCAATGACCAAGAAGAAATTAACGGTCTTCGCGATAACGCAAGCCCCGTAAAATAAATCACGTGGCACGTCACAGCAGCCGAGTGCACGTATACGTATACGCGTATAGAGAATCACACGACCCACCGATTCCTCGCGGTCTTGGGTCTCTTGCGTAGGTTCCTGCCGTTGGCCGGCTTATTGTCCTCTGCCCCCACGGCAGGCTGGTCGGTGGTGTCAGGCTCGTTCAGAAGCGGTCGGTAGCCGGAAATGTTGTCGAGCGAAGCTGCGGACGAGGTGCTCTCGTCGTCCTTGGCTTCGCGTTGCTGCTTCTGCTGGCCGGACTTCCGTCGCGACGTCGGGGCTAGTCGGCTACTGGCCGACCTGATGCGTCGCAGTCGAGCCTCCGTTCCCAGCTGACCATCGTCTGCAGGCAGGAGAGAAAGACATGAGAGAGGGTCAGCAGGAAGCTGAGATACGAGGGAGGATGCTGGAGATGCTGCCTCATTTTAGAGAAGATTTAAGGGGCTGTCCGTTTCGCTGCGGCCTGAGATTATATGGCTGAGAGAGAGGGAGAGCTTTCGAAGGGATGGCTGATGTATGGGCAGATTAAAGCCTGATAAAACTGTAAAGTCCGAGCTTTCTATACTGCGCTGCTCTCGGGTAATTGATATTTCTTTTTCTATTACTGCGGGGTGCTAAGGCTGGGCTGTGTATTTTTCTTTGAAAAATAGAAAGATGGGGGGCGATGTTTAATCAATCGTTTAACTGAATTGTGTTATACATTACAACAATATTTAACTCCAAGCATGGTCTTACCTCGCAGTGATTTTTTTTATAAACCTCCTTAAACACACGGTAGTTCACCCGAGAGAGACCCCCTTTTCTTTTACGAAAAATACTGGCAGTTCACTTGTAAACAAGCGGGAGAAAACTCGTTCTTTATATAATTACTGGAGAACTTTTGTAATTATTGAGCTAATTAATTGGCCAGCAATCGGAATTAAAATTTATATGGTAAATTCGCGTTTCCAAAGTGCAAAAACGGCAAGATGAATATCGCATGTAAAATCCTTTAATATCGCAAGGTGTATAAGTAAGGTGGCATGTATCCGAAAGCATTTTACATACCCCTTAGCGACTTTCAAAGTCGTAAAACGAGAAGCCATAAAACGTAAATGAATGAAAACAGGCTTTCTATATTAACTGTGTACAGTCATGAAATAACCTTGAAATATTTTACGAGGGCTTATAAAGCCCGTACTTATCCTACATTTCATATAGAAAATGCCGCTACTATCACGGCCTATCACACTGGAAAATGTAATTTAATCATCGAACCTCCACCCACTCGTACCTCGTTACTATAAAAAAAATAATAATAATAATTAAAAAAACACAGTCAACCAATACATACTCGCACAAATATCGTTATCGCTGGACTCGACAAGATACTGCTTTCTCCTAGGCTCGACGGGCTTGTCAGGCTGCTCGGGCATCGCGGCAAGTCCGAGACCACCGAGCGCAAGCCTCTCGAGGAAGCTCGAATCGATATCGGACTTGGCGCTGGTGGCGGAGCTCTCGCCCACTATCCGGGCCGAGTGTGCCAGACGCTGCAGAGTCTCCTCCGACGAGCCTGGATCCTCCGTTGCGAGCATCAACTCCAGCAGTGGGTCGTCGCTGTGAGGGGCCGCTGTTGGACGAGGCTCCGACGGCGGAACTCCGGGGGGTACTGCTGATAATGCTCGAGTCGTTGTGGTGGTGGTGGTGACGGCGGTCGACGCTGGAACTGAAACGTTTGATGCGTGTAGGTGCTGGGAGATTATTGAATTTTGCTACGTAGAGCTTTGGTTATTGATTGAGTTCAGAGTTCTGCTTTTTTATTATTATTCAGATAGATTTCACGACTCTTCAAATTAAAGATATCCGTCGGTTCGACTGTATCATCGTGAAAGCTCGCGAGTATTGAAATAACTCTCCGATGCTCGTCTGCGAAAGTATAAATAAAGCTGGGCCTAACGGCAACGTAAACTATATAAGTCAACAAGCGCAACCTCCATATAAACACAAGCAGAACTTCGAACTTCTGGTGCACTATACTGCAGTATATATATACATATATATGTATATACAAATTCCTCGCATCGCAGCATAAACAATACATCTCCCGTCTCGAGCTCGACTCGCAAAGAACAATCCGAGAAAACGATGTTGACTTTCCGACGATCGAAGGGGGGGGGGGGAGAAGAAAGATCGAAGTCAGACCGGATAAATTATGCTCGACTTCCGTTTGATATAGAAAGATCGAAATCGGAGAAGAGGCGACTCGATGCGCGCGCGAGACAGTATAACTCTGGGGAAGGATGCCGCGCGCGGAATTGCCTCGGAAGACGAGGACTGATCTGAGAAACTTCAAAGTTGCCAGTTCGAGAGATGCACACAGAGCAGTATCTACTCGGAGTAACTTGCTGCGGTAAGTGAAGCTCGATATGCGCGCGAGCTTTTGAGGAGCTGCGGGGGCGGTTTAGTTACGCTAAAATTGGCTGCGCGCGGAGGAAGCAGCGCCGTGAAAGAGTACGCCTTTTGGCCGTCGATTCGAGGGACCGAACTTTACTCCTGATGCTCGGGCTTAATTGGACCCGGGTCCATACTAATGATCGTTATGTAGGCGTTGCTAATAATTGCGCTGTATATAGCTGTTTTAACGCATCGATTCTAAAATATACAGCGAAACGTTTCATCAAATTTTGTTAGGGCGCTTAAGTATTCAACGTTAATTTACTTCGCGAGCATCGTCGGTCCGATTTCCCGCCGTACCAGCCTCTGAAAAACCATACTGAGAAAAAGACATTTCTCATAATTACGTAAACATGTTGAGCGCGAAGTGCACCGAAGCCGATGCTCCGCGCGCCGTGGCCTTAGTACACTTGGCTCCGCGTTTAATTATCCGCGTTTTCACTCAAGCAGTAGCTGCGAAATGAAAGAAAAGAAAAACCGCGTCTGGATTCTTAAATATATATCTATACACGCTCTTGAGTGAGAAGGAGAAAGAGCAAAGTAGGCGAGTCGCTGACCCCGCGGATCCCGTATTTTCCCGCGAAATCTTTCATGAATCAGGACAGAACGAAAATGAGGGGATTACCGCACCACGACGAGAAGTCTTGAAACCTCCTCCTTCGTCGACTCTTCTTCTTCTTCTTCTTCTTCTTCTTCTTCTTCTTCTCTCTCTCTCTCTCTCTCTCTCACTTGCGGCAGGCAGAAAATAAAAGTAAAAGCGCGAAACGGAAAAAAGTCTTGCCGCCGCCAAACTTTTCGGGGTAATTCGGGCCATTTTTTACGAAAGCCGCAAGAAGAGGAGGAACTTGGCGATTTGGAAAAGTTCCAAAGCTTCCCGCGCTCGCGCGAGAGGGAGTTTGCGCGAGAGAAGCGAGTTTTCGTCTATTATGTTTATAATTAGCGGATCCAATGCGCCGCGGCTATTATTTTTAAAACTTGGAGAGAGCAATGCTGATAAAGCCAGCCCGCGAGTGTTTGCCCGAGACGCTGTAAATTTCACTTAAGCGCGTGCGAAGAAAGTAAAAGTTTTAAGGGAAAAGTTGCGCGTGCTTACGTGTATATAGAGAGGCTAAGTTATGGATTTTTTTTTATTATTGTTATTATTTTCAACTTTCGAGAGTATAAAGAAGGCCGGAGTGTGCGGCAGTCGAGAAGTTGGAAATAATTTCCTCCTCGGACTTTTGACAGATTCTGAAAGGGTTTGTGTTAACCAATACAGGTATATATACGCATACTCTACTTGACCTTTAAAAAAATACATAAATCTTTCGCAGAACTGTAAAGTATAAACTTACCAGCAACCGTTTTCGTAAGGGCCACCGCCGGGCTCGTAGCAGTGCCAGTAACGAGTGTCTTCTGCGTCGTCGTCATCATCGGCTGTTGAGGTTTCGCAGCTTCACCGGGCGGTGCAAGTGTTGTAGCCGACTGTTGGCCCGGGGCGACGGCGGCTGGCTTGGGTATACCCTCAATGGGCACCGGCACGTCGGCGGCGAAAGTCATAACGTCGAGGGCTGACGTCAGGGCCTCGCCGAAACCGCCTGGCACTGATGACACTGGCTCCATCAGGATTGGACTTTTGAGAGTTAGGGAAAGCGAATTAATCGAGCGATTTATTTCTTTTTTTTTCCACGGGGAGGTGGTATATGTATTTTAAAAGCCTCGATTACAAAATTTATACGAAAGGTATACTTTCATAATTGAAGGCGATGCAACGGAATGGTAAAATTTGATACTCCGCGAAATCGTAACTTTCGGCTTTATTAAATTCAGTAATTTGAAATCGAGGCATACATTAGCTTGTCGAGCATGATAAGACGATTCCCTCGACACTTATCTCTTTTATCAGAATAATAAACCCTCTGTATTATTCACGCACTATCCAAGCGCAGAGCGATATCTCGTATAAAAAACGCACAGCCGTATAACTCATAATAAGCCTCTTTCTCCCTCACAAATAGCCGAATATAACCGCCCTATAATACGGCGTCGAGTTGGAAAACAGCATTTTAAATACGAAGACCGGCTCGAAGCACGCGTTATCAAGTCCCTTTACGACGAGGCCTCTTTTATAATCCCTACATTCGCTCGTGTCCATAAAATTTGCCGCTAAAACTTCCAATGTTATCCACACACACACACACACACACACACACACACACACACACACATACACAACATCCCCTTCCGCGTATATGAAGCAGAGCCAACAAACAGCGATGAAAAATTAAAATCACTTATTAAAAAATCACAATTCCGTCGCTATTATCAAGAAACTCGCGCCGCGGCAGGAACGCGATCTTCGCGCCACATAAATTAGAGCGCGCTGCCGCCTGGCAAAACGACGAGCTAAAAATTCAATACCAAAGTTCCGGCGTCTGCATTTTAATGAATTTCTCGCGCCTCTCTCCGGCGCACATAATTAACTTTCTTTTTTCTTGACGCCCGCGCGCGCGCGCGCGAAATTCAAATTGCGAATCGAGAAGAAAGAGAGCGAGAAAAAGGTTGCAGGCTGTATGTATATACATATACGTATATGTGCTTACCTGGACCTGACCGGTGTTGAAAAGGACGCTCGGCCCCACATGATGCGACGAAGCTCCTCCCCGGTCATGCCGCGCTTTTTCAGCTCGGCGATCGTTACCTTTCCGACTCTCTATGCAAATCAGACATTTTTCGCGCAACAGCGCGACGATTAATATTCATGAGTTGCGGTCGTGCCGAGGGGGGATTCCCGAGCGAAATAAATGAACTAAAGCGCGCGATCAGCTGCGCAGAGACGCTTCGGAGCTTTAATGCGCGGCTCCGAGTGTTGCGCGCGGCTGAAGCGCGACGATGAGGATTTTGGGATGCGTTTTAAATTTTCGGCAGGTGGTGTTTCATGAGGACAATTTTTTTTTCTCTCCGTGTGTCGTGTGCGCTGAATAAATCTTCTCGAGTGTTATTAAAGTTTGAAGGAAAAATATGTATATCGAGTTGGCGTATATTCAAATTTAATTATAGCGGGAAATTCGATTTTAAAAACTATGTTATACCTGCACGCTCTCGCGGATGCTAATTCAATATGTGCATTAATAATTAAAAGTATGACTTAGCAATTAATGAGCGATTCTTCTTTTACCGCTGCGATACAATATGTGTAAAAACCTATACCTTATATTTACTACGAAATATAATAATCTCATCTGAATTTCGATTCTCCCTAATTGCTGTACAAAGAAAATATCCAACGCACGAATGAAAAATCCCGCGGATCCGATAACTCCCCAATGTATATAATAATAATCCATCTCCCGCTATACCCATCGCGTGTAATTAATATTCACCTTCTAAAATTGCTCGGAGATCACGAGAAGCCCCGTCTAACAACCCTCGCTGCGCCGAGAAAATCATCACCGCACTGCACCCGATACAAATTAGTAAAACGAGCCGCTGGAGTAGGATAGAAAAAAAAGGACACGACGCAGCTGAAATTTAATTAAAAAACGGAAAACTACATATAACAGACGTACCTTCCAATTAGCAACGGCGCCTTTACGCTGCCGGGCCCGAGTCTTCGATTTGCTCTTAATGACCATGACGCCCCGTTGCTCCGACGCGGGATCGTTCGGGTCGTCCCCTGGGCCCAATTTTATGCTGTACTCCTGGAGGTAATTGTGCGCGTCGTCCTGCGACACTGCGCGCTCCAGTGAAACCACGATTTTTGCCCACTGAAAGCG
This sequence comes from Muscidifurax raptorellus, assembly GCA_020010945.3. Taxonomy (NCBI): domain Eukaryota; kingdom Metazoa; phylum Arthropoda; class Insecta; order Hymenoptera; family Pteromalidae; genus Muscidifurax; species Muscidifurax raptorellus. The sequence continues at coordinate 37,447,584 of CM052078.1, read as the reverse complement.
AGTTTATATTATTCGGCTTTGACGCCTTTTCATACGGTGTTATATGCCGTGCTACGCTCGCTTTCCGTAGGGTAGCGTATTATTCGCGTTTTCCATATATTTCTATAATACTGCTCTAGATCATCGAAAAGTTTGAAACAAAAAATGCGGTATGCTTTTTCGTATTCGTCTTCACGAGCGACCCTCAAAAAGTCATTTTCCGATACAGAGTACGCGTATATGGCTCTCGCGTAATATCTTTCCGATGTCCGAAATTTTTGGTCCCGCGGTGAAAAAAAAAAGGAAATATACGTATATATACATCGTCGGGCCATCACCTGTTTCATCCATTCTTTTTCGCTCTGCTCGATCACGTGCGCGTACGTGTTTCCCATCATGGCTATCAGCATATTGAGCAGGAGGATCGGCACCAGGACCATGAAGATGGCGAATACGGCTTTGCTGAGATTGGGGTAGGTCGTCATGCTGAGGTCCGAGTACTGAGGGGTAGAGAATGAAAAGGGGTTGCGGATTTAAAATGTTCGTTATTAGTGCAGCATATCGGAAAAATCCAATTAAATACTGTATATAGAGGAGCAAGCGATTGGATTTTATTTTGTTATGAATAACCTGTTGCGGATATAATTGAAAGATAAAGCGGGATTGTAGTGGTTCTGCTGAAATAAAAATTAATTAGCCTCTGGTTTTCCATGTACGAACGGCTTATCAGATACAGCAATGGGTTATAATTTTCTTTTTTTTTTTCGTAAGCCCGTTGTGATGGAAATTCGCGTTTTCTGCGTATCTGTAAGTTTATCGAGATTGAAGCGGACTTTACGATGCCCATCGCTGTAATGTGAAATTTAATGCTCTTATGTTTTGTAATGAATTATTAAAAAGGCTCAGAGTCTTGAAACGTTGTTTTAAAACTTCTGTTTACAAAGCTTTTTATATGCTCAAAATGAAAAAAAGTTCAACTTTTCACAATTACGAAAAATATACATAGATGAAAATAATAGTAGAATATGTATGTTCAATTTAAAAAACAAAAATTTTAAAAACTGGATTCTCTGATTAAAAGGTACATAAAAGTAATTGGAAAATGGATTTTGCCAAAATTACAAATCCACCTTTTTTATCCTACTATTTCAATACTCATATAAATTTGCATCGGCGTATCAATTTTTGATTATCTTCTCTTGTATGAAAAATATGTTTCGACTTTTAGGTACAAAGTCATGATCTGCGCAGTAAATTCATACGCCTACAAAAAATGTCCTATGCTATCGACATCCATTGTTCATCGAAATTTTTTCTTCATTTCTTTATCCTAAAAAACGACCCTTTTTATTTCGTCATATTTACGCTCGGTCTTTTTTCGAATAAATTATTCCAACTCAATGTTCTACCCAGGACCCTTTTATCCGACGATATCACCACCTATTACAAGCCAATGAAAAACTATACCGAACCGACGGAGCTTTTTTCTGTTCAAAACTGTACGTTGCAAACACGCGTCACGCGCGTTTGTTACGAAAAAAACTATCGATTCATTAAAAAAGAAAAAAAAATGCCCTCCCGCGCGAAACAATTAAAACGTTCATCGAACGCATGCATGCACACATAAAATCGCGCAATAAATATGCGAATGATTTGGCGAGAAATTGCAAGAGTCGGAAACGCGTGTCAAGATCGTCGAGCGCGATCGCGCTGAAATCAGCGAGCATAACAAACACTGTAAATAATGTGTGTGTGCGTGTGTGTGTATGTGTGCCCGGGCATCTAGAAAATCGAAAACGATAACCCAAATACGTCAGAGGTCGCCATTCCCTTTTGCGAATTTACAATGCGACTGTCAGTATATGGCGTGAAGCTTACGCTCAATGATTTTCACGTTCGGACGCTACTGCATACATACCTGCACATATATATATATATATATATATACCGCTGACGTGTACATGCAGTGGTTAACGTGGATTTAGAGAGTGAGAGAGAGAGAGAGGGAGAGACTATAGCTGCGCGAATGACAAAATGATGAGAAAGCCGATGTTTCGATTTTTATTACTTCTTCGCGTTGTATTACATAAATAAACCATACAATATCGCGAGTTGCGTGTACAGTTGAGAAAGATCATCAATTCTAAATCCAGCATTAATTTTCGAGCACGAATATTTTAATCCTTGATGTAGCGCCGATAAACCAAAATCATACTGCTATATATACTCGTCGGCCTTTAATCACCCCGGCGAACGCAACAATAAATAAACCAACTTCATAAACCAGTGCGCGTCCCTCTATGTATATATATATATATATATATATATATATATATATACCTCTCTTTCTCTCTTGTGCGAACTAATTAAAAACAACGCTACAATACACACGAACACATATAGCAGCAGGAAATTCCCCGATGGTCCTCTCTCGCACTGCTGCTGCTGCTGCTGCTCGTGACATCGGTACAGTGGAGAATATAGATATACACATATATATATATATATATATACAGGTCGGTGCGGCATATCGATTGTCACGGCGCAACAAAGCGCGAAACATCCATCTATTTACTTTATACCCACCGCGCGCGTATATAGCTCGACTCTTGCTCATAGAGGCATGAGTGAAAGACAGTTATCTCGTGCTGTGTATATTGTCGCAGGTCAGTCGGAATAACGCGTCAAACTTTTGCATATGCGCGATTAGGAATATACTGTGGAGAGAGAAAAAAAGATCCGTCGCGCTGCATACGAGACATTCGCGAAAACGAATAGATGTTTGGTGCGTATAGTTGGAAAACGATAAAATTTTAACCTGACCTGCGGTGCGATCTACCCATTTCGAAAGTGTCTTGCTTGTATTAGCGATAATGTACATTTGTAATGCGATGCATAATATCGCCTTTGTTCGATATATTATTCTTGGATATTGCGCTGGAGTCGAGGTTTCATAAATTTAATTAAACCGCGACGATAGTCGCGAATCGTAAAAGTTCTTTTATCGAACGATCTCGCGTCGATTTTTTATTTATAGCGATATATTGGATACGTATATGGCCGTTGCTTTCATCAGTTTATAGACGGAGCTTTGTCCACGAAGGTTTTTATTAAAGTTAAAAAATTTCGTATATTTATAGCTTTACGAGGAATCGCTGCCACGCATTAGACTTAGGTATTTCGAATGTACGCAAGCTCATTATTCTCATTACATGTATATATATAGTGTACGCATTTTTCAAAGCTCTTTTTTTTTATTTTCCGCTCCAACGCGGTGTAATATATTCTCGTCTGCACAAGTACGTTACAGCTTTAAAATTTGCTCTGAAAAGTATATACACGCAGCAGTAATTCCGACAAGCTTTACTCGAAAATACAGCGCTGTGTAATACTGCTGTAGACGTGCTCTCGACTCGTGTGTATACCGAAACGAAAATTCACTTTGAATTACGTGACTTCGCGCGCGCACTTCTTTTAGCGACGCTATCTCTGCGGGAGTTTGAATTTTTTAAGGAAAATTTTTAATCCTCTTACGTTACTATATGTATAGCAACGAAAAGCGAAATCACTTGATATTAATATCGCCGGCAGTTTCTTTCCGTGATTTATTGATATCCGCCTACGCAGTGTTTAATCGCAGAAAATTACCGCGATTGTCACTAAAAACAATATCATACGTCTGGAAAGATAGAGAATAATCGATCGGGGCGCGTCGCTCGAATGAAGCTGCAATTTTACCAGTGAAAAACCAAATGCCCCATGAACGTACTTCCATTAAGCTAAATCAAATCTCGAAACTTCCAGTGAAAAAGGAAAGCCAAATGAAGCTCCGTTAAATCAAGTCGAAAATGTAAAAAAGGCACGTATATACCCGAGCGCAGCGTCGAGAATGTAAAAAAAAGGGGCGAGAGAGCGAGTCAGCCGTGAGAGCCGACAATAAAAATGGACCGTCGATCGAGTGAAACGGCCGAGGGTACGTGTGTATAGTATAGAAGAAGTCGAGGCCTTACGCTGTAATCGCCGAGAGTTATCTGAAATAGCGCCATCCACGTCGAATGGTAGGAATGAAAAAGGGTCGTCTTCACTCCCGGGTAGCCTTTGTAGACGAAGTAGAAAGCCTGGGTGAAGCCGCAGATGACGATCATGTAGATGATGCCGAAAGTCCGCATGTCGCCCAATATCATGCTGTAGACCATCGTGACGAAGGGTCCGGTCAGTCGTACTGCCCTGCGAAAATCGACACGGGATTACTCTTGACACGTCGCCTCGTTTGGTTGCTCGAATTTTTCGTTAGCGGCTTTTTCAACGCCTTTTTTTATATACTTTATATTTAAGTAATGTGTACAATTGTTTTATATAAAAATGCGTAAAACTACTTTACGCGGCGACAAAAGGCTGCCATTTTTTCCACTGCGCACATCGAAACAATTTTTTATTAAAAACTTTTTAATGAATCCTCTGTGACTTTTCCCAAGTAGCTGCGCGCGCAGCCTTTTCAGAATGATATGTAATTAACTCGAAAATTTGTCCAGCCTTATGATAGCGCGGTAATCTCGTAAGGCAAGATGAATTATTTCCGAGCGAAACTTTCGAACAATTTTCGATAGAAGCAAAAAAAAAAAAAAAATGAGGCTATATATGATGTTAAAAGCCATTAATTAAAACAACGCGGAAAATATCGAATCGATATTTTTCGAAAGAATGTCACCCCTCGGCCTTTCGACAATATCGCGCGACTCGCATTTTTACAGGAAAAATCCGGCGCACGCCGCTGTATACCGAGGACCGACCGAGCCTGTATATATACAACACTGATATATGTATATATATATATATATATATACGTAAGTGTGGGAGATTTTCGCAAAAAATTCTCGAACGGCCAAAAAACACTTGGCGGGAAATTCCAAGTACCTATATACGTGTACCATAAATATATATACAGGCAGGACACGCTCGGGTGGTTTTACCGTGCGGTAATCGGCTGTGGAAAAGACTTTACGAGGGGATATCTGCGCGTTAATGTTTTTTCGCCTGTCCCGGGGCTAAATTTTTTACGCAGCCGCTTGTGCGTATACATCGATATGTCTTCGATATATATATAAAATAGCACAAAAAAACTCGAAGCTCGCCTATGGCGTCATTTTCTCAGAAATATACAAGAATCTCCGAAAACGACAGCCCACTTGCCTGCGCATCGGCTCGTTTCGCGCTTTTCTCTCTCTCTCTCTCTCTCTAAACACACACTTCATCTAAGCGGTTTATTTTCCCGCCATTAAAGTCCCCGTCGAGGATCTTCCGGCAGCAGCCTGCCGAAAAGCACCGCTCGATAACGACCGAGACGACGCTTCGGCGGCGGATCGTTATGAGGGGATTTATCGACTCGCGAGAGTACGTTAGTTTTTTTTCTGGGAGAAAGATTAACTTCTTGCGCGCGGGCCGTAGTGCGCTTTTATTTTTCGCGAGTTATTTTACACTTTATGCTCTTATCCGTTATCAGAGTGAATTTGGAGAGGGATTGGAGTGCGCGCTCGAGGCTGTCTGCAGCGTTACAGTTCCGCGATTTCTCTTTGTCGTCTGAGTGCGTTTTAAGGGATTATATCGTACGGTGGAGAGGTTTTGGAATTTTTTTTCTTCGCGGTAGTTCTTAAAAATCATGAATAACCTGCGCGTTTGACTATTTTTCACAGTCACGACTTGTTTGCCTATAATTCTCGTCGTAAAAAAAGCCTCCACCGGCCCCTTTTCTCTCTCCCTTGCGAAAAATTAAAAATATACAACAAGGGACGACAAGCTACATAAAATGGGAAGTATAAAAATTTTTAGCGTCACTCTCTGCGCTCTGAAAATTTATTATCATCATCATTATCATGTCGGGACCTCGCGGCGTTCTTTAAAATCTCGCTATTTAAATTGCGGGCTCTAAAAGCTCGTCCTTTATAGCGGAAATTATCATACGAGCGTTATGATTATTTACAGTTATGATTCTACCATAAAAGCCAGCCGCAACGCGCGGTGTCATCACTTTGCATCCATTTCTACTTTTCACTCGAGCTTCGATATATACATACATATATGCGCGTCATGAATATACATATACGCAAGCTTGACAAATTGAAATTTACGGGAAAGAATGTTTTCAAGAAAAACTAGCATACAGCTTTTAGACTGGAAATCATTTTTTTTTGCTATTCGCGTTGTGAGAGTCACGAGAGATTTGTGAAATTCTAGTAATTTAGTCGTCAATCACGATTGATAATTACATTTACTTTCCTGAGAGATCTGTAAGTGTATAAATTTTTCACTCGGTAACTCGAGAGTATATTCGATTATGAACTCTGCAGATGGTATAAAGTATCCTCTAAATTTGGAATAGAGGAATTTCACTGCAACATGTTCAAAAAGATTGTATATTCATCATTTAAAATCAATGTATAAATATACGCTTTTATTAATTTCTGAATATTATACCATTAACGCGGAAAGAATATGAGCTCTTGCTTTAGAGTGAAGCTTCGCACTAAGACTGGGGTTTATAATTGGCCATTATAAGCAATGATATTATCCTAATGTATATTACTCGAATGTAGTTAATCTACTTTATTCGTTTGTGAAAACTATCATTAACTAATTCTTTTTCAGTTACTAAAGTGATATTACAATATTAAAAGTTCAAAATAGATTTAAATCGTATTGAAATTTCACCATTCCAAATTTATATTCCTAGAGAGTACTGAAGAACAAATTACATATAAGAATGAAAAGTAGCAGAATTACTGTAATAATCCGATTTCTGTGAAATCTAATATCGTCATTTGAATTAAGTAATCAGATGACGTCATAACGATTTGTTACCCAACGGTTCTAAATCCGATTCAGAGTTGTCGGCTATTAATGTTACTTTGATCATCAATTAGTCATAATTTTAATTGATTCTCTACGCCTTACTCTACGGATAGGATACTGGATCTTCTAATATTGTATACGTAATAAAAGTGGCATGACATAATAGCTACATTTTATGATAAGTTTCTGATCCGGCAGACGCAGATAAAAATTTACGAAAAATAACTTACTTATAACTATTAATGGATACATATATATAATAAAACTAACCTACAGAAACGCACGCAACATAAGCCACATCTTTCACTCAGTATACGCACATACTTTATTCACAACGCACTACAACTTTTTTAATTAAACTTCCCCTGCTCTACCACACACACACTCACAAACTCGGATCTTCTTTTCCAACTGGAAAAGCAGGTAAAATCATCAACCTACTAATCGCAAACACTCAAGTAGTACACAAGCCTAAAGACCCAGAAAAACACACACACACACACACACACACGTATTTTAAAAAACTGAGAACACCGGTAAAAGCCAGAGCGCAAATGACAATGTGGCTTAAGAATATACCGAGACCGAGAAAGATACAAAGGCAGAGCGGTTTCTCTCTTTTATGCCTCCGCGAGCGCACACACAGACACATGTATATAGGTATATACCATATAAAAGGGGCGCATAATCCCGAGCCGCTGGCAAAAAGACGGGAATTCTGAATTTCCGCGAGCATTAACGCGGGGGAGGCCATTCCGCAAATGAGCAAGTGAGAGCTGACGTAATTTTATCGCCAGACGAGAGAGTAGAATCCCTCTGCAGCGTATGTATACATATATATATATATATAGTCTTGATCTCGCGCAAGCGCGTTTTACGCGTGCGGTCGTGGGAGAACGCGTTATATCTTAATCGCCGCGCGAGTCAGTGTTATGGCTCGTGGCAGTGGAAGAGGCTTTTTCGAGGACTCTATGGTTTAATTGAAAATTTCACCGCTGGGATTGCATAGACTCTGTTTTGCTCAGGGGATCATTTAATCTTTCTCTTTTTTTCATTTTAATTTTTTTACGCTATCGCGTCGTGGCTCATATCGACGCTTTTGTTCACTCCGTAATATACACATGTCTGGCTGTATACGACCGGGTTGATTTCATTTCTATCCCTCGTGAATCTTTCGGATCCTCTGACTCTCGGCGGCACTTGCAGCTCTTAGTTTATTCTCGCAAAGGTCGTGTGAAAAGTCTACGGGCTATTTCCACACGAATCGTTACGAGACAATCGAATATTCGTAGCAGCGATTCTGTATTTACCCGATGATACGGCAAAACCGAAACAATCGAGTCCTCGTCAGTCGCGATGTCGGCGCTCGTTTTATCCTCTCGCTTATAGGAGGTACGCATAGTAGAAGCGGATTTTCGGAAATTACAGGTCGACGCGCGGCTTTATATGAATGGCCGGTAATTCGCTGCTATATGCGCGTGACGATCTTGTCCGGGGAGATGAGAAATTTGCATAAATCAGAGCCGATGAAGGAGACCGGTATATATAACCGGAGTTGGTAGCTCGATCACGAGTGACGAATGTGCGCGAGACTTTTGCTCTGGATGAATGCTCGGATATGCGAAAAGGGTATGATTATGGGATTAGGGTATAATTTGGACGTATGCGTTGACTGTGAATGTTTGAAAACGAATTTTATCGATAATAATATCTCGATTTCGAAGCAAAAATTATCTTTTAACGCGCGATTCTATCGAGCTTTTTGAGAAAAATTTTAACGAGCCAGCTACTGGTTTTTACTTGTGTGAAAAATATTCACAGGCGCAGAAACGTAAAAGAGCTCTAGGGGTCATATTTTTATAGTTTTGGAATGCAGCTCAGCATTGAACGATAAAATTGAATTAAAGTTACGTTATATCTTCGTTAAGGAAAAGGGACACTCAAAGTCGACTAAAAAAAGAGAGTAATTCATCAATTTAGATAATTGGCCCTTAAAAAAAGCGAAGCCTGCCATTTTCTCGTTTCGCTAACAAGTATACTATATAGAGTCGTCGGGCGCAGCGCTGTATCAGCGGAATATTAAAATTGCGAAGGAAAAATGTATCGACGTAGAAAGAGAGAGAGAGAGAGTTGGATAGTACCTATACACATATATATAGTCAAAGCTCCCAGAGATAAAAGCGAACTTTGAAAACGGCGGTTTAATTTAAAATTACTCGAGCGTCGCGAAAGAATCGTGTGAACTTCTTGAATAAATTCCTCCAAACACAAGGAGTTACGCGCCTTTAAGAATTATCATTGGGGAGTTACAGTGCGCGCTCCCCGCGAAGTGTAATAATATGTAAATTTTGACCTGTAACATTAACGCGCGCTTGCGTATCGCCGAGCGAGAACAAAAATATTGCTATTTACTCGTGAATGAACAATAATATACATAAAATATAGAAAAAAAAAGAAGAAGCATCCGAACGATCTTCGCAAATTCAAGTCGCGTACGTCGGCTTTGACACGCCGCAGTGACTCCAGCTAGTGCGGGTGTATATACGTATATATATAGAAACCGAGAAGTTCGCTCCATACAAAGGTATGCGGGATTTCCTCGACGCGGAAATCCGGATTTGAGTTGCACGACGTTATAAGTCCGATTGCGAATGGCCGAATATATATATATATATATATATATACGCGCGCCTTTCAAGATACTCCTCGCGGGGTTCCTTATAAGCGCGGAGAAGCTAGTCCTTTTTTGGATTACTTTATATGCGAGCTCCCGGGAACTTTTTTCCTTTTTATTCTCGCTTCTATCAGGGACGATAAATTTCTATGGGATTGAATTCTTCGTTATTATTATTGCGAGAGACGTCGAGCGATCTCCTTGAGAACTCTTTGCTGACTCTTGATCTGTGCTTCGTCATGCGTAAAATGCCTATACTCGACGTAAAATCGTTTTCTTCTTCATTGTTCTATATACATTCGCGAAAGCTTTTTTGCACAATAGAAACTGCGTTATATCCTCGTCGAAACAGTAATTCCTACGAGAAAATCTCTGAAGTGCTTATATATATATATAGATATATTTATATAATTATAGTTATTATATATAACTGCTGTGTACAGACCCGGCGAAAAACATAAGCAGAAACCAGGATCCTGGAACAGCGACTACGAGAATGGCGTCCTCGGTGTGTCGGTCGCCGGACAGTCGGCACGGGATGCAGGCCAGAATCAGGAGGTTGCTGATGAGAAATATGAACTTGGCAGGTTCGTGACTCTGGAAAGTGAATTTTTGGTCAGAGCTTGTCGCCAAAAGGTTGTGTTCAAAATACGCTCGGTTGCATCGAAATCCGACGTTTTATATATATATATATATATATATATATAGATTACAAGCAGAGATGGTCATTTTTTCGGATACCCGCATACGCACTCAGAACTTCGTTATTACTATACATCTTCTTTCGATTGTATTTTGTTTGAACATATTATTAGATTTCTCGGAAAGCCTATACTATAATTAAAGTTTATTCCCGCGGACGTCTGATATATATATTTTAATTAAAAAACGGGTTTCTCTTCTGACCCACTTACTCGTTTCCTCAATAGCGTAAACTTAAAAATATCCGGTTATTCCTGGAATCGCGGAATAATGTTCGCGTTTTTTCTTACGCTCTAATTGAAAAATCGCTTCTCCGACGAAACTCGTGCGTAACTACTTGTTCTCTGAACGGAAACTCCTGCACTATGCCACCTCGAATACGCAAAAAAAGCTGGATCCCCCCTCATCCCCAAAAACAAGGGCTGTATACATAAAAAATGAAAAACAAATCTGCTTCTCGCCGGCATATACAAAAGAACGCGATATATATACGTACGAGCTGTTTGAAAAAGGAGAAGAAGCCGATGTTGACGATCTCTCCTCCGAGCTGAAGTAGGATGTAACCCAAAACGCCGAGAACAGTGACGCACTCGGCGATGACTCGGACGACGTCGGTGATCTCCTCGGGCCAGTGGGCTAACTCAGCGTCAGTGTCCGCGGGCCGAAAGTAAACGGCCAGCGACAGCGACATCAGGTGAAAGACGAGGATGACGAGCCGCTTCAAGAACTGCAGCTTTCGTCAACAACAAAAGAAACGCGATATTCCATTGTCAGCTTTGCTGCTTCGTTTTCTTTTTTCATCTCAGCAGAGACACTCCGACCGGCGTGTACGCTCGCGATATTATTGTAATATCGAAAGGAAGAAAAAAATCTCATTTATCTTACCCGAGCGAAGGTCTTCCACTTCTCCTCGAGCAGTCGCTGTATGATGCCGCCGTCCAGCATGTCCAGATGCTCCTCCTTCGTGCCGTTGAGGATGATGAACAAGGCCGAGTTCCAATCTGCAAAAGTTCACGAAAATCGAGAAGAAGAAGAAGACGTCATCCATTTGAGCGGCTATTACGGTTATTACCCCCTTGGCGGTTATTACCCCCTCTCTCCTTTACTTTCTCCGCAACGAGTCTCCCGCGAGCCGTAATATAACCGAGAGGCTTTTTGCCAGTGTCGTCGTTTGGAAAAGTCTCGGGATAAACTATGTATATATACACACACACCCGTCTCCCTTAATTTTGATGGCTTGTTTGGTGGATTTCATCAAGCCACTCGTTTTTCGATTAGTCGCGCGCTAATGCTTTTGGAAATTCGAGCTTGATTGCCGGTTTTAGAGCAGGATCTCGACTCCCCTGCTCCCTGACCGCAGACGTCGGTAATTAACGTCTCGCGAATATCAAGCTCGGCGTAATAGCATTAGCTCCGAAATTTCAAGCTTCGCACAAAGGACTATTTATTTTCGCCTCGCACACACGCGCTCTAAATAATTCCGCATTTCCCTCGATTTCTCCGCGTCGTTGAACCGACACAGCCTCTTAACGATTCACGATTTGTCTCTTCGGAAGATCCTCTCGCGCGGAGATTAAGCTCGTTAATCCTTGATCGGCGGCTCGAATTGATTAGCTTTTCTGTGATGGATAAAAATGGAATTTTCCGGCGTTGCTTTCGAATTTTTATTTTCTTTTTTCAATCGGCAGCTCGTTAGCGGAATTCGTGAGCGATTAGCATTTTCCCGGAGTTTTCGCGACACCGAATTTGCAATGCGCGGCAGTTTGAGTTTTCCTCGTTTATTTGTTTGTTTGGCCGGAATTTCGGACGGTCTCTCTCCCTCGACTGAGTGTGTGTGTGTGTGTGTGGATAGAGAGAACTGGCTAATGATGGAAAAAGTATTCTTTGCCGCGAGGAGGATCAGTGACGCGAGCTTTTTTTTTGGGTGCAGGGAAGTTTTGTTTCGAAGCTCGAGCGAGTATTTGTGTCGCGTCGTGCGTTTTGATGGTTATACAACTTTTACCCGATGCTCTCGAGATGGGAAACTGCATTTTTCAAGAGTTTTTTGTTTTTCCTCCCTCGCAGTTTTGAATTTTCGCAAACGAACGTCAGAGTAGTTGGGAATTCAATTATATATAAATATAACTGCGCTTCTCGGATATTTTATTTTTAGAATCAGGTAGTAATATACCAACCTTAAAAAAAAGAGTTTCAATTATATAAGCTTCAACTAAAAACGTATAACAATTTAATCAACTCGACTGCACGAGCTTTTTTTCGGTATAGCCACTCCGGAATTTATCATTACTCTCGCCTAATAAACTTGGCGGTAAGAATACTTACGTCCGGCTGATGAAGCGAAATTTATTGACCGGCAGCTAAGTCTCGCTCGAAGCGCAAAACTTGAAATATAAAAAAGGAGTTGAGAAGAGAGAGAGAGAGAGAGAGAGAGAGAGAGAGAGAGAGAGAGAACAGTTTTCCAATTAAGTTCCCGGACGCGTCGCGTGAATAATTACCTCGTCTCCGCGAGCGAGAGAATGCAAGCAAAAAATTAGAGGAAAATTTTAATTTCGAAACTGCCATCTTCAGAACTATGAGCATCGTATATATATATATATATATATATATATATATATATACATTGGATGAAGAGAAATAACGCGTTCTTCTTTTATAACATAACTATATTAATTAATATCTCTTTTCCCGCGTAATTAGCTTTATTCATCGTGATTTCAAGATCGCTCTCGCAACAGGTCGTTCCGTATTGAAAGAGACAAAAACGTTTGGCAATATTATTAAAAAATGCATACACTTGTTCGCGTCACGGTCCGCTTAACCCATTCTAAATCGATTCTCTCCAGAGTATATTTATCATACCCGCACGTAAGAATCGCAGTATTAATTAAAATCACGAGCTCTCCGTAGAATGATTCGAAGGCTTCGATTTCGTTTCCAGCGCGTATTTATTTCCATTTTCCAGCCTATATATATATATATATACTCTCGCTTTCAGCGTACGCTTTTGCAATTATATCCAGAGCGCGGCGCGTCCGCTTCTTTTATCACGCTTTTTCTCTCCACTCGCTTCGGCGCCGTTTACACAGATGTATAAGGGTACCGAGGCGACTCGTTATAATTTTCTTAATCCGGTTCCTTTCCCCCTCTTTTTATCAACTTTTATCTGGTATTCATTACGCCCGGCAAGAGCCATTATTCTCGCTATTTTTCATCCTACTTGCTCGGTAACTTTTTGTCGCCCATTCGCCGGGAGCGCGGCTGAGCGTTTTGAGAAAGCTAATTCGGAACGGAGCCACTCGCGTACTATACCTATATGGATAGAGGAAAATAATTTCCAGCACGGGCCGATCGTACATATAATTGAGAAAGTTGCGGCATTTACATCTCCATCCGTCTTTCCTCCCCCGCGCATAGTAGCGCGCGCAACGCCGGCTCGACATCCTAATTCCGAACGACGCGGATAACTTAAAGTCCCCTTCATCCCTTTCTCATAATACTTTTATGATCTGCTCTCCCCCGCAACTTCTGGCGGCGGCGCGATTTGCCTATCTATCTATCTTATTCAATCTTGCTTTATCCCTTTATCCGCGGAGCGATATATACATAGCTGCTGCTGCTGCTTCGTCCCTTCGCCTTATACAGTGGCATACGCAATGAGACGAGACGAGAGGGATAATGGATTTCGGAACTAAAGCCAAAAGCGCGGAAGCTGCGAGCGGGCGAGCGAACGGAGACAAGGCTAATTCCGAAACTTCGTTAAATGCCCCGTAATTACGGGCGTCGTTCCGCCAGACTCTCTCTCTCTCTCTCTCTCTCTCTCTCTCTCTCTCTCTCTCTCTCTCTCTCTCCCTCGGAGTATTTTCGATAAATAAAACATTGCAACGGCAGAGAGGCGTAGCGTTAAATGCCGTAAATTCCGGACCTAAATTGCCGCAGTTTCGTTCCTTATGCGGATTCGGCGTGAATTAGCCGTATATATAATTAACTTCGTATGCACGGTCTGCAAAAAGCATGTAAATTTTTTACTTTCAACTAGCCACTTTCAGTGGCCAGCCCTGCTTTATATAACTAGCTCTCAGAGTATATAGTAATTTTAGAAAATTATTTTTTACAGTGTCGGTGCAAAAAGTTGTCAAGGTTTGAATGCAGAGAATGAAAATTTTTAAATTCTGCATGATAAAACAAGCTTTATCCAGCTCTGCTAAAAACTTATAATAATAATAATATAATTTATATAAGACTACAAAAAAATATCCGTGTTGTTTTTCGTACTGGGCTCAAAAATAACGACGAGACCATCAAAACTCTGATTGCCAGAGACACGAAGAGTTTAATCGATAGGGGGGAAGAACCAGGCCAAAACTGCTTTGTTTTGATATTATACATTATCGCGGTCCACGCGTGCGCACAAAATTGAAATCACATTTAGATTTTCGATTCAATAAGACGAAAGATCAAATTTGGCGGTGAATATATGCGGTCTACCGTATAGGAAATAATATTAATTAATATTATAGCAACGGATGTTCTCGATTGTGTTATAATATCATTAACAATCTATTATTAAATTTGTACTTGTCTAGATGATCCGATTTTCTATGGTAAAGAAATAACTCAAAATCCTAAATAATCTTGAGAATGAATAGCGCAAACCTCGTTATTTCCTCGCGTATATGCATCTCCTACTTTTCCAGTCCGGCATCGTATCATAGCCGTAATAGAAGCGAATTTTCGAAAAACGAATTACAGCAGAAAGTGGGTCTGTCGGTGTGGATACATCAGTATATATAGCACATATATATATGGAAGAGTGCTTTTCACGCTGCATCACAACGCGGTATTAGAAAAAAGCAAACTTTTCGGATCAATTATTCGAGCATTGTATGGCTCGCCCTCTTTCTCGCGCGCTTTAATAAAGACGGATAATACGCAGCTCGATATACATATATCTCTATATCCCTCCCCCTGAAAATCGAGGCCGGTATATATGCCAAACTTTTTCGAAACATATATATAAATCGTTCCACGCGTTCACGTGTATTTCTATAAGACGAAACAACATTTAGCGTTAAAAACACGAGCATTATCATCATCATCGTCATCCGAATAAATATCGTAATTATTCCAGAACTCAGAGCGAGTCGCGCGCGCATATCAAGCTCTATTTACCAAGCGACACATTTCGCCTTAACAAACCCCGAGCATCAGCCCAAAGTGCCTCCCTTCCTCCCTCTCTCTCTCTCTCTCTCTCTCTCTCTCTCTCTCTTTCTCTCTCTCTGGCAAGCTCGAGGCCAATCGCAACACATACGCACTACACGTATACTCTCGCACACGGGCGCGTCCAGTGCAGTAGTACACTCATCTCCCCGACAGCAGCTCGGTCACGCTCGCGAGGCGCAAACTTCGCGACGACGACGACGACGACGACGACGAGGACGAGGACAGCGAGGCTCGAGGGCTTAATTGAATTACGCGCCAGTCTCTGCTCTGGTGCAGTATATAGTAAGAGAGAGAGAGAGAGAGATAGTAGTCTATCTGTGTGTGTGTGTGTGTATAGAGGGTATATATATACGTACTCGTCCTTCCGTCGGGCAGCAGCGTGTCGAGTGCGTTGAGCGGATACGCCGAGCAGGTGATATTACTGTATCGCCAGAACTCCCGGGCGGAGAGCTCGAGCATCTCGCGGAAGACTTCGGCACGTCCCAGCTGGCAGGCGAGTGTCAGTGGGGTCAGACCGGCTGCGTTTGCTATGCCGTTGCTAGCCGGGAGCTTTGGATGGCGCAGAGCGTAGCCGAACATGTCCTGTGAAATTATTTGTATTTTTTATTATTTTAGATTTTTCGGGTGTAGAGTCGGATGATTCGGTGTATAGGAAGAAAGTGTACTCGTAAAGATGGCGGATTATTATCGCAAAAATACAATCGATCGGAATATTTATTGTTAGTATTGTAGAATCAGATTGATACAGTGTAGAGAGAAAGTATAAACGTAGACATAGTCCATGTATTATATGGTATTACAGTGACACACAACTGGAAAGAATCTACGATACAGAATACAGATATACAGCAGTTGGTTAAACACTAGACATACTGTCATTCGTGAACGCTTAGTCTTATCTTCGTTATCATCGTTCGCATCATCGTCTGACTCTTTGGACCCCGTCGGATCCTCTTTTTGTTTCTCGGCTTTCTTCTTTTTCTTCTCGATCTGTCGTTATAAATAGTGATTGTCTTCAATGGATCGCTTTTTAAAAGTGACATAAGTTTCTACTCGAATAGGAGGAGCGATTTTAAATCATTTGAAATTATATTTCGTTCTAATGTGGCAAGGGATGCGACTACTACTTACAAAACGTTACTCTACGTTTTCGAATTATCAAGGAAGACCGAGAATCTAGGACTAAACGTATACCGTGCACAATCGATGCGTTATTCAAGTTCATCGATTTTCACGGTGTCAAGGACACGTACCATACCTCGGTATAACCAAGATGCAGTATAGTTCATAAAGCCGACCCTAATCCGACGTACGTAAACAGTCACACCTCACCTAAAAAAAAAACGACGACGACAGTCTGAAGCACCGACGGCATTATAATACATCCCATTCTTGTTTCCCCCACATCCGTCTGTCTGTCTCTCGCAATAATGCCGCATTTTCATGCGAGCCGTCTCACACAGACATACACCTTTTGGCTCGATATCCGCAAGCTCTGCACTGCCTCTCGAGCTGTTTATTTTACGGCGCGAATCAGACTTTTAAATCTCGAGATTTATTTCCCTCTTTACGCGCGTGTGTGTGTGTGCGAAGAGAAAGAGAAAGAAGCCATACCGAATTAAAAATGCCCGACGCTGGAGTACGCGCTGCAGCGGTATATAGCCGAGTCAGCGTCAGCAGTTGCCCAGAGAAGGATTTTATCGGACGACGGCATCTGCAATTTTTATCGAGCGACTGCTGTGTGCGGCTTTATACCTTCTCGCTCTCTTGGGTTTCGATTTGCCTGAATTGAGTTTTCCGCGGTGCGGAGGCAGCCTTCTCTTTCGGGATACCACCGATTGAGGACCAGCCGAGCGTACGACCACCCGGTAGAGCTTGCGACGCCGGCTGTCTTATTTGCCCCGCGAGCGAATATGTCCACCGCTTTGCGAGGGGAATATTTTATTTCCGCGAGAGCCTCTTCTTAACGGGTCATTTTGGTTGGGAAACTTTTTCATTATCGCTGCCTCGTTTGCCACAACTGCGTATGTTTGAAGAAACGCCCGTACAAAGAAAACACTCGACGGCGGCGTTCGTATTTACTTGTCAGCTGCAAGCTCACCGCTGGTCCAATCTTAAAATCAATCTCCGAAAAATTTCGCTCGCCCAAACGGTTGCTGCTATATTTCTCTCTTTCTGCACGCGGTATACATAGTACACATCTACCCTCGTATATATACGTACGTATAGCAACGTAAGAAAAAGGAAAGCGATATTCGTCGCGTCGAGCGTGCTCGAGTCCGTAGGCACGTACACGTCGTCGAGGGCGCGCATATCGAAAGTGCACGGGCGAAACTTTTCCACTCGTGTCGCCCCATTTAGGTAGAAGGCCGCACACGAGTTGAGCAAATAAGGATGCGCGCCGACGGGGCGAAAACAGAGAGAGAGAGAGCGAGGATAGGTTGAAAAAAAAATGGAAAAAAGTCGACGAATTTTCGAAGGGAGCTTGCGGATTTTTCCGCGTTAATAAGCCCGCTCGAGAGGTATGTTTTTTCTTCTCTCGCTCTTTGGCGGGACTTTCGGTGTTTTTATAGGGGGCCCAAGAGCTTTCTTTTGATGTGGCACACGTGAATGTATACGTGAATCTGTGTAACATAGTGTATAAAGAGAAAAATCTGACCAACTTGTCGCAGACGACGACCATGTGGAGGATGCTGTTGCCGAAGGTATCCTGCTCGTCGGGATGTGCTCCCGAGTCCAGAAGCAGATTGTAGACGCTCTCGTTGGCACAACAGGCAGCCCAGGCCAGCGGGTACTCGCCGAGATAAGCCAGTCCCTCGTAGTCGGTGTTCTTGGCCGGGCGGGGTCTCTGCTGATCCCTCGGTAGAAAAAAGCTCCCTATGGCCCTCTGCGAGACTATGGCCCCGGCCTCGACGAGATCCTGCACCAGCTCGTTGTTGGCGTAGGCTATGGCCAGATGCAGCGCGCTCGCGCCGAGGTACTCCTCACCCTCGACCACGTCTATGGCCAGTCTGGGAAAGCACTTGAGCAACGTCCTCGCGATCCGAGTGTGAGTCCGGGTGTCGCAGATTATGAGGACGTGGAGCAGCGTTTCGCCCAGCGAGCCGCGATACTGCATCTGCCAGCAAGCCTCGTGATCCGACCACTGGGCCAAAGGATCGAAGCGCGAGAGAGAGGCTTCGATCGGCAGAATCACCTGGTCCAGGTCTCGAAACTTCCAACGGAGGTACTCCGCCCGGTTGATGGTCTGACCCTTGCCATCGGCGTACATCAAGATGCCGAACTGATCGCGGATCAGACGCTCTACCTCGGTTTGGCCACCTTGATTGTAGGCCTCGATGAGCTCGCCACCTTTCTTGTAGTTGGCCAGACGATAGAGCAGGCATTGGTCCTCGTCGCTCGCCTGGCTGATCACGCGATCGAGGATCGAGCCAGCTGCATTGACCTGGCTGTCTCGACCCTGACAGGAGCATGCCCCACCCATTCAGACATCAGCGGCAACCTCTCTATACCCGTGGCGCCGATTTATTTATGTATTTTTGTACTGCTCGTTCTCTGGAACGTCATGGAGATCGATGATGGATTCGTGCACTCATGTTATATATTATACGCGCAAGCTGATGATTGCTCTGCCGATGGGTCATGCGTTTGATCCAGTCATTTTGCAAGCTCTAGGCTGTGTACGTCGAGTTGTTCAAAGTTTCAATGATCGCGATGCGCGTATAGCCTGATAGAGATTAATAAAATGCATGTGGTAATGAGCCGGTTCTCTGATTTGAACAGCTACAATGCGTAAATACGGGAGCCGGGGATGTAATGTTAACGCACACATCTCGTTAAACGCTAAATATCTAATTTCAAATATTCTCGACCTGATCAATTCGCGACTCTGGAAAATTCAATCGCTCTGCGCAATCGACGATGATCACCGAGTGCTTAGAGTAGTGAAATTACATTATATGTAACGAGTTCGCGTGTATACCAAATCCGCTGTTATTACATGCATAACGGTAATAATTACCGATGTGCTGATCTCGATCTACGGCATTGTTGCGCAATAAGCGTCGTTCGTTGAAAACGTCATTGTCGATACTTGTACCGTGCCAATCAGAAATGTAACACGGCAACCCGACACCTTCTGTATATAATTTACAATCGAATCGAATTCCCCGGTATCCCCGCCAAAAGTATTGATTTACAGCAATCTATATGCTCTACCGGAATCCGAACAATTTGTCAAAACGACGAAGCGCTCAAACGCACGATCGTGCATAGCTCGAAACCAAAGAACCATGCGACCATCATCAGACTCCGCAAATTATCGATAAAAACAATGCACTTTCAACACCGCACTATACGACACCACAAAATCCAGCACTATATATAATCACGAGGCCAGCAGCAGCAGCAGCAGCAGCACCGCTATCCGTCATAATGCACAGCCCGTACTCACATCGCACATCCGCATTGTCCTTCATGATGCGCATGCGCCGTATCGCGCATTTAGTCCGCAGACCTTTGACACTTTATAAGCATCAACTAACCATCGTCCCGATGCACATCGAGCAAAGCCTACTCGGCAACGACATAACCGTGGGCACAAAGTGCGAGCTGTACTGCTGGCGCAGCTGCTCCGAAAATCGGCACCCGTCCGCTACTGAGGCTTCTATAGCAACCGAGCTAACCCACCCCCGAAGCGCGTTCCGGCCAATCCATAAGCCGTGCCTGGTACCGGCTGACACCATGGGGTCACTGGGTGAGAGAATAGAGCTATACTGTATCGTGTATAAGTCATGCGATACGCTCAATGGCCGAGTCTATCGTCCTTCCGTCTCCTGCTGATCTCAGGAGTGTGTTTGTGTGTGTGTGTGTGTGTTTGTGTGTGTGTGTGTGTGTCTACTGTATACATGCTCCGTCTGCTCCAGTTTCACCTGCAGCTCTGACCTTAACATCGTTCGCGATAGTTCGAATCGCGGTAGCCCAGATTTCGTGGACTTTTTTTCCTTTCTCTTCGGCGCGGTATTATATACCCTGTGAGCTTTTCGATGGTATTGTCATGTCACGGTGACGATTTTCGGACAGCGGGATGATTGATCGATGAATTTACGCTGCCGTTGCTTCTGATGGAGGTATTGTTTTTTTTCGAGTGGCTGGCTAATGCTCAGCACAGCGACGGACAAAGGAATTAATTTGCGTCTGTCGATATGTAGCCGCGCTGCGATGGATACTGTAATGCCCGTGTGTCTATATATATATATATATATGTATGTATATACGTGCAGGAATTCGATGGCGTGTAAGAGGGTTTGCTGAAGCGTTGCCACGGATTTGATCAGGTTGTTTGGTATTGCGGGAAAGAACACATTTTTTTTCAGAGAGGAATTGTTTGCGAGTGAAGTTGATGGAAATTATTGGGTATAGGATTGTGAACTGGAATGTATTATTGTGGAGAATTTTTGTAAATGTAGATGATTGATGCCTCTGACTGTCGAATAATTCAGTGAACCGGATATGTTTTTATAGAGTTTGCGGTTTCCGCGTATGCTTATTAGTCGATGTGTAAAATTATAATCCGAAGAAGGACGTTTTCATTTCCGCTGGACAAATAACATCAGCAGCAGAAACAGCAGCGTTAATATAAAGTTCATCATCGTATAATCGCAACTCTTTTCCTCTCTCGTCGCTCGAAAATTAATGAAATAAAAGGCATTATCAACAAGTTAATCGATTCTTGCTTTGGAGCATCGAGCGACGAAAAATTCAATAAAAATCCTTCTCTCAGCGGGCAAATTCATTTAAACTTCTCTCTCGGATCGATTTCAATTACATGGGTGGAAAATGAATCATCCCACGCGTTCGGGGAACAGATTTTTTTTTTTTTTTTGATCGACGAATGATGCGGCTCGCTGATCGCTGTAAAGCTCGTTGACCGAATTTTTGATCGTTTAATGATATCTACCGCTGCACATTCATGTTTTGCAAAACAATAGAGGCCTTTAAATGCGGTTTGATAAAACTAGAATGTGCGAGAACAAAAATACGTCGCATTATACATGCAGGACGAAATTGACAGAGCGGTGACGAGTAATTCAATGTTTTTGATTATGAGGCCGCAGCAGAGGTGACAAGTGTCAGGATGATGATATAATGAGAAATTTGCAGAATTAATCCGCTCCATAGCGGACATTTTAAATTAACTGCGCATTAGCCGCTTGTATATCAAATTATGTTTTGTCCCAGACTGTCGTTAAAATTAGCTTGATTATTTGCATTAAAATTGTTAGCAGAGAGCATGTTGTACTTGGATATATAATTATATTACATATAGTATTAGCATTATCTATTTAATTTGTAACCACAATAAATGGTCGAAATTATTACAACGATTATAGATGATTGAAATTATCTATTTTTATATCAAAAACATCCCAACCACTAATCCTATCCTCCCTAAATGCTACAATCTATTATTAATCTCCTTAAACATCCACAACAACAACAACAACAAACTTCCCGGAAAATACATAATCATCATACACTTTCTCGATCTCAAACTATACTCCCAAAATCCTTCCGTAACGAAGCATCAAGCCAGAATCACGCTAATTCGCCATTACGCTCAATCTCTACCCTAACCCAACGTACACATCCTCATATAACGTTCCGCGCAGTCGTTGCAACAAAAAAAAACCGCCAAATTACCGGCGACATAAAGCCAAGCTCGCTTGGCGATTAGCCGAGTAAGGTCATTAAATCAGCGCGAAATTGACGAACCAAAGTCAATTTTAAAATCGCCGTTATATGAGCGCCGCGCATTATGCGATCTCGCGCGCTATAACCGTTTAACGGGAAAACTGATGAACCGGACAAGCTATGCAAGTTTGCGCGCGCACGCGTGCAGTGTGCGCGTCCACTCGCGGCCTGGTATAATTATTTATGATTTATTATACGCAAATCCGATGTCGGAGAGTGTGAAAGAGAGAGTTGATCGCGAATACTGGACGTGAATCACGAGATAGCTCGAGCTTATTCATAAGGTGATAATGAGAACTAATTAACGGTATTTTATTTAAAAAAAAAAACGGAATATTTTTTATTTACATTAAAGTTAATATCATTCTGTGCAAAAATCGTCAACTTAGATTACTATACTTATTTAGCGGCAGATGTATGTGAAATCAGCCGTTTCAAACTTCTGCGCAGGCTAGCGACGATAGATGGCGCATATGCATTTTTTCATTTCCCTCATTGCAATATTCGCGCGAAGAATATATGCATATGTATGTAACGGCCGCTCATGCTACATAACTGCTATACAACTGAGACCTAAAGTCGTTAGATCAATGATATCATCGTGTTCATAGTTTGACAAGATGTTCTAACAAGTTTCTAGCGCCAACTTTGAACATTGTGTATACTTTAATCCCCATGGACGTAGCAAGCACACGCAGGAGATAATATAATCTACGATGCGAAGATATAATACAATGGTTATATATATATATATATTTTTTATTAAAAATTTGGATGTAATTGCTAACCGCGTATATAATAGTTCAATTATATATCGTACAAAAATATTTGATATTGTATATAATGCGCCGTATTCGTATATTTCCTGTATCTTTTTAATATTGGGAAAATACCGCACAGCACGCTGTGTTTGTTTTACGCCCGAGAAAACGAGAGCGAATGCTAAATACGAATTCGCGTGTTTCTTATTTTCAGCCGCATGAAAAGACTTATTGAATCGTAAAACCTGAAAATCAAGAAGTTTAAAGGCAAATGGACTGTGCAGCGATTTTTCAGAGCGAAATCCATATAGACGCGAAACATTTCAATATTCCCAGAATAAAAGTATACGTATACACTAGGAATGCATAATACACGTTATTCCCCGACTCTTCATTTGGAATATTTTCCATTGTATTCGTTGATGCACGCACGGCTCGATTTCCAACAATCACCGCAAAATGAACAAATAATAATAATTTATCCCAATATAAGGTATTTAAAGTTGAATAATTTCTTCTCAAAGCTCTGCTCCGAAAGACCTGAGGAAATGAAGATGTGTTATTCAAAGTATCACCTTATTACAATGCAGCCACTCCGACTGATTATCAGCTCTGATGCTATTATCAGAAACGTAATATCACAAATGTATAGCCTAGTCGATAGTAAAACAATTAGAGCCTGAATTGCATATGACCAGTAAGAAAATACGTTCGCATGGTAAACAGTTCTGAGAATTTAGCTTCATGATCGTTTCCTTAATTACCTTAATATTTGTTTTAAAAAAGCTCTTAAATTAAATACTATGATCGGTGAACGATCGATATATCTATAATGTAAGCCTGCGTAGAAAACAAAGCGTATTTTTAGGAAGAATTTTTGGTTAAAATTTTTTAAAATGATATATTGTTAGAAATTTGTTTGAGAGCATATCCGATTTAGTTTTCTGCCAGGTAATACAAGTATGTATGAAATTGTTAAACAAAGAAACTTATGATGAAACAGAGTTACACTATATAGTCAAACCGACCTTCAGAGCTAATAACTCACATTACAGCGCAACAAAAAGCTGCAACTCACCGGCAAGCCCGGCAAACAATCTCCATTATCTCCCAAAGCGCATCTCACTTTTCCATTTCACCGACCCCCTAAACGTCCCTATTATCCCCTATCTTCGTTCCCGCACACACAGTCAGTAAACTAAGTTGCAATGGATTCCAGGCAAAATCACGCTGTAGATCCGCCTCGAGCCTCTTAATATTTAGACAAGTGCAAAAGACGTGTGCGTGTGCAGGAAAAATGTTTGCCCATCCCTTGTGTGTATACGATACAGCCATGGGAAAGAGTATGTGCCCTGCCGCCGGCGCCTATTTGAAAATTGCTATCTCCGATATCGAATACTCGATGAGTAATGTGTGTTTAAGCGGAGCGAGATGCATTGCTCGAGGTGGATATTTGTGTGTGTATGTGTGTGTGTGTGTGTAAATATATATATATATATACCGTGTACTGGAGTATTACCTTGGGATACTTTGTTTTTTTTTCTCTCAGGGGGTGGAGAGACTGCAGGCGTATTAATGAAATCGCAATTATAACCTTTTTATACTGAACTATGGGATATAAGTTCGATTATCGAGTTCAGTTTTATCGGGGGTTATTAATGTTGCGGTATTTTACCAGGGGTTTATTATTAAAAGGTCGTCGATGCGTCGCGAGTGAACGATTTTCTAGACAATTTTTGGCCTGTTATTTCATTCGTACATACGATTGACCGAGCACCGCGTAACATAATCTTGCATCGCGAAATTTCAATTGCGCCAATCATGCGAAAAATCATTGTTCGCTTGTACACGCGGCACACAGTGTGCAGGAAGGGAAAACTGTCATGCACGCTTGAATAACAATTCTTTTTATTGATTCGCATTGTCATCTCGCTCCGCTGGAAACTGACGTGGAAAATATTACTGTATATAATTATCGACGCCGCCGTTGATACTCGGCTGTCGGCGATCATTTTTACGCAGCGTCAAGTCTTTTTTTTTTGGAAGTTTACAGGGACGTTGTTCTTCGCTATTGTATATCCGATTTTATGAAAGTTCTGGAAATCGAGTAAATATGGCTGGATGCAGAAAAAAAATACCCTTTGTGTAGCGGAGTGGGAACTTGGATGAATATTTATGATTCGGAAAAAAATTGTAGGTGAAACTTTTTTGGGGAAACAGACAGCTGTCGGATTCATGCATGTCAGATCGATATTATAGGCTTATAATGTTAGGACGTCCGAAAATAAAATTCGTTTTGGCATGTGCGCGTATATATAGAGATTAAAGACCACCTGGAAGCAAAGTCATTTTCGCGATACGAAAATCTATTAATTCAGTGTATAATAGGAAGAGAGACAGTTGTAGCATTAGCGGCCAAGCAGTAGGTTCAATAATTGCCAGTTCCCTGGTAGAAATTAAGATAAATTAGCTAAATATTAACTAATTTATAGTAATTTAGCTTATGATTAGCAAAAATGTTCCGCTTGCAATAAGTCGCAATTTTTACCCTTAAATTTGACTAAAATATCAAGGGTAAATTGATAAAAATTGATTTTTCCCTCGTATAAGAAACAAGCAAAAATCAAGGAAAAATCAATTCTTCTATACTGATATGGCACATCTCTACAATACACATTCTGCGCGCGTAGAATTTCTGTAAAAAAAGTTTGTATAATCTTACGTTTTCTCACCCGACCCATCAGAAAAATCAAATTGCCTTTCGCAAACTCCTGGCATTTAATGCATCAAACGCATACACCTATCTATATATACATATCAGCACCGCGGGTATAATATCGCACACTGCACGTAGGCAGCCGGTTAGACTCGCGCGCCTGCATACTAGAATCGCGCTTGGCGCGCGCGTGGAGTCATCGACACTACATATACCAGCACACGCCATCATCATCATCATCATCATCATCATCATATAGCGCTACAGGTCCGGCGCGCGTAATTGCAAAATAGAATTAAGCGGCCCACGTAGCGGATCGGCCCAAGTGTCGTGATAATATTGAACTGGCTTGGCTCCGTGCGAGAGAGGCAAGTCTCTCAAAGACTCGGCCTAATTTACCGCAAAGCTTATAATGCTATACTGCCGGTATATACGTATGTAAGGCGCCTTGTTGCGTATAGTTTACTTTGAAATGCGGGAAAGCCTGCTTTTGCAGCAATGTTTATAATAAGCTGTGATTTCGAGCGATGCGTTGGATGTTTGATTGTATTTGTTGGTTTGAAGATTGTAGGGTGCGGTATATTATATCGATCGGTGTTTTAGCGATATATATGTATGTAGAACGATGCGTTATTGTCAATGAAGTTATCTATACAATTTCATCGTTTGTTTAATGCGTGCTGTGGTATTCAGCGTTCAATCAATACAGGCTTCATCAGGAATCCCTCAGAGTTGTGGAACCTTTTGGTGTCTATACTATGCTCATATATTTAAAAATCAGCACACCGACGAACATTGTCAATGTATTGATATACTTGGGTTGACTATAGTATTCAAAAATATGTCAACTGGATAATAAAGAAAATTAACAACCAAAGTGCATCGTTATGGCCAATGGCATTACTTTATCGAGTTCCGAAAGAGAAAGCAAAAGAAAATGCTTTTACATAAAAGTAAGAAGGAAAGTAAGAAAAAAAAAAATTGCATCGGAAAGCTACGAACGCTATATGCTCTCCAAAATCAACGCAGCCCTATTCCAAAGCCTTCGATCCAACTCTCGAAACCTCCCACCCTCTTTCTTCTTCCGACAAGCTCCAAGCTCGACCCCATAAACAAGCCGAGCAGCACTCCAAGCCCCGAATAAAATTCCTTCGCCTCCTCCTTCTCTGCCTAGTTTTAAGGGCTGCATTTAGCGCGCGGGCGACAAACCTGCAGAGCGCGACGCGGTTTCTGCCATAGGCGGCAAATAAGAGGAACGAGCTTGCGGCACGCGAGAAGTCGAGGCTAAGTATACTGCCGCACGGCTTTTGCGCAGTATTATTGAATCATTTTACCCGCACGCTCAGCGCATTCTTATAACTTTATTGTCCGGCGCGCGGCTTTCCTCTTCTCCGCAGAGGCTTTTCTCTTACGGATGGATATTTATTGGAACGCCTGCTGCTGGCAGGTGCTCGCTGCAGCGTCTGGCGGTCGCCGAGTGAGAATCATGTGGCTGTGAAGAAAGTCGAGGCTTTTATATGGAAATTCTTGAGGGTTCTTTTTTCTGGACGGTCGGTATCGATTGCTCCGGAGCTTGCGGAAGGTATTTCAGTTGGAAAGGAATGTATAATTGCAATTGATGATGTATCGTTGTTAGGACGTTTTTGTGATGGTATGGATATGTAGTGTAATTTGGAGTAGCAAATTTTTAAAGAATTAATGAGGTTATCGATGCGAAAAATATTTATAAATAGAAGCGTTGGAGAGAGTTGGTTGTCTCGTTCGTCTGTCGAGTTAGCTTTAATATTCGATGAGCGCAATATGTGCACCTTTGTAGCATTATTATAGCAAATAAATGACTGATAAATCAATAAAATAAGAGAATAAATTCTATTTCTCGTCGATGAAAAAAATTCGAGCCGAAGGATGCCAACTACACTGAAATTAAAACGATAAGTAAATTTATTGCTATGCTGTGTGCATAGTGAATTAATCGTTATTCAGAAGTGAGAATAATTTTAAAATTTACAACTGCATAGTGTTCGCTAGGCTTTAAGAACTACAAGGAATTACGTAAATAACGAAGGAAAAAGAAACGATTTTCCGCCGAGAAATCAAGATTTACGTCACATAATAAGTATATAGACTGTCTTTTTTGCGATCGTATCTATTATCCCGCTTATACAAGTTTCAGCGATAACTTACTCCTCTTTCCAGCGCAGTTACCTACAGAAAACGTGTCCATGAATCAGGAAAAATTACATTTTTTTTTTCTAAGGCTCTCCAAGATCCAGGCAAGAAGGAGCTCTTGAAAAATTCGACTCTGAAAACTTTTTGCCGGATGCAGCTCTCGTGCGTCATTCGAATGTGTGCGAGGTGTTTTTATTGTCCGAGAAAATATAATAAATTGAATTTCAATGCACGCGGGTAATACACTCTCGCATGATTCTTCCAATAGATAGCACGAATTTATCTTTTTGTGTGACATTGTGCCGTTGAAAACTTGACAAAATTTGTCTCGATCAAATCGTAAAAGCCCGTATGCAATAACAGTTAAAATCAAACTTGTGCTTCCAGTAGAAACGATCGCGTCGAAAATATTCCACAATAACGTAAGCAACGCACTAATTCTAAGTACATCTTCGTCAGTCACCAAAAGAACAGCCATCAAACTTCCGATCTCGATCTCCCACACCCGGTCCCGATATCCAACCAGCCGCGCAAAGTCATTACAGGAAAAATCCGCGGGGCTTTAAAAATAATGAGATCAGCAAGGGCTGAATGAGTCATCAACGCAACGCGCGGAAGCCCATAAAAATTACGGGAAACGAGAGAACACACGGCGTTCTATATACATATATATAATATACCTTTATAGCTGTGCCGCAAATAACTATTATTATAAGTACGACGCTCTTATCGGCGATTAACGCGCTGGCGCCGCTCGCGGTAATCAATTCAGAGTGAGCTCGCGCAGCAACGCGCAAATTCGCTAATGTTTATTCGAGTGCCGCACGAACGGTGTGCGCCCCGTACGTGTGCTGTGTACGGAGAAGAGGTGCGTATTAAAACATTAGAGTTAAAAATGTAGTTGAAAACGGCCGGGGATCGTTGGGCTATCAGCTGGAACTTTTTTGTTGGGATTATGTATTATGCGGCAAAATACATATGGTTATATTTATTATTTAACTGAATTTCCCTGTACATGTATATTACGCGAGTTCTAAGTAATGGGTAGAATAATTTCGGGAGACAATTTAATTTTGCATTGAAAGAGATAAACATTATTAACTTTCGTAAGTGTTATTTTCGATCTTTGCAGCAGTAAAAACGAAAGGTCAAACGAGGTCAAAAAATAACTGTCTAATAAATTTACGTTTTTTTTTTAAATCATCATCGCTATTTCCGATAAAATCAAAATTGTATTGGACGTCGATATAGATAGGTATCAATCGAAAAGACATCGATTATCGTTGTTTCGCTCGTTAACTTCCGCATTCAGCGAGGACATTTATTTTTTCCTTCGTTCATCTTTATTTCCATACATTTCAATCAGCGCACTTTTGCAAAGTGCTACGATTGTGTTAAAGCACGGACTGGATTATCTATAATTCTTCTTTTTCAACTAATAGTAACCAATTTTTCTTAACATACTTTCATCTCCTGTATATACACGAAGCAATCATTTCTAGTACTCTCATCTGCAGACATCTTCAACTATATATAAAACAACATCTCTCCGATGTAACTCATCTCAGCCATCTTAACGACCATCTAAATAATCATTCCCGCACACTCTCCCCGTCTCCTACAGCGAAAAAAAATGAACCGTTCTTTCCTCATTACTCGCACACAATTTGCATTCAATTACCCGTGTACTCGGAGAGTAATCTCGAAACTGTTAACGTACAGCACACTCGCAATACACCGTCGAGCAGATAAAAATGATGAATGAAGCGCACCGTAACATACGCTCTTTTACTAAGCGAACGTAAGAATATAAACGTAGAAATTATCGTTTATTCCGAGCTCGCGATATGCACGAAGTGGATTCGTTGTGGAATAAGATGCTGTCTCGTGATGTTACATAGAAGCGTGTATAAGTACGTATGTACTTACGGTTCAGGCGATTAGGTGCCGCGAAAGATTGCGGCTGTTTATGCGAAATTATACACAGGATTTCCTGCGATGCTTTTACGGTGAAACAAAATTTAAATGGAGGCTCTTTTTTTCAATCGCTTCGAGGAAAATCGGTATTCATCGATGTGCGGATATGATTATTGTTCACGGTTGAAATTTCATACCTTTGCTGCTTTGCAGTTATGAAGCGTTTTGATTGAACGGTATCATCGAGTTTTTATACAAGGATATTTAATTAAATGAAATGAAATTTGTTATGACAACGCCCTTGATCAAACGATAATATTTCAAAGCTATACGTTTTGTAAATTGTACTTATATATATTATATCATTATATATTATTAAATATATATTGACATTCTCGTCCGTGTTAAAACCACTGCTACGTTGGTTTCCTTCAAACTAATTCATCGTTCCAATACTTTTAATCACAAAACTCCCAAAACACATTTCCAACACGTTTGTATCCCAAAATTTACTATTACAAAACTTGGGAAAGAAGCAATAAATAAATTTCGATGCTGAATTTCTGCTGAACCCGTTTATTATATGCATTTATTTGCGTGGGTAGGATATGTAATATGACGCGCTTTATTCCTAAAATTTGAAACATCTCTCAAATAACGTATGTAATACAAGCCATTGCCGTTGTTTTTGCATATGCTATTTAAAATATTTTTGAAGAAATTGACATTAGCTTGAAAAAGATATGTATACCTACGGATTATTACGCGCATCATATCCCACTAAAACTTTCCCGACAACAAGCGAATATTACATAAATAAATCTCATAGTCCAGAATTTTTCTGAAAATCTCTTTAATTACTAGCTTTTGGCATAACACCGCCGGAAAAAGCTCGGACATGGCTCCTTAATTACCAAGCTCCTCGTAACTCGAATTTCCGCCTAATCAGCCCCCGACGTTACCCACAGACACACTCCATCCGCGGTCGTTGGTAATCGTCCGCCAACTAGGTATACCTTCCCGTGTACCCGTAGTAGTAGACGAATCGTTCAAACAACTCTCGCAGTTGGTTTAGGACAGAGAGGGAAGTATCGCCGTCGTCACCTTGCTGCGGGTTCGCTCATATCCTATCGCGACAGGAGGTAAACACCAACATCGTCTGCGCTTACTTTTTTTGCATGTGACACAGCTGTGGGGCCAGCCAGTTTGCTTATCGGACCAAGAGGCTTCGCGTCGTTTTGTCGGTTTCTGATTACTCGACGTGCTAATTTCACTTTGAACGCTTTAACGACGTCATTTATACTTGGTTGTTTACGAGCTGCGCGTTGATACTTTGGAAAATTGCGTCGCATAGAAATAATAATAATCATAGGATCGTCGATTAGTAAGAAGAAAGTAACGCAAAGCCATGGAAGCTTTGAAATGATACAGTTTTCGACCCTTTCCCCCATCGCTTCCCAGTTCTCTAGACTTTGGTGAGCTAAAATAGATGTCGCTTGGGCGCTTTCCTATAACCCTCTAGCTTGCTTGTTCACTAGGCTGATGATGTTACATAACTGCATGAATCTCCAGTTATAACTATATGATTTTTCCACACAATGATAACGATGATCAGCTTGCCAACATTATTATTGACATCACACTTTATGAAAGTTGTACAATTCATGTAATGAAAACAATGGTTCTGAACATAAAATTTCAATAGACCTTGTCGCACACCCCACGTCACCTCAAAGTGCGCGTATAAAAGTCAATTATAAAAATAAACCTGTACACGTACGAGTACAACGAAAAAAGCATCACCCGCATGTGTATACCTACATACATTAAAAAAACTCCTCGTAACCTTCGCTCTATATTAAACAAAGCCAGAGCACGTCCGATATAATTTTACCTGACGCGCACACCGGCAATAAAAAAGTCTTTAGCAGCTGCTCAACGGATATTTCTTTACAGCCCCCCATCGATTTACATACATAAAAGACACTTCCGATTCTAATACACACCGGCGTCATTAAGCTCACGTGCCTATAAGTCGATCGCGTCGGGGCTCGCTGCAGCGAGGTGTCGATATCCGATAATGGCGAACCGGTGTGCTACGAACGAACGAAAAAAAAAGGAAAATAATAAAACGACGAGGGAAAGAATAAACGACGAGGGGCTTAAGCGATGCTGTTTGCACGGGAAAAACCGGAAAATCTAGAGCGCGGAGAGAGAGAGAGAGAGAGAGTGAGAGAAAATAGTATAGTAGTCGGATCGAATCGAGTAAATAATACGAGAGTGCCGGGATTTTGCGTCGAGCTCTCTTTCTCTTTGCGGGAGCAAGTATTAAAGCGGACGTCGTCGACGATTAAATCGACAAGTCGGCTAGAATCATCGTTGTTGCTCGTCGGCTGTTTAATTCATTGGAATTAGGAGGTACGCGCTTGCGTTGAATCGAGCGGAATTTTCGGTTACCACGCTGCGTTCATGCGGAAAAGAGTGCAGAAAATATTGAATTTTTCTTCTTGTAAAATTGTTTTATTTACACACCGCATCTCGTTACAAGTATAAGAGTAACGTCGCGGTGTACGAAGCAAACATATTCTGATACGATACATTGTATATTACAGGGAAGTACCCGCGGCTATGTAGAGATTTGCATTTTCGAAAAGCGTAATTTAAAGCGTACTCGTAAACTGCGAAACTTTAATTAAAAAGAAAAGAAAGCTGTGTGTATCGACGGAGGGATAAGTTTCACTTAAGCATAAAACAAAGTTTGATGTCTTCGGCTCGACACAAGAGTGTATTTATCCTTATTGAAAAATTCTATGCATACGAGAGTGACTGCAGGGATATTATACTAACCGCTTTTTCAACCACGCGCTCTTTCTCTCCCTCTCTCTCTCTCTCTCTCTCTCTCCACCTCCCTTTTCTTCTGTCGCTGATTCTCCCTATTTTATTTATCGCTTCTCACCGTTCTTTTTATTTCTTCGCGATTTACCTTATTTATCCGTTTCTCTTTAAACGCTTTCCATTTCCATAATATTCTCCTTTTAAAAATCATAAAACTTTTGTAAAGTCTTACTGTCGCCACTTTTTACGGTTTTGATTTTTTTACGTAATTTTGAAAAAAATTCTTTCTACAAATCAGCCTTCACCTTTCTACCCGATCCTTTACAAGATTACTGAAACGTAAAATTAATCGTGAAACAATTTTACATCCGAGTACTATACGCGAATGTTACTGCGACCTATATATATCCCGTTTTTTCATGGTTTCGTCGAGTTACACCTTCGTATTTTATCGGGACTTTATCCGTGTCAAAGGCGAGTTTTCCTCAATTATCCAAAATCGCAAGGCCTCCGATAACAATTTTCAATGCTTCAAACATATAATTCCGAAGTTTGTATTCCATCGTGGCCAATAATGATTACATCAATTTTCAAAACGCTGAAATTACGGGTGAGATTTGAACGAGGCCATTTTAGGTGAAATTCGCGCGTGTAATAATGTAAATATTTCGGTTAAAATGACACGCACATGTGCAGCCATGAAAATATGTGGGACAAGTTTTGCATGTAAATTTCTCCCAAAATGATGATATGCATGCGAAAATTCACACATACATATGATCGCTGGCTCTTATGCTTTTCTGGATATATTTTAGTTGGGATATGGAAATCACGAAATTATTGTGTCAAAAATACACAAAATTTTGACACAATCACTGATCAACTATGCAGTGAGTGTCTCTACGTACCCACAATGAATGTTAGTAACGTTTAAAGCACGAAATAAACATAATTATGCCCATCACGATGAATCATGCATTTTTCACTTGCTAAAACATCGTTGCCTTGCGGGTGTGTAAACGTAATTACGCGTTAATTGTTTCCCTCTGAAAATAAAGGGAAGAGTGAATCACACGAAAATTGCGGAAAATGACTTCTCCGAATGATCAACAATCCGGGCAATATGGATTTGCGCGAAAATTGTCGCAAATTATTGAAACACATGGCTCGTTGTAAATCCGACGATCATTCCGGAAGCTCGCACGTTTGCAAACGTAACTGAAAATTACTTATTGAAAGTTGAATGACTCACACGCCTCGGTTTCGTAAGCGCGCACTGCTGTCACGAAAAGAGCTATATAAAGCAGATAAAGCTTATTGTATGACTTGTATTGTAACGTTCCTAGTATTTACCCGGTTATATACGTAGATACGTATGTGTACATACAATGCGATATTTAAGCCAAATTGTTGCATGTCATCCTATTATTCATTTCGCGCACAGGTTATTCCTACGTTTGACATCATTGTGCTTGACTTATCGTGTGCAAGCACTTGGAAAAATTCATATTTCCTCCTCTCGCGTCTTCTCGTACCAAACGCTAAACATGCCTTTACTGAATTATGACACACGCGTCAATAAACAGCTATAAAAAAAAACACCGGCAAGAACCTATTATCAAAAAGCTCGGCAACGTTCGAGAAACGACACTACGAAATACTCACTCGTGGCAATTACGCCTACATACAGGGGCAGCCAGATCAGTGACCGTATATGGATAGACGTCCATTTTATTCAGCGCAACGCGATTACCGCGGCTCGTGTCGTCGGTAAAGGCGTTTGAGACTGTATGCGCCTCAGTGACGCGCGACTCACTGAAAAATGCAGCTGGTTTGTACAGCCGTCTCTGAATCTTTCATTCTTCTCATCTCTCCTTTATACAGCCCTCGATGGAAAGAGTAAAGTCTGGGAGGAAATCCTGCCAAATATTCCTTCTCTTTCTTCGTTTTTCGGCGGCGAGTGCTCTGTGTGTGTGTGTATATATATATATATATATATGTATGGAGCGACAGTACCTATTGTATACCCGCGACGCTTTCAAGGCTGCTGATTAATGTTTGTGATTCGCAGATTGGAAACGGATACAGTGCCAAGAAAGTGGCTTTTAAACTTTTCCGAGCTTTTTCATACGGAGTAATTAGCCGAGGTAGCTTAGGAAGCAGTAGGTCATCGAACTGTATAAGTCGCAAGCTCGAAAAAAGCTCTCATCGAATTTCACGCGCGCAGCGGGGACTCATCCGCATTACCGGCGTAATGAGCTTTGAAAGTTCGAGCCGCAAAAGGAAAAGTCACGTCAAAAACAAGCCGCCATCGCCTTCATTCTCATCCAAAAAATCTCTCTAATTACGAAACAATGAGAGATAAGCCCCCTAAGGATCTCGCGCGTGTAGCTTTCGTTCACGCGTCGTTAGGCATAAAGCGAGCGTGCCCGAAACTTCCTCATCCAGCTCTTCAGCAGCCTTTGCCAACTGCGCGTGTATATAACGTATACCTGAAGCTTCTCCGGGGGGGTGGTCTCTCTCGCCGGCTTTTTCGCATAGTCTACTGGCGCGGAGCTTACGCGAGCTTGGCTTATTTAAATTCCATGCCAACGAGGAGAGCAGCAGGCCGCGCTGCCGAGGAGACGCTAACGATAGAGAACTCGCGGAGCGGTCTAAGCGCGAGGACGGGATGCTGCTGCCGCAAGGAGTTTCCTTTAAAGTTTATGCTGCGATTATTAGCCTTGACGATTATTAGATCGGGCAATTAAGACGGGAAATTATATACTAATTAATTAGCGATGTGTATATATACACACCCACGCGCGAGACGCGGCACTCCACCTGGGATTGAGATTTCGAACGCGTATATATATATACATATATTATAATAGTGGAGAGCGGGCTGAGTGGATGAAGAGGCGGAGCTTCGATCGATATGTTTCTTGGCTTTAAGCTTTTAACGAGATTTATATAATATTTATTCGCGGTTTTTAACGCGTAAAAGCGATTCGGACGACTCGACTTTCAATGAAAGCCAATTTATACGAGATCGCATTGCGACATCGGAGACTCCCGATAAATTTGCCAGTCCGATAAAGACTGTGTCATCTGTTACTCATGTGCTATACATTTCAAAGAAATCATAATGCGAGATCGACATAACAAATTCAGCGTGAATCACGCTGTCTCGTAAATTTCCTTTAAAAATATTTAAGCCATATTGAAGAGCAATGAATTAAATATAGCTGCTTAACGGTTCGGCAGATGCATGCATTCTTAAGCAGAGGATTTTTATACCACTTTGTTACGCCGCCTTGTGCGCGCACAAAGTTATAAAAATACACGGAAGTCTAGCCCATAAGCTATAAAAGCTCTTCTATCGGCAATATATAAAAATCTCAAGTATTCCCGCGCGGCTCCTCGGGTTTATTTCACTATTCCAGCATGAATATATATAGTTTCTTACCAGCTTCTCGCGGTAACCAATGGCACGTGATAAATTCGAATCGCGCGCATAGCTCCAAACGAGAAGCGACGAAACGCACGGAAACCAAAAGCAAGAAGAACGCAAATCCGCGCAATTGTACGAAGGAGCCCTTAGAACAGTCCTGCGCCGCGCCGTAAAAAAAAGGGTAAAGAAAATAGCATAACCGCAACAGTAAACACCTCGAGCTCCTAAAACCGAGGCGCAAGAAACAGCCAAGTTTTTAGAGACCCTCCCTGCACTCGTAAGCTCATTTCGACGAGACACGGGAGAAGAGCCGAAGGAAAGAAGAAGAAGAAGAAGCAGCAGCAGCAGCCGACGCCAAGTTTAGTCTCTCCTTTCCTTTATTGACAATAACGCGGAGGCGCGCGAGCGCGGAACGACCTCACTTCTTAACGGTGCAACTTCACCGTTAACGTCGTCTCTCTTTCTCAAGCGAGAGGAATATAGCTACGCGCGAAGCCGTACAGAATCGGAAACTCAAGCCACACATACGTCGGCTCCTTCTCCCTACTTGCCACAAAGTCACTCATAAGTCTCAATTTCCTTACGAGGCGAACTTCCACCGTAGGCGCTGATTTCTCTCGATGCATAACGGAGAAGCGTACGCATACAGTCGAGAAGTGATAAAGACCGATGATGGCTCGTATTTTCAGTTGCGCTCGGTATTACCATATCGTCCCGTGGTACAGATAGACGCTTTGTTGAAGGAGCTTTTATAGCCTCGCGCTGCTGATGATTGTGGCTGGAAACGTCGATCGACGTGCGCCGGATACCTAATTGGACAAAAATATAACTCGAGATAGAGTGTAATCAATGCGCTTCTTCGGCGAACACGATTTATCTTCTGTCGTACGATACAAGGAAATACGCGGGCGTGTGTATGTGTGTGTGTGTGTGATCTCTCTACGGTCGTTTTCACGCAACACAGCGAGAGCATACAGTATTAGTCGACTGAAGCTCTCGCTGCGAAGCTCATTACGATAATTTTAAAAATATGTTTCACCATCCGTGTTTTAGCTGCCTCGTTATACTCTCAGGAGTGTTGTTAACAGCGTATGTTGCATCTACGCCAGGTACGCGTAATTATTGTTAAAAATTCCGACTTGAGAATGCTTCCTCTCTCTCTCTCTTTCTCGCAGTGATTACACGTTTTTCCTTCGTTATACCGTCTTTCGAATAATTAACATTGTTGCGTTCCAGCCGTCGGACGTGAAAAACGAGATATATTACTGAAGCCTGATGTACGCCGATGTAAAAACGTAATTGATTTCTAGGCATTATCAATTTCGCGTTACTTCTCTGAATATCGACTCGTTCGGCAATGTAGCCTATAAAGCTGTTCTATTATTTCAGCATAGAGAAGCGATTCTGATGACGAAGAATGGAGGAAAGTACGGCATCAATGTATACGAACTGGGACAAGTCTTGGAAGCCGAGTGCAAAGTCACAGACGAGAATTCGGCGTTTAGAATTTCAATTTACTTGGGTATAGAATATAGTAAATTTAATTTATATTAACAAGACGAGGGGCGACAGCAATTAACATTTGATATGCGCGACGGGATGGTTATTAGGATTGCCGCGACAGTTCAAATTTTCTTTGTAATCAGATGACGAGCCGCTGGTGCAATCCGACGATCCAAACGAACGAAATGGATCTCGTGTTCTCGCTTTAAGTGACAACGGAAAGAGATTGGTATGTGTAGCATTCGATGACAAGGGTGAATCCAAGCTTCTCAAAATGTCACGTGAAATTGAAGTTTATTGTGAGTGGATTCGCGTAATAGCAATTAAGAATTATTCGATATATATATATATATATATATATATATATATATATATTCATCTTGTCGAACTAATTTTATCGAAATTCAAGTCCCTCCACAGCCGCAAATGCAGGAAGACGTCGATCGTTGCGGCTATAAAATCGGAGAAAACGCTGTGATTAACTTCGATGTTTACGCCAATCCTCGACCGACGTTCAAGTGGTCAGCGAATCCTGATAAATACACGAATGGCCAGACTGGCGTTGAATCCAATCGTTTTCACATTCGGTCAACCGAAGATCGGGTAAATTAAACGATGAATTTATTGTTTATACTTTATTTTTACAAACAAACGTTATTCTAGGGAAAAGGTCATTGGTTGGTCAAACTAGAGATAGACCAGCTGAGAGAGTCCGATTTCGAAAGGTTCTATTACCTGCAAGCTTCGAATCAACTGGGAAGTAATTCCTATATTGTATTCATAAAGATTCGTTGCGACGGAGAACAAGACAATAATTTTCTTGCGAATGGAATCTAACTACACTCTTATATACATACATATATATATATACATGTCATTTATTCAATTTCAAGACTGTACACTTAACGTCGCTCGTGTGAACCAATAAAGCCATAGCACATGTATGCACACTTATCGTGTAATAAAGGCGGCGTATATCATTGGATAATAAATACCTGACAAGAACAATGATGTCATAATACCCCTGAAAACAAGCAAAAAACATTACGCAATTTCAATCGATCTCACCTTGCCATAATAAGTATGTACACGCGTGTGCACAGTTTAAAAACGAAGCCACAAAATGAAAACTCCAGACAATGTCACATAATTGGGTCTGATTCGAATTGACAAGAAAGCCTGTAAAACAATTTGTTATTTAATAAATTTCACAAGAAAAGATGTTAACAAGGTATACAATTTATATGAAGTAAAGACATCCTTGAAAACGATTCCGCAGCACCTACATATATTTCGCTTGGGTATGTCTCAATTCAGAAGCTCGAATTATACGATTGAAAGAGGAGTCTGTACCGAGTGTCTACATGTGCGCGTTGCACATTCACATTTTCGTTCCAAAGACGATGACTAACACACCGGCGCATTTCGCTCCTTGTCTCGACGCATTGCGGTTCTTATCGCTTTAAAAACGACGATATTATTACAGAGAAACTTTTTGCAAGTGGAAGAAAGTTAAATTCTATTTAAATGTCGCTGTGGAAAATTCGTCCTCAATCTAAAGATTAGAATAGACCTTCTCGCTGACAGTCTGATTGAAACGAGGAAGTTGTTAATTGCTCGAAGACTATACAGAGACGCGTGCATACAGTTCAAAATTTATGCTGATAATTATCGTCGACCTTCTTGACAGTATACAATGGTTATTATTGTACTTTTTTTTACACTTCGTTATAATTTTGTCATTGGTGTACGGAAAATCGTAACAAGAGAATTAAGCGAATTTGATATTCTGGTATTATTTTAATTGAATATATACATGAGCTTGTCCCAGTATACGCCGGTAAACTTCATGAAACAATTAAATTTCAATATACGAGGGAAACTCGCGCGTTCGAAAATAATTATTTTAATAAATCAATCCAATTTTCAATCTGCCAAAATATCCCTCATATTTTCGTACGCGCGTGTAACAGATGCCCCGCAAATATAATGCAATTATATCATTATTAAATTATATTTCTACGTGCGCAGCACCACAGCAATAAAAAAAGAATATCGAGAATAAAAAGGAGTCCACTCTGAAAGCCAGTAGGTAAAAATCTAATAAAACCTCTCACGCGCTTTTTTTTCATTTACCCCCGCGTTCGGCTGTTTTACCGCGGCAAATACAATATCGCGCTCGCAAAACGAAAAGATCAATATGTACCTAGTCGAGAGACGACCAGGACTATAGGTATACGTATACGGCGACCAGGACGACGACGTACGTGATCGAAATTCTGGCTGGAACGACGACGACGCGGACATCGATGGTATTTGCGTGTTTCGCGATACCACGGCATTATTGAGCGCAACGGACTCGACTACCTCGAAAGAGGAGCTTATATCCAAGAACTCGCGGGAGAGTGATATCGGCGACGCTTTGGCAGATTCTTTTTTTCGGAGCGTATAACGTTCGACGTATTCTGTCGATATCGTTACTTTTTTTTCTCGCAGTATATATATTGTGTGTGAACTCCGGAACACGCAATTTCGGTATATACGATCGGAGAGCGGCACGAAAATACTTGTTAGATGTGTATATATATACGTATGTGTGTGTGTGTGTGTGTGTGTGTAGGTGCGAACGGGAGTGTTGTTGAGAATGTAAAGGATTCTCGATTTTTCTAGGCCACGAGTACGCGGATTTGTTGAATCAAAGAATATAGGCTATTGGTCGAGGCTTGGCAAATGTTTGCTTATATCGTTCGATGGCGCATATGTGCGCTATATATATATACATTATCGATCCACTGAACGAACTGTTCTTTATACGATTCGTGAGTTTGTTTAATCATGTCGAGATCCATACCGGTAGAAAATAGTTTATTTCAAATAAACTGTGTACAAGAGCTTTCTCCGAAAGAAAAATCCAATTATTATACTATAGCGTAAACCGCGACGTATTCCATCTCGCGCGAGAGAAATAAATTTCGCATAGTTTCCTGCATACACGTGCGGATGAGAGAGAGAGAGAGAGACAATGCGAAACTTCCATCCAAATCTGGATAACGTTTGACGAATTTCGACTAGACTATCAGGAGGAAACAAAAGCTCGACCACAGCTTGCGATACGTCTACTCTCTGTGGCAACGTTGTCCTGATTTTTCCTTCATTCAGGAACAAACTGTACCGCAGGTCGACGCACAAAAGGCCTTTGTGTGTAACACAAGTGAGAGCTTCGCTTGAAACTCATTTTTCGACAGTCTATGTATTAGCGCAGTGCTCGTCTCGCGTAAAAGAGAAACGCAAAATGTAGACAATAATCGCTGAAAACAAGCCGCGGCGTATATTCCGTGTATTACTCACCGGCTCATCAAATCGCACGCATGATTGCGCATATATTCGATTATAGTCGAAGAAAAAGATATCGAAGCCGGTGCGTATATACTTTAAATCTATTGATAAAAGCTTCGTCGCATTTCTCGCTTCTTAGAGCTCGTTTTTTATTCCGAGCGAGCGCGACATAACACAATGGCTCGGTATATTATATTAGAAGAAACGAGAACTTGCAGGAAGACGATCGCGCAGAGCGACAGCGCCTCGTGTTCCGCGTATGTATAGCTACTCCGATTGCACGATGGGAGTATGTTAGTGCATAATGAGAGCTTGTAACGAATGGCTTGTTCGTTTGATGAAAAGTAAATAAATTTTTTTTCGTATTTTTTGCTGCGCCTTCTTATAGGAGATATATAACCTGGGCATCTTGGAATTACACAGAATAACGATGCTGTGTGTCATTGGGATTCGATAAGACTCAGAGTCGATTTTTTTATTTGTGGAAAGCACAAGCGCCTTATTTACGAAGCTTGAAATTATGATTAGCATCGTATATTATTCTCGAAGCGTCTTGATCGCTTCAAAGTTGATACAAACACGGTCAGACACAGTCACACAAGCGACGAGCAACGAGTCTTACACGAGATATGAATTCGGAATACCCGAAATGAATGTTCGACTAATGAAGTTCACTATCGTTCGTTCGTAGAATTCGTGACGAAATGTATTTTCTTGCGGACGATTGTAAGCATACATATACACACGCTTCGATAACCGCTTTCAATATTACTTCTACGAATTGTTTGGCATACGATGATAAACGCCAAAAATAACGCTGAATGTCGAAATTTTCTATTCGTCTCGTTTTTTCAAACGTTTCATAAACCAGCCCTATAGGAAAACGCGGACATCAGTAGTGAAAGGCCGGCTCTGCTCGGACTACACACAGCCATTAAAAACCTGCGCATAGTCAAGCTTCTAGTCCATTATTCTCCAGATTGCTATTTTAAAAATGAACGAGGTTTATAAATCCTCGACTTTTAAAAATAGCCTCGCGTTCCACCTGCGAATACTAATTGCCTTCGCTGCCGCGCGTTGCACGGGATGATTAATTTGTTTGCGGTCATTCCCGGCGCAGCTTTCATCGGAAGAAAATACAGCTCCTCTTCGATATAACCCGCGTAATCCGAAATTACAGCGCGTCTTCGACGATTAACAACGGAAACGCCGGTTCTAGAAAAAAAAAAAAGAAGAAAAGTCACACATAGGGGCTCTAAGCGAAAA
The DNA here is from genome assembly GCA_020010945.3 of Muscidifurax raptorellus. Lineage (NCBI taxonomy): Eukaryota > Metazoa > Arthropoda > Insecta > Hymenoptera > Pteromalidae > Muscidifurax > Muscidifurax raptorellus. Next base: position 37,405,474 of record CM052078.1, on the reverse strand, counting down.
GGCAAACCCGCAGCCGCGGAGAGAGAAGCACCGTAAGAAGATAAACAGACGAGACGTAAAACCGTCGTCTGACAAACGAGCGACACGTCAACTCATATTCCATCTCTCCTCCTCTGCGTATTACGAAGGAAGGGATAAAGCGAGCACATACGAAAGAGAGAGAGAGAGAGAGAGAGACGGACAGAGGCGTGTTTTCCCGGGGCCCGGCTGACCTTCGCCGTTGCCGCTTTTGTATAGCCGGCAGTGCACGATTGCCGGATCATCAGTCCGCGCCGAGACTTTTGCCGGAGCGTTTGCCACTGTATACAATACGCGAGAGCCTGTTTAGCTCAGTATATACATACACACTTACTGCGAGTTTCGAATTTTTTATTTTCGAGGTTACACTTGCGTTTCGTTCGAGGAGAGCAGAAGAGCTGTGATCATGAAGAGTGTGTACGGTGTCGTTCTGCTGCTGTGCTTCATCGCGCTTGCGCACGGTTTTCCAGGTAAGGCCAGGTTTTTAAGGCTATACCGGGCGTTTGTATGATTTCCCTTTCGGCGTGGAGAACTTCCGGCTATGAGGTTATCGAGAGAATTTTTGTGGGAATCGCTATCGCCTTTCGTGTTTTTAATCATCGCGCGACTTTTACACGCTGCGGCCGCGTGATACGTAAAGTGTCTCGTTAAGAGCTATAATAAGTTACTTTGTGGGGAAAAAATGTTTTCAAGTTGAAAAAACCGCGGTAATTATCGCGCGATCATTAAGCACGGAAAAAGCGTAACGAAAGGTCGGTAATCCAGGGACAATGATACAAATCGTAAAAAACTTTTTAAAAATTGCACACGACAGAGAGTGTATACAGACGTGGACTACATAAATTTCCGCGGGATAAATGCGCCATCCAGAAGTTTCCAAGCGGAACAAAAAACAAGCTCACACTACTCCAGAGAGGGTCCTTGCAAAAAAGCCGCACAGTTATCCCGGCGCAAATGTATACACACCGCCCCTTTGTAAAACCGGACGAACGAGTTCTCGATTTTTCTCTGTGTATGCGCACACTGACGAAGATACCGAAGGGCCACTTTAACCGATTTTCCGGAAAATGTAACTCCACATGCGCTTCGGCTCCAATAATAGCTCGACATTACAATTGCTCGGAGAACGTTTGCCACTCGTTTTTGCGAGCCCCTATACACGCGCAGACCAGCAGTCACATCAGATTGCAAATTTGTACAAGCGCCTGTGTATTCGTGCCGTTTAACGTATACACAGTGGTATAAGCAGTAAAAATGAAAGACCTACTTTCCCGTACTGTGTGTGACGTTTGAATTATCTATTCGGCGCTCGAATAATCCGTATACACACCGAAATGCCTTTTTTTCGTCGTAGAGCAAACTTGCATGGAATATAGGCCTGTAAATGTGTCGTGTATACACGGACGATATTGCGGTACATTTTTCTATACTCGATCGTGAAATGTCGAATAATTCTATATATGTATATATAGAGTCGGAAGGACTTGTTTTATGAAATTATTTATGAATCATCCTTTGCGCAATGACGCATATATAGAGTCCGCCGTACGCGGCGAACATAATGAGCGGATTATTGTTTCTCCGCTGCAATCTACCGATTGTTATATATGACATGCGCGCGCAGGATTAGCTCGACTATATAACTATATACTATGAATTGTAAATATGCATGTACAGTTTTTATCTCTTCATTCTCTTTTAGACTTCTCCGAAGCATGCATTATTGATAGGATCTTCTGGCAATTATTGTTTAAATGTTCGTCATTGGGCGTTGATCGCTTTGCTGTTTTCTTTTCTCTTGAAACTCGGAAATTATCGTTCGCGCATATATTATACATAAGCCGACGTTATAAACACGAGCCAAGTGCATATTCCAAACAAATTACCGCGTTTACGTGACAAAAAGCACGACGCGCCTCGAGAAATATAAAAAAAAAGTGAAAAGTAACGTATAGCCGAGCAGAGCGAGTTTTGCGCGTTTCTTCTCACTCGACGCGCACATAATGCTCTCGACTTCCGGCTGCGCCTCTCGTTTGCGAGCACCTCTATATATGCATCTTCGCCTGTTTGTTTCTATATACGGAGTCACGCACGGGAGCGTTGATTTTACGCGATGCTTCTCTTGTTTATTATTTCGATTATTTTCGAGGTGTAATCGATCATCGCTATTGGATTTTTTAAAGGAGAGAACAGTAACGTTAATGAAGCCTTTTGAAACGCTAATTTTTTTAAGTATAATACTCTATGATGAATCTTTAGCGGCTGGAAAAAACGACGGCTTTTCGTGGCTGGAATTTCAAATGCGGCGCGACGAGCGCACAATACTTTTCGCACCATTATTGTTGTAACGGTATGTGTGTACTGTTTTTATCACGCAACGCTGCATAATCACACGTGGAATAGAATATTCATACACGATATTCTCGAAAGTTCCGGAGTAAAAATACACGACGCTGTTCTTGAAATTTTGCTCAACTAAATAACTGTTGATTATTTGGAATCGTAAGTCACCTCTTCCCCTCGCGATTGCGAATAAGAATGTCGCGCGACACGAGCGAAGCTTATCGAGTAATACATATATACATGCTTTTCCTCACCGATAGCACGAAACAATTTGTTGGATTATTTATAAAGTAAAAGAAAGTCGCGCGTGCACTGGAAAGAGCATCGTTTGTTTTCGCGATGACCAACGTATATATACGCTTCGGTGGGCACCCGGTGAATCGCATTCCGACGTAATTGCGAAATTTCATAATCGGATGAGAGTCTCTCTGTGCGGTGTGTATTGTATCGTAGAAAGAGAGTCGTTGTTTGCGTGAGCCTCGGTGTAACGAATAGGACGGATGATATAGGTGTATGTAGCTATTTGTACGTTTCAGTTTTAGTGGATTTTAATTCGTGTACGTAACTTTAGCAAGCTTAGCGCATGTTGAAACGTTGTAGTTTATTACATGCGGAAACTTGTTATTTTAGCCGTAATTAGAGATCATTATAGATTATATAGCTGACGTTAATATTTCAAATTCAAACTATTATTAACTATTCAGAGACACGAATTTTCTACGTAATATATACACCATGCATTAATATATTGTAAATACGCATACATTATTTCGGACGTGTACCGCTGACGCTCAAATGAATATTATATATTCACTTAAAAGTCAGTATAAATTAATGCGAATCACTCGATGTTCGAGCACGGAAAAAAGTAAAAACTATTAAAATAAATCCTCGCGATTCCTCAACGACATTATATCTTCCAAGACATCCTCCTCTAGACCCCAGGAAAGAAAAAGCTCCGCGGCATCGGGGCTTTCATTTTTTCTCCGCGCACATAAAACCCGACCGTTTGTTTATTTCTCTCGCGGCCGCTTGTATAGTCTCTCGTTTCCCCCCGCGAGTCCGGAAATTAAACGCAAAGCTAAAGCTCTATACACACACAACGCGTACACTATGGCAAATGTATATATATATATATATATATATATATATACATACGTACAGGTGAGAGAGAAAGAGAGATAGCGAGCTTTGTCCTAGTTGACGCCTCGATTAGTTTCGTCGTGAGCTTTTTTGCGCCGGGCGCGATTGTAATGTAATTAGTTCGCGCGAGATTAGCAGAGAGTGAATTTTCTTTTTTGCCCCGCGTGCGGATGAGACTTTTGTTGATTCTGTTATACAGAGAGCGAGGGGCTCTTTTTACGGCTGCGCGTCGTGATTGTTTTCTGGGTTGCGCGCATCATATACATACACACACTTTGTTGGGATGATTGTGGCTATTGTTATGTATGGGGGTCGAGATGATGATGCTCTTGTTGCCGCGACTTTCACTTGGGGGGTGGAATTAGAGCAGTGGGGTAATTGCTGGCTTTTTTGTCTCGAGGGTGAAATTGATGTTCGATGCGATTATTTATGCGATGCGTTGTGATCGTTCGGACTTATATTATTCGAATCGATTCGATGGGAGGGAGAGAGATAACGAACGCTGAGTGTATACTTATGTTATCGGGTGTTTCTGATTTTCCGCGAGAATAAGTTAAATGTTGCATGTGGATTGGAAGACGCATGTCCGTGTGCTGGTTTTATTTGAGGAATCGATTATCGGTGAAATTAACGATATTAAATTGTACCAAGTCAATCGGGTGATACCCAAACCGAATTAAAAAATTTAAATTGCATCCGCGCGAAGCTCCTTGAAAAGGGAATTTCGCAATTTGTAACTATCCCGATTCCTAGAAATCAGATCGGAATTTAATCGTGTACGTTATTCGCTGAAAAAGCCGGCTGAAAATCAACTCGTCGCATTTCATTTTTCACTGTCTCTTTTGCTTTCTGCAAGGGGTATGCTTCCCTTTTAATTTCCTCGTCTCCTTCTATTAATTATGCGACGCAGATCGAACAACGAACAGTATAGGTCTATACAGTTGCAATTAATTATTTCGTTATTTATTTACAAAAAAAAAACAGCCGAACCTGTACATATAACGATGTTACAAAGCTATTAAACTTTTTTTTGTGATCCGTGCAGTAGTCGCAAACAACCGACTGCCGGAATCAGTCGATGTTCATCTCGTAAAACCGCGCGTTTACGTTAACAAGCTCAACAAATAATGGGCAATATAACTCGCCTGTGTGCCGCGGTCAATCTACTCTCGCGATACCCGTAAAAATAATTACTTTATACGTTCGTCTATATACATATCGCAATAATTCAAAATCTGATAAATCATCAAAGCCGTCGATCCAAACTCCGATGAAAATGTTTACATACATGGAAAAATCCATAAAAAGCATTCGGTTAAAAAATAAAATGCTACATCTCTCGGACCTTTTTCTTCGTGTTCTGAATAGCCTCTATGAACACGAACAAAAAGCTCGCTGACACGTAGCACTTAATTTTATAGATAACTCCATATATACGCAAATCCGATAAAAGAAAAAACACTCTCCCAAAGCTACAGCTCTCCGCGTGATTCGAGCAGTGCTCGGCGGCGCCAAAATTCGAACTTTCCAAATTACAAAAAAGATCCTAACTATCCTTCACCGGTAGCTGTAAATCTCTCTCTCTCTCCCGCTCATCAGTTTGCTAAACTGAATTACAGTCGATAAGTCAATTTTTAACAGCACACCCACGCACACACGCGCTCAACAGCTCGATTTTCCAATCCTTTTCCGAGCAATCGAATAGCTCTCGCGCCGAATTACACGTCGCTCTCGCCTTATTTCGTTCCGCGGACTCGACGCGGATGTGTTTGGCGTTGCTATTGACACGTGCGCGCGCGCGCGCGCGCAGAGAAAGAGTAGAGAGAGAGAAGGTCGCGAATCGATCTTTTTGGCCTTGCGCTGCTGCTGCTGGAGCCGATACTCGAGAAAGTTGCTCTCAACTGCTCTCTTCCTTGAGTGACGTTAGCGCGGGAATGAAGAAAATTTTAAGTTTCTTCGAGAGCGATCGGAATTAAGGTCGCTTTGTATTTGCCGACGAGGGAATAACGAGGATGCGCGATGGGTTTTCTATAGCTGGTTTGATTGAATGCAACGTTTTACATCGAGTGGGTTGATAAATAGCGCGCGCTCGCGCGTCACTGCAGTCTGTATAGCCTTTTATTATGCAAAGGGATTTGATCAGTCGATAAATTACATCTCCACCGGCTGGGGAGAAAATCAAAGCACCTCAACGATGTTTACCTCAAGACAGTGTATATAGTAATGTATATATATATATATATATAGGCGCTCGCTTGTATTCCCGAAAATACGCGCCGTAGACAGCGAACAAAGCCGGCTCAGAGTCTGTATCTCAATGCACAGAGAGGCAAGGGACTGTACCCACACATACACCCACACATCTCGTACGATTGAGAATAGAGTAGAGCAAGTGTAGAGAGAGAGAGAGAGAGGACCGGCCGAGCAAATACAATGAGGCACGCGCGCGCGGGACGAGATAAGGGAAAATGAAATGGAAGAGAAACAGAGTGTGAGAGGGGGTGAAATAAATGAATAGGAGTAGTAGCTAAGGCGGGAAAATCCGCGAGAGGATCAGCAATACCCGCAGCCGTTGCGGATGAATGCTCTATATAGAGTAAAGAGTTCCTTCTCCTATTCAACGAGGAAGCGGGTTATATACGGGAGTAGCGAACTCGATCTTTCGAAGCGTCAATGGGGGAATTAATTTCTGACGCGCGAACGGTTATATATGTATATATAGTCTCTTTTGAGAGTTTCAGAATGGGAGAGAGAAAGGGGCTTTATTTTTCCGGATTGATCGACTGCGACTTTTGGATAATGCCTCGGCGCTCTTCGTAAACTTGTTAGCGTAAAATGAGAGATTTAATTTCATTGTTTTCACTCAGCATTGCACTTTGAATATAGATAATTCGAGAATGAATTTCATTTGAAAAATGCGGATTATATATATTTTAAATGAATCCGCGTATATATATATACAATGATGATGAAGTTCTGCGATGAGTGAAAAAATACAGAGATTATTTTAAAAAATTCAACTTTCCATTTTTTAATCAACGAGATCCATCGTAAACTATAAACGCATCGACAGTATAAGCATAAGCTGCACTTATACATATATATATATAGCAGGCATACCCGCGTGCGCATTACTTATTTTTCTCAAACGTATACGTGCGACCTCATAAATAATTCAAGCTAATACACACGACCGTATATAGCTTACGCGACGTCGAGCTATATAATAACGGAGGACATCGCGTCGAGGAGCAGCTCGACGGCCAAAGATTTTCGATGAATGTTATCGACGAATGAATAATAAACGCGATAATGGCGCAATAAATAAATATGAATCTATTATTGCATTATAGCCCCTCTGCGCTAGTCGACGTCATCGATTATATTATAATTACCACATATTACGCGCGCCTAATTCAATCAACCTAATGCACCGCATTATTGTTATTATTATTGTTATTAACATAGATTACATATAGTGTGTGTTCTATATGATTGATCAATCGCATCACGTGTCGACAGTGTTGCCGATGCACATACGCAGCTAGCTAAATTCGCGCTATTGTCCTTTCGGCAAAATAGCGCTATGTACACACACGCACACACACACACACACACACACACACACACACATATATATATATAAATAATAGAAAAAAGCTTTTCATCTCACTGCAGCAGCATAGCCCGATTGAGAGTAGGATAAATGTTTTATAACAAAATAATCGGACGCGCACGATTGAATTAGCTTTGTGCGCCACTGTCGGCTATTATACATATATACCTATATAACCAGTTGTGAATGTGTATATATATATATACACCTTTCGTCTGTTATAATGAATATATGTATATATATACGGTATACTGTAGAAAGTCGAAGCAAATTAGATTAGACGTCGAGTAAAGATAGTATAAACGCGTGTGTTACGGGTCTAATAATAGAGCTTTTGCCTTTTTTCGAAAATCGAAGCACACTCGCATATGTAACAAAGGTCAAAACGTTATACCATTACAAAGCCTCCTCTATATATACGTGCATAGGACGATACAGCTCGTCATTATGCACATCCGTATTTACAACTGCGATGATGTGTATTTCCGCATAATCATCATAATGCTCGGCTTAGCGACGCGGCCGCTCTCTGCAAACCTGAATCCACTGTGTATATATATATATATATATATGAATATATATATATATATATATATGAATATATATATATATATATCTCCAGGTGTGTATATATACACATAGCCACGCGACAAAGCAAACGCTATCCGTTTACCTCGACAAGCTCATCAGCGCGCACGACGAAATTGTCGAAAAGGTGCTCCGTGCGCGAGATCGTCTTTGACACATCCGATAAGGCGTAAGCGAAAATCCCCTTGACCGAGAACCTTCCCCGTCTATATATATATATATGTCGGTGGGCGTGTTATACGTATGCATAATCGCGGGATCGAGCTTTGAGGAGCTCGTGAGCCGATTACCGATTTATAATGAGGCTTAGCTTAGCACTGCTCATTAGCTCGACTATAGGGGACGGACACAGACCGGCGCATCAAGTGCCTGCCCTTGCGCGAGAGTAGCTGATCGAGCCGATATCTCTTCGGTTTCGTGGATTATGTATCTTATCGAGCGATCCTTCGAGGATGTAACTTGTGTATTTTTTTTATTCGTTCGGTAATTATATACATTGAAGCGCTACTTTCTGCGGAAAGTACGATTTTCATGTTATAAAAGGCAGCGAAAACAATCATCATCGTATAAAACATATCCTCGAAGCCTAATTCACGTGTCTCCCAGGCAATTCCGTCGAGCTCGATTAAACAATCGAGCTGGTCTTCGATTAGTTCCGCGCGTCGTTCCGCTGCAGATTATTTCGTTCGGGCGCTTGTTGACCCTTATATAGAGCATAGGGCAGACATTCTATATATGTATATACATATACGTGTGTGTGTGTGTGTGTATATATATGGGCGGGTCGACCGGTGATTGAATTGTACCCCAGCGATGCATCGACGGACTCCCCGTCGCTACTACATGTGATCTATATTCATAAAGTGATTGGGTTTAATGTGTGCCTATATATACACATGTCTGTGTGTATATGCTGGTGGAGCCAGAGTAGAAAAATAGTTATAGTTTGCTAAATTTCTATATAATTCTGGCTCGTTTGTGTGCGTGAATGTTGATAAGAAATCGCACCGAGATGACACACATATATATATATTGCATACAAAACTATTGTACCTATATAAACTACATTATACAAACACTGATCCGAGCGAATAAATTTTAACATCACTCGTATAGTCGTAATAACGAGCACAACAGACATCGCATACACCTACACGAACATGCACACCGTCCGTCAGCTATATGTATCGGATTATAATTAGCGCCGAGCGCATCTCTTGCCATATATATGTATGTATATAACAAAACATATATATACGGCACACAGGACGGATTCATATCCGCACGAGATTTAATTATATATCCCGTACTGTGTGTAGCGAGAGGCTAATTATTTCCGACTTTATTCGATTCCTAATTGAAGCCGACGGTAATAAGCGATCGTTGATGCGCTTATTGCAACGCGACGATCGTGCACGCTTTTGTTTCCTTTTCGATCTCCGCGGGACTTTTTGGATTTGACAAAAGCGCTGGGCTTTTTCTCACGCGGTTTAAGTATTCTTTTTTTTTATTTTTCGGAAAAGTATAATTGGATTTCGAAACGTGGTTTTCTTTCGGCCAATGGAACTTCTTGATTGGACTGACCTCTTTTTTTCTATATACAGCTGCGGAATAAATGAGTTTTTGTTATTGACGCCCTGCTGTAATGAAAGCCACACACACGCACACACACACACACACTAGGTTATATTTGCGGAATAAAATTGTCGTCCTATTTGAAATCAATCGCTGGTATATAGCAAAAATAATGCAGCAAAAGGCGGCGATGACTACTGATGATTCAAACAACGCTCGATATATCGACGTAACAAAAGCGCATTTCGCGATCTCTCGAGATATGGACAATGAGCCAGCGGTATATATATATATATATATATGTGCTCTCAAGACGTCGCGCTGAAACAAAACGACGATCTTTCCTTTTTTCTTATTTCTGCCGAACATTAGCATGCGACGCGCTGACTATGTATATACACGCGGGTAATTCGAACAAAAGATGAGCAGAGGAATAACAATAAGAGAGAAGTGGCGCTGCTCTAGCGTAGCCTCCTTTTTCCGCGTCTCGTTTTCGTGAAGCTTCCTCCTCGGCTTCTTAAGCCTAACTGCCCACACTATAGCGCTACTGCCATGCACTATCGTCCCGGAATTTTTAAATTTCGTCGCTATATATAGTATACGCGCAAAGTGTAACATAAAGGTACACGGAGAGAAATTTCGAAGGCTCAGCGCTCCATGTTATTCCGGCCGTACAGATCTCTATCGATCGAGTGTTTTGCCGTCTATTCTCGTCGTTCCCGAATCCCGAAATTTTCCGAACTCTGGCGGTACGAACATGAGCGTCTACCGCTTCGACTTTCGAGCTCCAGCCAACACGCTATAGTATCCAAGTTTCGAGGTCTGAGACTGCGAAGCGTCGAGTCCCTGCGATACGGAGAATCTTGGAGTCCCCACTCTCGCAATTCGACTGCTAATAATACCATGTCTCGCTCCGTACATGCACGAAAATCGTAGAGTATCTATACTTCGAATTCGAAGCCGTGTTCCCGTAGCTTCGAAAGTATCGAGCGCTGAGCCTTCGAAATTTCTCTCCGTGTAGACTTACTAGATTACGCGTTGTAAATTATTTTGAAAATTCATCCTCCGCTGTAACCGACGTTCGCAGAGCCGCTTCGTATAATTATAATGAAGGGCCGAAAAAAAAGAAACTTATATCCAATTCGACACCCGACAAATTAGACTCGACGGCGGCGCGGGATTTTCCGCGTTTTATTTTCTCGATTCGACAAAGCTGCGCGGGGAAACGGGGCCGATGCGAAAATTTGAAATTCCCGCGGGCGACGCGGATCCTACGTTTTTTATTATTACACGTGTGTGCGTTGGCGGTCGTGACGCGACGACGACAAACAAAATTATAACGTAGAGGACGAGAGCTGCCTCGCGCGGTTCTTAATGTTATTTATGCATGATGCGGATGGCTTTTCGCGGTGCTGCACATGCGTGTGTATACATATACATGCTGATGAAGCTCGCTTGTGCGGCTGGATGGTTTTGTTTTTTGCCGGAGTTTTTTGCTTATTACTTGCGGTGACGAGAGATGGATCGGGTTAGACACTACGTTCGGGTCTTTGCTCGTAGGCTAGAATTATCAAACAAAAGTAATTTTTCATCAAATGTACCCTGTATCTGTATAAATTGTTATTTCCAAAATTATGGCTGGATCAGCAAACTCTGTCCCTTCTATATTAGTTTCTAACATCCACACATTACTATATATATGGATATACACGTGAAACTCGCCAAAACCTCATATCAGGCCTGATGACGCAGTCAAAAGGCCTCGCGATCAACGTCACAGGCATGAAGCCATCACCCCGTAAAACAAGCCGATCACTTAATAATATTCATTCCCCAGCGCAGATAAGGCCCGTATATATATATATATATATATATATATATAAATTATCCATAATACACACAAGAATCTCTCTCTCAAGCCTCTTCCTCTCACAGCCTCACTCAGCGCAGAGAAATCCGCACGATAAACTTCTCCAGGATGAGTCCTCCTAACGAGCCAAGTTGAAATCAAGTTAGCTCTCCGGCGCATAAAAGTGTATCGCCCGGCGCTTCGTGAAAGCTCTTCTCTCTCTCTCTCACTCACTCACTCAGCAATGGAAAAGCAGAAGCAGCAGCCGATGATAAATGATCGAGGCAAACTTTCGCGGCTCCTTGTCACACGGACGCGACTTGCTAATTGCAACGACGAGGCTCGAGCTCACTCTGTATATTATTCTGTAGCTGTAGGGAGAGATGCAGTTTACGCTTAATCCGGGACTGAGAGAGAGAGAAATTCCGGGAGAGAATTATTATTATCTCGAACGAGCCACTGGTCTTGCAGTAGAGAAATTCAATGATGCGACTTTGAGAGTATTGTTGCGGCGATTGTTGTTGTTTGAGAGGATGAGGCTAATATGGTTTTTCGAAGGGGGGGTAGAGTTTGAGAGTTTCCATTAGAGTGACTTTGTTCATTAATCCGTGGTTTATATTGGCTGCTCGTAGGGTGTATTGGTGTAATTCATCGCGTGGATATCGTGATTTTTACCTGCTTCTTTTCTATTTTGTTATAACTTTACGGAAGCTGGAGAGGTGGCATTAATCAGGTATGTCTTCAGACGGTTAAATGAGAGCTTCTGGAACGACACTTTTTTTCTTTAATCGCAGCGGCGTCTCCGTCAGCTATAGAAAAGTTGAAGGGTCTTTTTAACTCGCTCTTTTCATCTTGGAAACTCAAAAAAGTTACGGTGGAAAGAAGCACCGAGAAAGTAACTGAATTTCAAACCTTTTTTTACATTTCATTACACAGTTTGCTAAATGTACTCTACAATTTTTTTGCATGTCCGCCGATGTAAGAATTTTATGCTGCTTCTTTAGAGTGGAAAATCTTTAAAAAAAATTAAGGATCAAGCGTGGTAATATGTGAGTAGTCATGTTATAATAAAAAGTGGTTGCTTACATTTTCAGAATACGCTCTTATACAGTTTAGTATAAAATTAACAATTTAATATAATAACAATGGTGTATATATATATTGTGCACTGAAGGGTAAATATCTTTCTTCACCACAGAACAAAAGAGTTCAAACAGCTCTTTAATTAAAATTTACACACCGACAATAAATATAGCGATATGTCGCACCGATGCTGAAAAAACCTTGTTAGGCCTGATACTTAAGCCGCTCATATTGTAACTGCAACCGAATCTCTGATGGGGCATATATTGCGCTGTTTATATCTAGCATGAGATTCATCATTTTTTGTTCTCTATATTTATAAGGTATAAATAAATATATAATGAAAGATTGCAGAGTAAAAATATTAGAATCTACAACAAACTTTTGAAAACAAAGCTCCCGTCACCCAGTATCAAAAGAATCTTCTCAAAATAGAAAAAAGGCGCACCACACCCACAGTAATCTCGTCCATCACAAACCCCGGCGGCCCAAAATAACAATTTGTGGAATCTCCCTCGAAGAAGAAGAAAAAAAAATAACAGCTCCGGTATACAGATATCTCTATACATGCTCACTACTCTCTCTCCCCCTTATCCTCTAACCTTTTCCCCGCGTACACTCGAAAGCTCGCGATTAAGATTCAGCTCGCGCTCCATAATATCGCCAGAGGGCGTCGGCGTGACCGCGGAAGGGCCAAAGTTTATGGGGCTTCGCCGACGCCCGTGTCGTAATTGGATTGTCTTTCCGGCCGGAGCTAGAGGAGGGGGAGGAGGGGGAGGATAATAATTCTCGCGACAGTTTCAGTGATTAAGGCTAAACTGCATAGTATAGAGCAAAGTATGCGGAAGTGTATCGAGAGCCGGTCGCATGGATGGATGCGGCTTTTGCGGGAGGTTTCTTCGATGATGATGAGCTGAGTTTCCGGTTGATAAGACAGACGAGGCGATGCGAAATCGGATTGGGTGAAAGCTTCTTATACGAACGTGGATATTATGTGTATTTAATACTGTGGTAGAACGAGTATTTTTATATCGAGCTCATATATTTATTTTGTGGCTGTGGGATTCTAAAAGAGTTCTTACAGCAAAAATAAACTCATTTCATTATACTTATAACATCGTCGCATTACAGAAATAATTCAAAAGTATAATTACACGCAGTTCTCTTCTGCTTTCTAGGACGTGACACGACCATATAATTTACCATATTACACGAGCTGTGCAATTTCTATATCTCTAACAACGAGCCACCATATAACCGTGTCATCGAGCACGGGGAATTTTTTCAAAGCAATACACCTCGCGCGCGCAATCATCGCATACAAAACAGATTCGTTAAAAAAAAAAAAAGAATGACAAAAATCGTTTGACTTTCCCGAGCGCAAAAGTAATGAAATAATGCTCGCGAATAATGAAAAACGGAAAATTGCATCGCGCTCGACGCACGACAAATCAAACGGCGCGCGTGTGTCATCGTGCCGTTCAAAATTGAATAAACGTGCAATGCCACATTTATATATAGATACGCGTGGCAAGCCACCGGACAGGACGATCGACCTTTTATAATTTTTGAATTTCATCTGATGAGCGATGATCATTCGAAGGGATATCGGGTGTTCTGCGTGTATATATATACATATACCTATATACGCACGCATTTTTCCGATTACGCGCGAATCGTGTGTCGCTCGTATATGTATTATATAACAAAAACGTGTCGAATTAATTTGTTCACCCGCGCGGCGTTTTACGTAACGCGCGTAAATTCGAAGCGTCGGCGTGTATACACAAAAGATGCGAGGAATTTATTTTTCAACCGATATATTATTTATCAGCGAAATAACTGTTCAGCCCTTCTCGAAAATATACATTATCGTGTAATTTCCTCGCAGCTGTTCCATTCATTATTTCTAAGGTATATATTGAAAAACGCAACTGAAAAATACATCGCAAAATCCACACTACGTCCATAATCTACTCCCTTCTCGAACACTCTGTCGCTCGACGACACAGTCGAGTACATCGACTCACGTGCTATATACACGTCTGCAGTCTCTCTCTCGGTGCACCGGTATAACTGGTCATTAGTGCACTTGGCGCTCATTGTTCAATCAGCCGGCAGTCACTCGCTGACGTGCAATTAATAATTATATACGTATACACATATATAGACACGTATACTATGAGCTCGTGAAGGACATCGTATAAGCCCATACTCGATTATATCGCGAGCAGGCAAATTAATAAACCCGCGCGTCGTCGTATATATATATATATATATGTATTCGCGCATTTCCTTTTTTTCGCAAAGTCCCTGCGTATGCGCGAATCGACCTACCGCTGACATTTTATTTTTCAATTTTAAATCGAGAACTATATGTATCCGGTATCATCGGAAAATACAAAAGGAAGGATTCAGTCATTTTACCGCGGACGTCAATGACTCCTCGCCCGAAATAAAATAGCTGCGCGCGATGCAAAACCACGCGGCTATGCGAAGAAGATTTCAGAGAAAAAATGCTCGCGGAAACGTGTATAAGAAATAAAAAAATCCAAAGCAGTCGATCAGAATTATGTCCGAAGCGCAAAGCTTATAATACTGCAGCCGACCTTGCGCCTCGGCAGTTAGCACATACTTATATACCTACACAGGGGTCACGAGAGGAGATGCCGGAGCGTTTAAGTAGATAAAGCCCGAGTCCGCTCGGACGATAATCCTTTGATGCGTTCTTCTCTCTCTCTCTCTCTCTCTTTCGAGCTTCTCTCATCTCTCCACTCGGCTTTTTTTTGTTCGCGCACTCGACCTTCCTCAACCTCTCGTCGCACAATGCGCTTCGAGCTTTTTTATATATATAAATATATACAGAGTGATGTATGGCACCTGCGTGTATTTTTACGGGGCCAATTTCGCGTGAAATAATCGAACGTTTATTAATAAAGGCTTTTGTGCAAGATTGAGGGTGGGATTCTTATTTATAGAGAGGGAGAGAGGTTTTTGCGGAAATATAGCATTAGTGCTGGGTAATAAAAGAAACTAGACGGTTACAATTTACGTCGACGCCGCAATCGATGGGCTGAGCCTATAAACAATCGAGAATCGCGGGGAAGTTTGAAATAGAGAGAGATAATAGGGTCGCAGAATCAATTAACGAGAAGTCGCCCGAAATTAAATCGCGGGTATATCTCGCGGACGATAAAGCTCGAGTTCGAAACTTATACATCGATCGCTTTAAGAGACTCGTTACTTACAATGTCGACGACGCGAAACTGTTGCTAATTACGGTAAACAATGTACGCCGTGTCGAGTATGTATATGTAGGCCAATAATATATAAGCAGTAATATATAAGCTCGAGCAAAGAGGACACGGGACCCGCAAGGACAAATATTTATCCGTCTTTCGCAGTGGTTATAAGGCAATCATTTACCCCGACAAAACAGCCCGAAGCTACCACAAAAGTATCTCGATATCTCGGCCAGAGGGAGAGAGTATATAGCAGCGCAAAATTAATCCCGACCACGATTATGCTAATTCCTCCTGCTGCCGGTCGTTAAGACTCTCTCTCTCTCTCTCTCTCTCTCTCTCTCTCTCTCTCTCTCTCTCTCTCTCTTTCTCTCTCACACACACACATACACACACACACACACACACACACACGAAAGTTAAATTACGCAGCGCACGAAGGCCGGATTATAACCTCGCGCGCGTGCGCGCAGGCCGATGATTTATGCGCCGCCGCTGCTATATACTGCCCGCGCGATAAAGTGAGCCAAAGCTTCAAGGTCTCGCGTCTGATGGTTACTGCGTGTGTGTGTGTGTGTGTGGGTACACCTTGCTTCATTCACCCTCTGCGTTATGTACATATATTGTTTTTTGCTCTTAGTCTGCGCGGTTTCGCTTTTGAGAGCTTTTAAAAGGGACGACGGGTGTGTAATCAGTTTAGCGCCTCGTATACGAGGATCTGATTCGAATTAGTCGCTGGATGGAGTGTATAAGTATATATATATTATAAGGGAGCTTGATTTATGCCGGGGAAAAGAGTGTGGTGCGTATATATATAGCGGACCGAATTTTTTTCCGACGCGCTCACATCGTACTTTTAAAATGTGGAACGTATACCGGAGGGAAAAGTACCGAGCTGTATATACGGCGTCACGCGATTAGAACTTTTCCCTCTTGATGTAATTCGTTTTTAACCAAGTTCGAATCTATATAAAAGCTCGTATATATATAAGGCTGTCGGTGAAATGAGTAAAATAGTATTAATGTATATATAGCAAATTGTTAATCGCGAAGCTATGTGTGCTTCGTCTTTTGTTCGAACGTATATATAAAGCTGTTATAGCGAGTCGAAAATCCGGTAGAAAATATATATACTTTCATGCAATATGTCGAAGGTCTTATTCCAGCGACACGGCCGTGGCGTCAGATGACACCGTCACGGTACATCCCGTGACTCTCCAGATAGAAAGAGAGAAAAACTGGGGGAGTCCGACTACAGCTCGTTGAACCGGTTCTCATTCGATTTGCCGGACGATCCTTTCCTCCTTTCCTGACCTTGTCGGCTGGAAATTTCACGAGATGAGAATTTCGGATGATATATATTACACTTGGAGTTTTCTGGATTCGCCCGCGATATTGACTACTGATATACTCGAAAATTAGTTCTGGATTTAATTTCGGCGATTGAAGATCTACGCGCGTATCGCGCTTTTCTTGCGCATTATATATAGTGGTTTAATCAACGCGCGCTCGGATTTAAGCACGGCGCGAAATTAATACTTCCTTATTATGGTTGACGAATCGTTTGTATATAACCAATGATTATACGAGTTGACACGCAAGTGAGGCCGGCTCAATGCCAACCTTTTTCTTAACTGGCGACAAAAATCTGAACGTTGCTTTATGTGTGTTTGTGTGATGTGTGTGTATACCAGTACTGTATATATATATATATATAACAGAAGCGGATCGATATATATAGCGGCGCCAGGCGGGTAAATTCATTCATTTATAATCGAGAAACTCTCGGGGTAAATATGATTGGTAATTACTCTCGTGATGTGTAATTTAATTAAAAACGGAGCTTCCGTTAATCTTGATCGAGTCGCATTTAAAGCTACTGAATTTATGAGCTACTGTTTCATAAAGCTCAATCGTGAATGCAGGTATATTAAATTATGTGCTGCTGCTACTGAATTTCCTAATTCGCTGATTGCTCGTAATTGGGAGTAAAATTATAGATGATTTTAAAGAATTGACCTATTAAATATATATTTAAAAAAAATGCTAACCCTTGTAAAAATAGCGATGATCCGTGAGTTGACGTGTAATCCCAGAAATACATGCTCCAATTCAAAAGTCAAACAATGTTTCACATCATACATCCATTATATTACAAATACGTACAGTAAACGTCTGCCGCGTTGGAAGTACAAATAAATCCTGTCTGCTACTTTGAAAAACGTTGGTATTTAGTAGAAACAAGGTACAAAACCAAATGTAGTATATATCGCTTTAAAACGATTAAACAATTACGAAATGCTGTATTATTTTACGCCAGAAATATAATTCCGCGTACAAACTTTCGCATTAATAAAATACATTCAAAATTCGTTGGAACATAATGTAATAAAATTGACCGCATTTCTCAAATGAATTAAAAGACGCGATTTTGCGTATGTGATCAGAACTTAAATTTTGTAGGAAAATATCAGTGAACAAACAAAATTAATCACTCGCAGAAAAACTGTATATATGAACAATCGTTGAACAACACGTTCCAAATGATCTCAACTATAAAATCCTCTAAATTTAAAATAACCCAAGACCGAGAGGAAAAATCCATTCGCACACGCGCGAAACGCTCGAGAGGTGATCCCCGCTGAGCGATAAGTGCGTTACGCAATAAGAGTCGATTAAAATGAACCGGGCGAAGATCCCGACGATGTGCAGGCGGTCCATTCACGAGCTCACTATAGGACATGAATAAAGCAGCGGTCGTTGTAATCTTTACATGAGAGCTTTAATTTGATAATGTTTTTACGTATTTTTTCTTCCTGTAAATGCGGTTATTTTATTACACAGAACTGGTGAGATTATTGAATTTCTGCAGTAAAATCATATAATCAGCTTACAACTTTATATGAACTTTCTATCGGAGCACGCATCTCTTATTATCTGAATTAAACGTTGAATTATTACAATAATTCCCACACTATATAGCTGAAAAACAATAAACGCAACCATCAAAACCGCAAGAATACAGCGTACACTTGACACACCCACGATTAACACACATACACATACATACATCTTCATTACTCGCAGAGACGCGACTGACGGAATACTAGAAGCATATTGCGGGCGTTACCTAACTCTCTCTCTCTCTCTCTCTCTCTCTCTCTCTCTCTCTCTCTCTCTCTCTCTCTCTCTCTCTCTCTCTCTCTCTCTCTCTCTCTCTCTCTCATTGTTCTGCACATACACATCTGCTGCTGTGCAACATTAGTCGCCGGTCTGGGCGCATTAAGCTTGATTTTCAGCCGGCCGCGCGCGAAGATTATCGTTTCGGCAATTTCGCCGCGGGCCGCTGCACAAAATTGATGCCGAATTCTCGCGGATTTGCATAATGCCCCCTGGAATTATGCGGTTCGTTGTACTTGCCATACACTCACTTTTCTCTTCTTTTTTTTCTCTCTCGAGCCCAACTCCTTTTTCGCGCGATAAAGAGTGCTACGACCTTCGGAATAGAGCGACGAAGACAGCTGCGACTACTTGTTGTTTAGCTTTGTTTTTCACGTGTATAGATGTATATATAGCGTTGGGTGAAATTCGCGTGTCATGAATATTGTCCGGAATGATTAATCGGAGATACATGTACACACGGGCAGAAAACGATTGTGCGTGGCTTGTGTAAGCTAAACCACTTAGCATAATATTATTGAATTTCGCAATACCGGCTTCATGAATAGTTAAAGCCTCGAATCCGAATATATTCGGTGTGTATCAAAATATACACAATATATACGTATTTAAGAATCGCTTTTTGTTTTTAATAACTATAATACCAATCTCTATATAGAGCCGTGACACAGATGCCTATCTGCGCGATCGAATAAGATAGGCCGTTTTGGAATAAGTTCCGATCCAATAATAATTACTGTCGGATCTTATATATATATATATTATAGAGTGACGAGGCGAAATAAAGAGCGCGCGCGAAGGTTCGAACGCGCGAGAATCAGTCGATTCGATGTCGCGCGGATAACGGCGAGAGACAAAGGCTGCATTACGCTTTGACGAATATAAAAGAGCTCACCGCGGGAACAAAAAAGAAAAACGCTTGGATAATCATCAAAGCCAATCGGCTCTCCGTGTCAAGTCGTTACACTTGCGTAAGTTCTTTTTTTGCTCGTATCCGCGGCGCACACAGATGCGGATCACATATAATATATACGCGAGCGTCGATTCTTCATTGAATTAAATTCTCCGTCTATAACTTTTAACGAATAATACGATCACGCTGTAATATATTCCCAGCGCTGTCCGGCAACGGCGATAAGCTTCTTCGGAGTATATATAGACAAAACCGCAAGCACCGGTTTCCCGCCAAAATTCAAAGCGCACACGACCGGCTCGAGCTTGCACGCAATGCTCGCATTTGCCGAAAAACTCGAAAGCCGAAACGAGCGAGGCGCAAAATTCAAAAGCTGCATCAGCAGTAGTCTCGTCTCGAAATTTATCCGTCCGCAATCCTCTTGAGCGAGAAGCCTTAATCCAAAACAGGCGCAATAAAGCCCAAAAGCCCGAGCTTGCAGCGCGCGTAACAATCTCCCGAGCAGTACAGCGCGGCGACACACGCACGCACGAGATAATTGCAGTCGCGCTGCTCGGCGATAAATTGTCGCGCAGATAAGTTCACTGTGGAGGGGGGCCTCAATGGACAATATAACGCAGGAAAGGGGAGAGATTGTACACAGCCGAGGGGATGCTCCGGTGTACTGCTGTTATTGCGCGCGCATCTCCCTTTGATATCGCGCGCGTGTATCGTACGCTTAGCTGCACGCGTGGCTGTATATAAGCGCAGGAGAGATATAGGTATAGAGAGAGGTGACGGGGAAGAGGTGGATTCGATGCTGTCACGCTAAGCTTGTTAAGAGAGAGAGAGAGAGAGAGAGAGAGAGAGAGAGTCAGTGGGTTTTCTTTTGGGGAGGTTTGTTTTGGCTGATGACGAGGGGTTGCTTCGAGTGCTGGGGTCGAATTAGAGTGAAAAAATAGAAGGTAAGGAAGTTGGTATACGTAGGGATTTGGAGGTGACTGCTTTGGTTATTTGTTCGATATAAAGCATGTTGAGGGTGCTTGTGTGTTGGATCGATGGAAAATAGAGCTTTATATGATATAAGCTGGTTTGGTGCTCGATGGTGTTGCACGGTTATCGGTCCGGTGTTTAATTTCGTTGAATTTTTCGATTGTTATCTAAAAAAGACAAAGCGAACCCACCTATTTTTTTTCCCGATATATACAGCATCACGAGCACGTATTAAACATAAACTTGCAGCATATAATGTAAGCACATAAGTATATATTCAGTCGAAACTTTTCTTATTTTCTCAGCGTCGAAACTTACTGCATTAGCACAGAGGCTCATCATCCGCGGCTATATCCAAAGGCCTCTCGGATGATTTATTTACCGAGTAGTCCCCGAGAGCTACTCTCTACTCTCTCATCATTCTTTATGATGGCTCCCGCTATATATACCCTCGCTCATAATTCGATTTCCATAAAGAATAACAACGCACAGCGGCTAAAAATCGATACTTTCTATCAAGCTCGAAGCATCGGCAATAGACTATACGAGCTCGGGCTGCTTAATTCTTTCCGATTATAAATCAACCTTACGCAGATAAACCTCACCATCGACGGGCTTGTAATCTCGAACGATTAACGAGCGAAAATGAAAAAATAAATAAAAGCTCGAATCGACAACGAGCCCCACGTATAAACATATAAAATATAAAAGGCAGCTTTCGCGCCATATACATCTGCCGGGCATAACACTCGCTCTCCTTCTCTAAATATCTATTAGTCCAGAGTCCGCGCTACACTCGCGGCCAATATTTCCCCTCATTAAGCAACGTGCCGGGGCACACTATGCGCACATAAACAAGCGACGCAGGCCGACTCTAACGATGAGAAACGCACGGCTGCAGGAGCTTTCTGCGCTCTATGTTATAAACTCGAGGAAAAAGCGTACCGATTCTCTATTTCATTGTAATCCACGTGTAGCAGTTATATTTATATAGCGCGATGGTATACGTGTACACGGGTATATGCATCTTGAGGAGATTAGCCGAAAGGCTATAGGGTTCTGGTATGCATAATAGCGCGTGCATATATAGCCGGATTAATAAATGAGGGACTCGCGCTCTGATGGAGCTGATGAGTGGATGCATAAGGGCTGATGTGCGCTTGGGTCTTGAGGGCTTCTGGGAGCTGTGTATATACTGTGTGTGTGTGTGTGTGTGTGTGTGTGTGTGTGTGTTTGTTTGTTTGTAGCATTTAGACTTTTTGTAACATATATACATATAACATCTTTCGAATGACGTTATTATTAATCAAGTCAGTCGTGTCAATCATGAATATACAGTGTACTGCTTGAAAGTGTCATCATACACTCAGAACTGATTTGTACATTGAATAATTCAAACCTCCCACTCTTCCGACACGATAAATCATTCAATCAAGCCTCAACGATATATACATTTTCCCCGAAAGCACACGACCGCGATGCAGAATCAAAACTCTCTTATATGCGCATGACCCGCAGACAATGGAATAACCCGAGAAAGTTACAAATTTATACGCCCAACCTACACAACCCCGTAAACTATTCATAATTCGATATATATGTATATACACGGACAGAAAAGTATCAGAAAATTTACCGTTAAATTAAGGTTAAACGTGGGGCAATGATGATTTATAGGCATATTTACAATTGAATTTCATAATTATTATCATTAAGTGTCGAATAATTATTTTACCGAAAATTAAATTTTACCATGAAGTCAATGTAATATTTCAGAACATGTAATATTTACTAAGAAAATATGTTAAAATTATCGAGGATGCATATAAATTTTACGGTGAAATTCCCGTAATTTTTACTTTGAAGGTAAGTCGGCGAGTCGGATATGTCGGTAAGGAAGTTTCCTCTTAGCCCGCCGCGCGTTTGTATAAGATAACCTATAAAGACTGTTGATATATTTGCATTATGCAATTTTTTATTACATTTATATGTTTTATTCTAATTATTATGATTACTAAAGAGATAAATAATATAACGCTGACAAAATTATGTATTAAAAATAGTTATTATGCGATTTTAATTCAAAATAAATTTTAAGCCCCTGGTGTTGTAATTTTTACGGTGAAAATCATGATAAAATTTTACAGAACGGAGGATGGTCCCATGTTTACTGTACTTCACCGTAATTTTTATCCTGTATTTAAGAGTAATTTTTCTGAAATATTTTTGTCCGTGTATATATGGTCAAAAGGCACGTACACACACAGACACAAATCAGCAACTCCGAGGATGATACACGACACGGCGAACTTCTTTTCATTCGTCCGCAACACTATAATCTCGAAGATCTCGTGAGAGTAGCGAAAAAGCAGCGACTGCGCGCGAGAGAAGATTTAGGATTCGAGTCAGTCGCATGGTGTTTCTCGCGGCCCAGCGGAACAAACCTACGTAATGGGACACGCGAGCCGACTTCGCAATAAGGAGGCGAAGAATAGAACGATTAGTTGCCCGAGCCATTGTCGGAAGACGAATCTCGTTTAATGGCTTTTTTATGCGACGCGGATAAACTTCTTCTTTTTCTTCTTCTTCTTCTTAAATCTTTGTCAAAAACAATGGGATGATAATGGAGTAGAAGACAGTACGTGCCGACGATGGATCTTGTAGTTGAGAGAAAAAAAATCGTCTCTCTTGTATATTGTCTTTATATACATACACGGCTTAATCGGATTCATCAGTATTCATAGCCTTGAATACACGGTATAGGGAATAAGAGCGCGCGTGTGTAAATCTCAATTACGATGAATTGTTGCAGAAGGGTTCTCCGAACGGCATTTGTCGGCTGCATTTATGAATCAATTTCCGCGAGTCGGTCGTCATGTATAGAAGTGCAAATCGCTTATACCGACGTTGAAAAACATCGCCGTTCCAGTTGCGATTATGTGTGTGTGTGTGTGCGATACCGATCGATAAACGGCTAGTGCTGTGTGTAGGATGTCATTAGACGATATACCAGGCGAATCGATCTGCTGTGTATATAGATTTAATTGCTTTATTATAGTAATCTCGGATTTTAATTGAAGCGAGTCCGATAGCCGCGATCGGGCAATAACATCGAAATAAAAAATCGGCGTGTACGATTACCGATTTCACCCTCAGCGCAAACACTCGTTATCGAGTAATCCCGACACAGCGCGCGAGATTAAATATTTTACGGCAAATTCGTCGTAAAAAGTTTACAACCGGCCTCCCGCGCAGTTTTCATGAATTATCGTTAAAGAATTTAATATAAATATTCAAAAGTCGTCCGCCGCAGGCGTGCGGGCGAACGAAATTAAAAACGGCAGCAGCAACAGCAGCAGCAGCAGCAAGAAAAAAAAACGAGCAACAAATAATAAAAAAGAACAAATGAGGTATAACAGCAGATAATAGATTTCCAGCAGGGGTTGCTGGGACCATTCATCATTTTTACGCTTCTGAATGATACTGAAGAAAAAAAATTTTTATTTTTCACTATACGCGCTTGCGCGCGAATGAATAATGGCCCGGTTATAAATATTCGAAAAAGAGCCGCGTGATTTATAGAGGACGAATTAATAAAGATCGCGATTCTCGGCCCTTCTTTCGGGACCATTGACTCTGCGCGAATGGGAAATCGGGCCACGAAAGCTCAGTGTATATACCCGCGGAGAAAAAGCTCTCCCGCGGACTTTCGAATGAAACGGAAAACAAAAACACGAGCGCAAACACGGCAGCTTCTCTCTCTGCCGAGGCGAAAGAAAAGCCCGAGACTTTTGGCGCAAATGAGATTCATCAGACAGAGTGGCCGCGGCTGTATAGCTATATATATACATATAGAAGCTCGCGAGAAACGAGCAAGGAATATAAGCACGAGTGGGTGGCTCGAAAGCGAAGAGAAAGTGCGCCGACCTAATTAACTCTAATTACAGAGGGAGAAAAAGCTCGATATGCTCGATTAAAAAGCCGGCGGATATTCGCGGAGCGGTAATCCGATAGCTCGACTGCGCCAGTCGGCTGGAGAAAATCAAAAGTGTACTGCAGCAGCAGCCTCTAGCCGGATATATATATATATATATATATATATATATAACCAGCGAGTTTTCTGATGGATCGGAATAGTTTGATGGATCGCTCGACGGATTTTACATTCGCTGCTGCTTTTCTGCGCGCTCGCGGCATGAGAAGCTTTTCTTTCGCTTTTGAGCAATAGGTCGAGTGTGAACCCCTGCGCTCTCTGCGTGTGTCTCTCATACGTGTAGGGTATGATTTATCGGATCTTGTACTCGGAAGCTTTTCTTTCGTTTTTCGTAAAAATGGAGAGATTATACGCGTGACGGCAAACGCTAATTTCGCATCCGCGTCTCCGGTGTAAGTCCCGACATTTTCAAGGAGAAAAAGGAGCGCGCGAGGCGTCCTTCGCAAACACACACCCGCGCGCGTATAACTCAGCGAGTTTTTTTTTTTTTTTTTGCGAAAAACAAAAAAACAACGTATAACCCCCACAGCCAAGAATCAGATTCTCTCGGCAAACAAAAAATAAAGAAAGATTCCCGCACCTCACCGCAAGAGAGACGGAAGAATTATTTACCCTCACCGCGAAGAAACGTACAATCATCCCCATTGAAAGTCATACTCGCGAGAGAGCCAAAAAAAGACTGGAACAAAGCGCCAACCGAGAGATAGAGAGAAAAAAAGCTCAGCAGCATCGACCTACATTATATAGAACTAAAACTTTCGCGGCTCTGCGGCACTTACGTATATATATATATATATATATATATATATATATATATATATATATATATATATATATATATATATATATATATATATATATATATATATATATATATATATACAGGGTAATGGAAGAATTTATCGTCGCCCCTCTCAAAAACGAAAGCATCGTCGCCGTGTAGTAAGCGAATTTATGTAAGGGCTCCTCAAGGCCGAAATTTATGTAACGCCTTTATGTGTATGTGCTCTCGACGTAGGGGTCAATGACCTCGCGAGGGGGTGGAGTCGCTGCTGCAGCAGTAGCAGCAACGGCGCATTCCTCCGAAAACAGCGTCGCGTGCCAATTTCCAGGACGGCTGCGCGAAACGAGGGAATTTACATAAAGAGAAATAGCTCTGTGCGAGCGCGGTAGTGTGTGTATTTCGGAAAATCCTTATCCGAATGGCTGTCTGTCCATCGTGTTTGCCGCCACCCTCGGCTGCGAATCGATGATTCTCAATGGGGATGATGGTGATGTAATTTTTTTTTATGCCCCGATTTCGTTTAGTCGAGTGATCAATAGTGAATTTCATCCCAAAGTGACGATTCTTCGTTTCAACCATGTATGCTATATAGATGTTTGGAATTTGAAAAAGTAAAAGAAAATGATAAGACTTCGACAGTAGATCAACACTCGACAACTTTAAATACGTCGTGAACTCCAGATGGGAAACTTTGATCTTCGACAATATTCCTCAAGTAGATTCAAGTAGGCCAGCCGCGATAAATATTGAATTTTTAAGCAACTTATCGACAGAAGAGTCACTCGAACCCGTCCCGAGAAAATATTTGCTCGAAACAAAAGTCTCTCTGGCCGGGTGGCTCGTCCTCGATACCACTCTGTAAATCGCTTTGTATTTATATACATATATATCGGCAGGACAGTATACAGCCCCAATCGTATCGATCCTCGAAAAATAATATAGCGGATATTTTTTTAGCGAAAACAAATGAAATATACCGACGAAAAATAACGAGCGTGTGTTTGCTTCAAATATATAAACTCTCTATACCCGGCATTCGTTGAACAAAAAAAAATTTCGAATCCCTTCGATGCGTCCGAAAGAATTAGAGAGAGATAGAGAGAGAGAAGGAAAATAGAGAAAGCACGTCACACACACACACACACAGAGTCTGACAAATTGCCTGGAAGTGACTCCTACGTCAGAGAGTATATAGCAGCAGCCGAGTTGACAGCGATCAGTGCAAATTGGATAATCGCTCGGGATCATTGGACAATCGCTTCGAAGAGGGGGGGGCATAGGACACCAGAAACTTCGACGCGCGGAAATGCAATTATTCGCGGACGGCTTTTTCCCCGCGTGAACTCTCTATACGCATATATGATACTAGCTCTCTTGCACTATATGGTCGAATTTTGCGTTGATTGGATTTTTCGATTATTAAGAAGAGCAGCTGTCGGTGTAATTGCATCATAAACGAGACTGACGGCTGCATATCAGGAGAGCCGGAAAAATAATACGCGAGTGTCAAATTCGTCAAGAGGATCGTGTATTGCGCGTCAGTGATTTGCTGTCCTCGTCAGCGCGAGAGAGAAGCCGTGAATAGATTTTTAATGAAGCCGTCATTGATCGCCTCTGATACAGAACGTGCGCGCGCGAATATTTCGAAATTGTAAGCGCTCGCGGATTTTTTTTTTTTTTTCGTTTTTGTTAGTTTCGAAGCTCGCGCGTTTCTGTGCATTTTTCGTTTATACACAACAAACTAGAGTTTCAACAAATTCGTACAAATTTTTTCAATGTACGTATAGGCGCGCGTTGGAGGTAGCATCATAATTAAAGCTCGCCGCATATAATAATATAGCAATCAGTATGTTTTATCATACAAGCTTCGACATAATCCAATTTCCGCCGCAGTCCTGGAATACAAGCGAACGAAAAATCGCGCAACGCCTACTCCCCGCGTGAATATTTCAAACCCGCGCGTATATACACATATACAATATATCCAAAGCACACGCGAACTCTTCCATAAACAGGATGGCTAAAAAAGCTCCATCTCCCCATCGATATCCACCCTCGCAGCAGATGAAAACCCGAAGAAGCTCGACCCACGGCTCTATCGACACGTGCCCATCGCATCGATAATTCACAATTACATCCGCTTGCATAACACTGCTACAGCATCGACTGATCTATATCTATATCTATATACGACACGTTCGGGGTAAAAGACGAGGACAGATCGGAAGCCCGCGACTTCCTCGCTAAATTATTCTCGCGGTCGTGCGCACACGTGCGGTATCCATCCACTTGTACTTTTGCGGCCGGAAATTGTTTCTCCAACTGTTTGCGGTGCTCGCTCTTTTTTGCGCTTTTCTCGCCCGGCCAGAGAAATAACGTTGCGGCTGTACTTATACTGGGGCCGAACGGGTGTTTTTTTTACGGCTGCGCTGTCGTGTAAAGTTCGGCGTTGGATTTTGCGAGTAATTGTTTACGAGAGAATTCTAGACTACGAGTGGTGGGTTTGAAGAATGTATATATAGGTGTGTCTGAAATCCAAGCGCCGGGATAGACATTGCTTGTTAATTAATATTTCGATGATAGGAAACGCCCTGACGTATTATACTCTAGAAGCTCTCGCTCAAGTCACTCGTATACCTATATACAAGCCTAATCTCTATGTCACGTTTATACATGTATATATAGTCTTGTCCATCAAGTGTCACACTCAGCTGTCATCACGTCATTATACATATATATATATATATATATATATATATATATATATATATATATATATATATATATATATATATATATTATACGCATCTATATACATTCATCTCACTCGGAAGTTTTCCAAAGTAACTGCCGATAAATACACGTAGCCGCGAGCTCTTTTCGAAAGTATAATTATCATAAGCTTCTCATAACTTGGAAGCTGTGCAGTGTGTACAGGTGAGTTTGTTTAATGATCGAGAGATGTTTCTGCGTCAGGGCCCCGAAACTTTGCCGGATTGTATCGACACGTTCGCATCGAAGTTGTTTCTTTTTAATACAATATAATCCAACGGAGTGACGTGCGGCTGTATATCCGAGTCGGCTGATTCGAGAGGTTAGCTTGATGATGATGATTATTATACATGTCTATGTGGTCCCTGGTGTTCTGAATAAGTTTAGATCCGCGGTGGATGTCTGATATAACGAGCTTCCATCGAAGCTTGATTCTATTGTCTCCTCGTCGTTTGACAAAACGTCGATATTATGTTTTTCTTATATACACAGTACACAACCTCGTGTATGATATTAAGTTTGTGCGTTAATTCTGTCGACAGGTGCAAACCGCGAGTCAGTCGAATCATCCGAATCCGATGACAAGACCGACGGAGTCGTTCTGGTCTTACCTCGCCGTAACATCTTCGATGAACTGGGCGACGACGACGAGCCTGGTCTGGGTATGCCTGGCATGTGGCATCCTTTCAGATTCGACAGCAACCCCTTCGATGGGCTCTTCACTAGGATGCAGGGTAAGTTTGATTGTTGTTTTTTTTTTTAAATATCAGGGCGGTATACCGTTGGTATGAAGATATATGTATACACTTTGTTCGAGGAAATCATTGATTTGATGTACAACTTGAATTATGGAACACTTTCTGCCGAGACATCTTGAACTAATGTTTTCCTTCTATGCGCTGCAATAGTAGGATCAATCTTTATTCATTACTCGACACCTCGATTCCTTATGTAAATGTAATTTTCCTTGAAAAATCGAAATTATTTTTGATTTTCCGAGTGAATTGCAAAACTGTCCTATTTCCATATGTCAATCTCTGCATGTATACGGGTATACATATAGATAAATTAAAAAGAGCGAACATTATTCTTATCTCTTACATTTATATATATATATATATAAGATTATTTGTATTATCGAAACAGGTCAGCGCTCGAAAGTAAGTAAATTCTCTGGTAACATTATAATTTCAGAAGATATAAGCCAAAACTGTTTCGTTGCAAAGTGACACATGCGATCATTTTATTATTCACCAACTTACAAATCGAGACACTATAATTAATTTCCATCTTCCACTCTATAGATAGTACAATGAAAAACGTCCTGCATGGCACTTTGGACGAACGTCTAATAACGTCTGCAAAAAGTAGACTAAAACTATTACGTATAAGCAATTACCGATCTCAATCTATCGAATGACGAAACGTCCCAGGCTATTCTTATATCCTTGCGCTCGTCTGACATTGTCGCTGTATACATACATATACATGCGTTTATTTTCCTCTTTTCCACTCGCGCTTTGCGAACAGCTGATTACGTTGCTCACATAAGCAAAACGAAGTCAAGGTATATACTTGGAGCGCGACGTTCGGGGAGACACGCGGAGTTATAAAGTTTCATGTGTACATGCCGCTTTGTAATTATACGTGGTAAGTGTCATTTAACGAGCAAATATTAACGGTTTCGAGGCTCACAGATTTTTAATGGAGTTTATGCGAGCTTTGAGGTATCCGCGTGCGAACATAACTGATAGAAACGAGATAAAAGCCGAGATATATGTATGATACTCGGAATTGCTGCATCTAAAAATGTTAAAATAAGAATCTATGTAGAACTATATAATATTAATTGACTTGATGATATTACTAAAAATTTAACGATACACCAAATATTTAACAATAAAATCACGTAGGTTGGGATAGGCAGGGCCAAACGACCTCTAGGTTATTTACACCGACCTAGACGCTGAAACGAATTATTAATAGAGTCAGCAAATGAGAAAAGGCTGCATGCAAAGCTTGCGTAGATGAGACGATGAATTGTCGAGGTCCGAATGTCACTTGAAAAAAAAATGTGTACTCATTGATTTCATATATTAGAGTGTAACTTTAGGTTGGTTGTTGTTAATCGCAACTGTTTATTAGATCCGTTGTCCTCGCGTATACGCCGCAGCTGCACAAACTCGCGAACTCCAACTGTTATTCCGTAACTATCAATAAATAATTCGTCCCGAACGGGTTTGAATATGAAGTAAATAAAGCGCAGGTCGACCACATATACACAATGAAGCTCGTCGCGATCAATAAAATCGCGCCGGCAAAATTTCGTCCCGATAAAATATTCAATCTCGTCTCTCGGTGATCGTCTAAAAGAGCATCACGAAGCCCCTTATCCCTTTCGAAGATCCGGCCCGTCAAAAATCAGATCTCCACGGCTGTAAATACCATATCTTTCCTTCTCAGCAGCCTTCGCTACCGCTCGTAAAAAGAGGAGAAACCGTCAGACAACGCCGCACTTATCCCGAGATTTCACGACTCTCCCTCCAGACGTCGAAACAGCTTTCCGAGAGCCAAGATAAAAAAAATATTCCTTCATCCTTTCCATTTATGCACAGATCGAATTGAAGCACAGATATATGAAACTTTCTGATTATCGAAAGAACGACGCGAATGCGAAAACAAAAAGAAAGCATAAGCCTGAGAGAAGAAAGCAGCGCGAAGAATAGAAAAACTCATTCTCTATCGCCCCTCTCTCTCTCGTGGTATATATCCTTCTTGGCAACACACAACAAGTACACTTGGCTAAAAGGCTCTTCTCCGTCTAGCTTCGGCTCCTGTATAGAGGAAACAATCGGGCCAGCAGCCGAAGCAGCTCCCAAACTAAACTTGAGCGTATTAGGGTCGCGACTCGACGCGGAAAAGTGCTCTCTTGGCGTGCAAGGGTTCAAAGTTCGCTTATATCCGATCGCTGCTTTCGATACCTATATTGTACATGTATATAGTTTCCTCGATGGCTGATCGAACGTGAGAGTGTGTGTGGAGAGAAGACTTTTGGACAGCAAAGGTGACTTGGGAAATCGGTATTGGGATCTTGGAGAACAATATTCTTGTAACTGTGAAATTATTGCCAAAGAAAGAGTTGTTCACGTTTATTAAAACATTTGGTTGGTTGTAGGCTTGAAGCTCGAAAAATTAAGCTATATACTTTTAAATTCAGAAGAGATTCTTCTCACTATACCTGTAAGTTGCTAGGTTTGATTTGGTATTCTTCACGGCGTTCTTGATTTGAGCTACGTTGAAGTTACTCAGACCAATGAATTTTGATCTTCCGGCCTTTACTTGATCTTCTATCGCTGGTGCAACAAAGAAAAGGTCGTGGCATTGTATTGCACTTTGTTGAATACATTCGAGTCAAAGGTATTTGGGTTATTGGCTTGTTCCACATGGCGAGATGATCGGTACCAAAGTCCAAAATCATAAAAACGTCTTTATCTTTTACCGATTCAAGCTTATCGGGAGCCGCTGGAAACCCACTGGAAAGTGAATGAGGTACATGTCGACGTGTTGCAAGCCCAGTTTTTTCAATGAGCTTTTCAACAAGGGTACGATATCAGCGGCTCGGTTTCCAAATGGTGGCAGCTGAAGATAAATTTATATGCATATGACCGATTGGAATGTGAGGATAATTTCTGTTACATCTTATACCTTTGTCGTGATGAATAAATCCACTCGTTTGTCTCCATTATCAAAATACTTCCAATTGCCTCCTCGTTCTGGTAGACAAAGTAGAAAAAGTTTTGCGCCGCTTCTATAGTACGATAGTCAAGTTTTAAGGTATTCAAACACCTGACAGGTGCCAAGTCCAACGACGGGCATATCATGGCCCGAAGACAGCTTGATGATCTTCATGGTTAGACCGCAAATGTATCAAACGAGGAAAGATTGTCTGTGCAATGATGTATTGTTTGTTTTTGCGTGATTATCTGTTGTTATTCAAAAGTATAGCAAATGCAGAGTACAGTAAGATGACCTTGTGATATATTGAATGCAGTTTTGCGATAACAGAATTTTTTTTTAACTTATTGAATAATGAAGCAACGTTGAGTTATCTATGTGACAAAGCATTTCTATGCGAAGAAAAAAAAGAGATAAATCGTCAGCTTTAACATTTTTAATTTTCTCTCAAACGTAGAGAAAAATGGTTTAGGAATTTCAGTAAAATGTATACTAACGCCAGGACAGAGTCAAGAAGTACATACTATATTCTTTGTATAAAAACGTACTGTAATTCTGTTGTAAAAAGTGTAAGAAAAAGCGTATTCTTGCCGAGTCTGTCCTCGCGTTATTATACAGTTATGAGTATAAAATTTACTGACTTCATTTCTTGGTGTTATCTAAAATTGTTACTTTATTCACATTCTGGCTACGACGCACAAACAGTTTTGATTAAAAGCAATAACACGTGGCATTATTTTTATCGAAAGTTCAGTATAAAACATTAAGCATAATGAAAATTCTTCTTCAAATATCGAATATAACGCTTTAGATGACCATTCAATAACTGATATGCCAGATGACTGATTTGTACACTCGATTCTTGCAGTACATTACACCCATATCTTACTTTTTGTTTTTCATGATTAATTATCATTAAAAATATAAAACCCTAGCCTTCATCCAAAACGGCACAAATTATCTCCCTCCTCTCCTAATATTACTCGTTCGCATCATCCTATTTCTCATCGCAGCCTACGCGATCCGCGCCAGTATCCCACCGCAAGCAAAAAACACTACGGCAACTCGATTCCACATGTCCATTGTTGTTTTTCCAATCAAGCCCGAACAAAGGGATCAATACCGTGGAGAAAATCGGCGTCTAATTAACGCGATCACTCAACGTCTCTCAAATACATATATAGTCTTTCGTCGCAGTTCTACACACGCAGACGTCTCGCGACTTTGGTATTATTCTTCGTTTCGACGACGACTGTCTGTCTCCGTATACACATCACCGGCAGCGGAGCCGACTGTGCACTCGAGTAGTCGTTGTAGATATATCAACGGCGTCGTGATATATTGCAAGCCCTTTTCTCTCCCGGTCGGGTATATATATATACATAGGCTGTTTCGGCGCCGAACGCGGTGTCGACTCTTTAAAGTGGCTGTCGGCTGAACAATGAGCTCTTTTTTGGGCGGGCTGTTACGGTGGAGGTCTGCTATTTGAATTTGAGGTGCTTCGATGCTGCGCGAATGAGTTTTTCAGCGACCTCGAGCGTAATGAGTTTTTAGAAGATGATGGAAATGAATGTTTGAGCGAATGAACTTCCGACAGTCGACGGTTTATGAACGAAGCGCTGCATTCAAAAGAATAATCGAGCGAGAATGCAATTATGTAATTATTATGTATATTTTTTTTAAATATATTTACGTGTGTTTTTATTTACTCACTGCTGCCTGCGTATACATTGATTAAAATTAATTGAAAACAAAATTGAATAATAAATTACGCGCTTACAATGAGCCAATTTTATTATGCGCATGCATAATAATTCGTATTAAACGAGTCCGTAATAAGTTGCTAATAAAAAATTCGATTAAATTTAATATTTCTTACGCGTCGAGTTTCATACAGTATTCAGTAAACCACTGCTAATGCAATAAGCCAAAACAATAAAAAAATCGATTGTTTCATATACAAATATATATATATCATATACCGTGAGCAACGCATTGGCCTTTAAAACAAAAAAAATGTTCCCTTATATTATATATATATATATATATATATATATATATATATATCGAGCTGTTAAAAAAAACAAGGATAGCAGCATAAACTTTTCGCGTAGCGCTTTATATATATACATGTTTCTTTCTCACCGCGCGAGAGTAGATCGTGCACGTAGTTCGCGTTTTTCAGGTTGAATGAAAAAGAGAAAGATATAGAGTGTAGGGTGCCTGGCCTCAATAAGAAACCGATAATATATGTACTCCGCGGCATTGTTTAGAGCATAAAAGAGATGAATGGAAAAAACTTGATCCCCCTCTCGTCGTCGTCGTCGTCGTCGTTGTCGCCGTGAAAAGCGAAGGAAAAACAGTGAGGAATTTTTCTTGTTCCTCCAACGTCTTATACACCGATGTGCCCGACTGTTTCTAGTTACCATTAAGCAACGACACCCTATAGAAAAAGAAAAAACGATGTACGCTACAGTATTAATTTTACTCCTCGGAAAAGCCGTCATTCGCAACGCAACACGTAAACTGCAAGCCTCATATTTCACCTGGAACTCAAAATATTTTCCTGCGGCTCGCGTTCGAATTCACAATTCCAGCCCCTAAATCATCTGCCACGCGCGCGAGATCAGAAAGCGCGACGACGGAACGTAACTTCCGCGAGAACGTCGACCCTACAGAGGGAGAGAGGGGAGGGGGAAGAGCGAGCGGTTTGTCGATAAGCGCTTCCGGGGGTGAGCCGCCCACCCCCGGCGACGACGTCTTTGGGCCCCCGGACGGAAGTCTGCCGGCGCCGGCTAGACTCTCTGCGATTCCGGAGCTTTTGCTCCGGGAGAGAGACTTGGATTATTTTGGATGCTTCGCGCGTGGGTGAGCCGAATTTATTTAGAGCTGCTCTTCGAGGCTTGACGAGGAAGCGGCTGATTTGCGGGGGGTGTTTTTATGAATGAGTGATGGAATTGATCTCTAGCATCTTGCGGAGGCACACAGTTTTTTATGTGAAACGCGCTGATGAATTATTTATCATAATTGTTGCGGAGTTTGGAGCGTAATGGATATAATTGAAGAATTTATAGTTAGAAAAAAATGTCTGTATACAAAGAAACGTTTGAATGGAAGTTCTTTTAACAATTTCAACGTTGCCTTGACATACATAATACACCTTATGGCCAGTCTCTCGCAGTAGTGAACCTGAAAATATAACACCGGAATTATGAGCAAAGACAGCTCGTTAAAAAGCCCCGAAACGAAAATTAACATTCACCGAGCTTTCATAAAAGGCCGAGCTTAAAAACAATTTAAAATTAAAGTGTTGATCCGTACCACGCGAACTAAAAGGTTTCAAAGTTTCACATGTACCACTTGACAGAGAAAGAGAGAGAAAGAGCGAGCGAGTAGCGCAGTAAAAATTTCTAAAAGCACTTGAAACTTGAAAATCTTTTTTCAACGCCCCCGCACATACAACTTTTCTTCGCTGCGGCCCCTTGCACTCCCTCTCTCACCGAAATGTTTCGCGAGAATAGAATTATTATTTACTCAAGCTCTGCATTGTTTCGTCGGATCCGAATAAAAAATTTTTTCCCAAAAAATGTACGGCCGCCCGACTGAAAAGAAGCACAGCGACGCTAAAATTTTCTCCTCTCCCAGCTCCCTCGACGTAACAACAACGTATTACAGCGAGAATAGCACGGCGTCAGCAGCGCAGCTTGGAAAAATCGGATCCTCAAGAGAGAGTTCGGCGCTTTACACACGAAAGTGCCCTAAATCCAGGTCTTTATGACTATTCCAATAGCCCGATATTTTCCGGAAGCGACGCCGCTTAATGGCAGGGAAATAATGCCGCGCCCGCGCGCGCAAGACGAAGTTTCGTATAGAGACAAAGCCCGAAGATCGTCGCGCGATTTAACATTCCCGCGATATATCCTTTCGGCCGATTTTAGGAGCTAAGTTATGCGCGCGAGTTTCTATACACTATATATAGCTTGAAATTTCAGCTCCATAATGCTATATATAGCTGTGGGCGCGAGAACGCGTGGGAGGTGATCTGTTCTCGTGGATTTATCGGGAATATATTATCGTGTAGCGCAAAGTGAATTTCAAATTTTGCGATATTCTTCGTGTTTCGGGACGTGCTTGCGGATACGTATATATAGATGCGCGAATTTTGAAATGCTCGAAAGTTCGTAACTGGATCTTCTTTCCTCGGCGAATAGACGCAACACTTACGCAACGACCTGCAGTAGGTAATGCGCAAAAAACGTTCGAATTTCGATTTCCTCGGCAAATATAAACGCCCAACGAGAAACTCGAGCATATACGCGCTGAAAGCACACACCTTGACGTTGACATTCTCTTTCAAAGCTCCGCACCTCGGAAAACCTCGCGGATTCGAGCAGCGACGAAAAAAAAGAGCGAAAACAACATTTCTCTCGCGCGCAAAAATAAACACCGCAAGGTCAACGCGCACTGAATAAAACTAGACTGCATATACGTGCATTTAACGTGAAAAGCTCGCGCGAAAGCTCGATCAATCTTAAATGAAAATCTGGCGCGCTGCATATATATGAAATAAATAACCGCGCGACACACGAGGTGGTCGCGTCAATTATTATACACAAGCTTTGCGCGCGCCTGAGTAGGTCAGCTGGAAATGCGGAGGAAAATTTTGCATCAGGAAGCGAAAGAAAGGAGCGTACGGTGTAGCCGAGTATTAACTCGTCTACAGCAAAGGTCGACGTAAGCGGGTCAGACCCGAAGGCCGACCTCGTCACTTTCACTCGCGGAAAAGAAAAAGGTCGCGTGATACGAGGATCCACTTCTCCTCTGTTCTTTTTTTTTTTTCACGTGCGCGAACACGTTCACGACCGGCTAATAGGACGGACTGTAATGATCCATCAGCGGGTGTACAAGGCATAATCGCTCGAGTTTTCGTGAATCGTGTATATATACCTATATGTTATATTAGAGGTTAGCGCGGTTTGCTTCATCGGGAAAATTAACTGGTTTATTCAGCGGGATGAAAAATAGAACGTAAAATATGCGACGGATTTATCGAACGTATGAATATTCTCCTGTGAGAAACATGCATTTTGTAAATTCAACGAGCCTGTGAGCGTATGAATTTTTCAAATTTTTTACATCAGTTGTGTTTTTTTATGCATATGTGCGAGTAATAAGTGAAGGATCGAGCTCATAATACATGCGTAAAATTTTTGCAATTCGAGAAATGCGTCGAAACAAGCTTGCAAGCTCGCGTTGAATTTTTCAACAAAAGTATATTAAAAATTGCAGTGTGTATAATACATTTCAAGGAAAAAATTGCTCGCGTGTCTTGCCGATATCCACCAGACTATGTTATGCTTTGAACAAAAATTTCCCGTAAATCCCCGAACGACGACCAAAAATTAAACAAACAAAAGTACAACCAACGCAAGCCCTCTTGCCCCCAGCACATCCGTCGAGGAGGGAGTTATAAAAACAAGATAGCGCACAGGCCAATACATCTCATAATTCAGCGCCAGCCATGCCGGAGGCGCATAAAATCCGTCAAACTTTTTCGCAACGAATATAAATCCGCCGAGAGCGCGCGCGGGAAGCATCGAGCAAAAATCGTGCAGCTCTTGTCCGGCGCGTATGTAACACATGCATCAGCGACACGTATATACGTATAATACCTCCAGGGCATATCGTCCAGCAAAAACGCGTGTGTATATACACGGCATCTCCTTAGGCAAAACTAGCCGGAGAGGATACTTATAGACACACACGCATACAGGACCATAGATCACATTACCGAGGACAGGAGTCGCCAATATAATCGACGGCGCTCGTTTCTTGCCGGGCAATAAAATACGCGCGGGATTTATCGCCTCTGTATATATATATAGTCCGTGTGCCGCGCGGAGGAGAGATATATCGCTCGGGATATTTTTGCCTTTTTGTTTATTGTTATATATACTCTCTGCTTTTGGGTCGAGAATTTGCGATGAATTTGCGCTTATAATACATCCAAGCGTCAACTGATACGGCGATTGCGGGAAAAGCTCGACTTGCGCGTATTTCTGAAAGCGTTGATGTAACAGCATAACGAAGAGGCCTTTTTCGTACGCGGTGGAGGTGTATTTATTATATAACAGGAAATTCGAATTCGATCGCTCGTGATGATCACCGATCCGCATTAATTGGAGAAAGCTCAAAACGCCAGGGTTTCTCGGAATCGTTATAGCTGTATAATATAATAACCGAAACGGTCAAATCCCAAAGGCGCACATTTATATATATAAATCGATAGTATGTGCACACGACAAGGTTGCGCAACACATCGAATCCTGGGTACAACGAGCATAAGCGAAACAGCAGTTTCCCAAATATGCGGAAAGCCAAAAATATTCGAAAGCGTGCTGGCCAAAAAGCGTTACAACGACCCTATCCCGCGGCAAGAAGTAGCGAACAGCCCGCACAGCTATTCTCTTCTCTCTCTCTCTCTCTCTCTCTCTCTCTCTCTCTCTATATATATATATATATATATATATATATATATATATATATATATATATATATATATATATACACGAAATTTTGGCGCCGCCGAGAGCTTACGTGCGAATACGGGACGCAATAAAACACGCGGAATTTATGGATCGACGTCGCATCCGTTTATGCATGCAGCGACCGCCTACGCGCATAAATTATATTATACACATCGGCTGTGTGCTCTATATATGCAGTCTTGTACTATGTATAAGTGTGCAGGCGTCAATCAATATTATCGATAAAATTCGCAGTCCCCTATGTAGTCGAGAAAAAAGAAAGAAAGGAATTTTAATTCAAGGCGAAACAATAAGCGCCGCGATATATATATATATATATATATATATATATATATATATATATATATATATATATATATATATATATAAATTGCGGAAAGTTCGTCGCGCGCTACATAGCATAGTTAAATAAATTAAAGGGCTTTTCAACAAATATATAACTCCAACCGAGCGAGCGAGCGTTTGGCCAAGTTTCCTCCGCAGCCCTATGTGAATTTTAGCGCGTGTTGTCTGGGGCTCAAAGAAGTGGTTGTAACTGTATATAGACGCGTGTTCCAGTGCACACACACACATACACACGGAATTGTACAAGCTCGACTGCGTTAAAAGAGCACAATTCCTCTGTAAATTCTGGATTCGCCGGAGCTGTAATTTTGGATTTTAGCTCTCTGCTTTTACGATTAACAGTATTCCCCACGCTTAGGCGCGCGGCGAAACGTATTTGCCGTTGATTATATATTCCGCCTTTGAATTTGCCTTCAAGAGTATATAATAATAGAGCTTTCGCCGTTAGAACGAAAGCTGTCTTTGATCGTCACTCCGATAAACAAATTCGGAGAAAATCAGTTCTTTCGTCGAGTTACCGATGAATTCCTGCAACCATAGAGAGGCGACCGGACAATAGTATTATGATTATCGGTGTGTGTATAAATATCGTGAAACTCATACTCGCCGTGACACCTCATCCAAGAATATATATATATATATATATATATATATATATATATATATATATATAGAGAGAGAGAGAGAGAGAGAGAGAGAATAAAAAAGAAAGCTTCGAACGCGCGGGAATTTCAATTTTCGCACCGGACAATAGAGGTATATAGACGACTACGCGAGTCGTCTAAATAATGAAACGGTCGAATCCCTCTCCGATAATTGAAGTCAACGCAGAGAGAGAGAGAGAGAGAGAGAGAGAGACTATTGTGCGTGTGTCTGCGCGCGCGAGCCCTTCGATCCGATTATATTGCGCCCCGACGCTTCTCCTTTCATTCCGCGAGTCTCCGAGCTTTTTTGCAGTCTGGAGAGCGAGTCCTCTTTTTTCGGGGGAGGAGCTATGCGGCTCGGGTTTTAATGATGTGTAGTCAATGCCGGCAGAGTGTGTATAGAAAGTTTATTGGAGATCGAATTTTTGCGAGATTGATATAAGCTACGCCGCGGCTCTGATGCTGGGCTATTGTCGAGGCGACGCCGGGAGATTGTGGAAGGAAGATCGAAGGCAGATGAGTTTGCTTTTCGGATGATTATTTTAAATTAGCTGCGGGCTTTGCTGTATGCAGTCGATTTTTCACTTATTATAGTTATACTGATTTATTCACGTTGAACTAGTGTATCCTACAGAAACAATTTCATTTCAGCGCCTAGATTATGTTTAAAATAAATAAAATTTATGCAAAAAAAAAAACATTTACTCCGCGCAGTACAGGTTCTCAATCCAAATTAAGCTAACAACATCGCAACCCCCGAAGCGTCTCAAAAGGACCTGCACCAGTCACCCTTTCTCGCCCCTCTTTGTTATACCCCATATAGAAAGGGGACGTATTCCTCTGTGTCCACTCATTACCGCTTCTTCGTATATCTGCCGGTTCGTTTCATTCTCCTCTAATATCTACTCGTCGCTACGACACGTGCCGGGCGCTAACGCAATTTTATACATTTTTTTTTATAATCGACCCCCTGCAGCACAGTTCAACCCTTTTCTCGTCAAACGGGCGGGATATTTCCCAGATTGCTGTCTTGCGTGCGCGCGGACTTTTTCGAAATTGCGTGTTGCCGTTTTTTGTATATAAGAGATGCTTTATCAGTCGCGTGACACACAGCTTCTCTTTATTTTTGCGCAAAAGTTGTTTTTGGTATATATAGGGTGTACGTATATAATGTTATTTATATATATATATGCATATTTTCGAAGCGATGATGCGGAAATTAAATTTTCAACAAGAACGCCAGAGCTAATTTGCGAAACGAGGTCGGGGGGGGGGGGGAGAGGGGGTGAGAACTTTCGACGAGTTCTTGATTTTCCAAGCTACTTTCACAACGAATTTTACTATTATATACATATATAACGATGCATATAGTATATAGAGCTTCGCTCGATTCCTCGAGTGAATTGTTTTAGGAAAAAATCACGCAAGCTTCTTACTATTATATACAGGTATATACATGTATAATTTGCCTTCTCTTTAAAGCACGTTATGAACCCGTATATATATAACGTATTTGGTTCCAAAGCTCGCTTAAAAAATGAATTTATAACAAAATCGTTACTTCACCGCTGTTATAACGTCGAAGTTTTCGCAAAACACACACATAAGTAGTGCTCGAAACGATCGAGCGTAGATATATGTATATAAAAATGAAATAATATATACGATAATTTTTCTCGGTCGATCGAGCACCTTAAAAAATTCATCGCGCAAAAAAAGCTGAGGAACAAACGATCCGAGAGGATACATATTCGCCATGTCGATTTCACCCTCCTTCACACACACACACACATACATAGCCCTCGTCAGCGTCCCTTCGTTTAACGAGCGATTACATCCGAATCCAATCAATTATGCTGCCTCCGTGCACCCTTTCAAACCCTTTTCCTACATCCCTCCACCCTTTTTTTCTCTGCTCCTTTTCTGTCTGTCGTCGCCAGCTTTCGCTCTGTATTTTATATCGTATTATTATTATTATTATTATTATACATATCAACCCCTCGATATATCGTGCCTTTTTTCGCGCGTTTGTTTTTCCAGCGCTCGCGAATTTCAAGGTTTTTTTAAGGGGGGGTGGGAAGCCCTGCTTTGGGTTGTAAGAATAGCACGCAGCAGTGTAAACGTATGCGATTGTTGGGTAAATAACCGAGTTTGTCGAAAATATACCGGGAAATTCATGTATGGAACACGATGCGTATGTGTGTAGGAGTTTGGAGAGATATGAAACGTGTGGGTGGAGAGAAAAATGTTGTGGAGCTGTACGAGGGTGTATTGATTTTGAATATGCTTCGATACCTTTTAACTGGTTACTTTTCAGGATGTTTATTGATCAACGACACGCTCATGTAGGTTAACGTGTGTTTTTTACGAAAATTCAGTTTTAGATGGCTCGGTATATTATGCACAGGTACATAGAGTATTAGGTTAGAAGAGTAGTAATGGAATAAATTTTAAATTTCACTGCTATTCTCGATAATTGTATTACAGTTCGAGGAAATACACACATACGATATATTTGCAGCTTGAAATAAATAATACATCGAATGAAATATAAATAAAACTACAACCGTACAAATGCGAATGATACAATCTTGTATAAAAAAAAACCGTAAAATTGATTACATAGGTCCAATCGATAAAAAAATAATAATTTATCATCGCCTCGACCCGCCATAATTTCAACAATACATAACACGTTTGCTAAACAAAGTGTGTACATATATCTGTGTACCAACACGCCGAAGGGAGGAAAAATAAAAAAGCGAAAGCTGAAATCCTCCGTCGCGCGTCGCGAGCGCAAAAACAGCAGGAATTAACAGAGAACGACTTCGCTTTGCTTTTTGCAGAGACCATGAACAAGGTCCGCGCGGAGATGGCAGCAGCTTTGGCCAGTCAGCTCGGACAGGTCGGCGGACTGACTCCGTGGGGCAAAATCCCCGAGGGCGCAAACACCACCTCCACGACCAAGGTAAATATACAGCGAAACCTACTACATACGTATATATATATATACTCTCGCGCGACTTATTGCCGGCGTTGGATAAATAATAGAGAGCTTTACGATCTAGCGTAAGCGTTTGTTGTTCTTTCGCGAAGAGAGCCGCTTTTGATTACGCGCGCGCTTTTGTTATTTGCTCGCCGAGATCGGAATATATATATACTGCGTCGCTGGATTAATTGTAGGGGAAACTTTGACGAAATTTTTGTTTCCATCGCGTTTTCAATATAACGATCGAATGTGATGGTACGTTTTGGTTGTATTTTTTTGCAGTTATGTTGTTCTATCGATACGTTTCTTTGCTTTCGCGATTAACAAAAATACGCGAAGCGTATAAAGAAATCGCGAAAATCGCGATTCAAATATTTATTACATACGCATGTCCAGTAATTTGGTTATAAGAATCAGTTCCGGACTGATTATCGTAATTTCGTCGCGCTCACTGTTTATCGCTCTTTGTTGCTTAATATTTGCAAGGTATTTATAACGCGATATTATTCGATTGGAAAATATAAAGCGTGACGCGAATTTTCGCGCCCGTTTATTCGAAAATTACGATTTCATAAGCAAATAAGAAAATATGAATCGATACAAGTATTTATTCAATGTAACTGAATTCGACAAATTTAATCCTATGACCAACAAAAGTTTGGTAATAGTTATACCGAATACGCAAGACCGAATTTGGAACGATTGTGTCTATGTGCTTATATACACATGTATATGGACGACATCGTTGATTAACGTATGCAACATCACTAGTGTGTGCACTTTATCGCCGAATAAAAGGACGCGCAGAGAGAGGGAAGCGGACTAAAGAAGCGCGAACAAGAAGAGTCTTACTGTACATTCGAAAGAATCGATTACCGTACTCCCTTTGTTGTAGAGCCATTCAACGATCAAGTGTTCGCTCCTTTGAATTTCATTAGGCGCGTATAATCGATAAGCGCTTTAACAAGTCAACGTTTATACGTCTATATATATATAGCTCTTTCTCCTCTCCCTCTCCCTCATTGAAATATTTCAAACACACTCTATAATAGACTTGCAATTTTCAATTCGGTATGCTGCTTGTGCATATTTTACTTTTGAAGACTATTCACCGAGAATAAATTACCGAAAGCTGATTTTGTAAATAAATTCAAAATGTCGACCTCGGCTCCCAGCGAACTTTAAAACCCCCTATTGTTTACCGTTATACATTCGCTTGAAATATCGTATCCACGAAAAGCTTCGAATATTATTATTAACATATATTATTACAATTATATTATTATAATTCGTGAAACGTAATCAAACACAATAGCTCCGTCGAACACAAAAAGTCTAACCACGCATTTATCCTCGTCCACAGGTGATCGGCGACCACCAGGT
Source organism: Muscidifurax raptorellus (assembly GCA_020010945.3). Classification (NCBI taxonomy): domain Eukaryota; kingdom Metazoa; phylum Arthropoda; class Insecta; order Hymenoptera; family Pteromalidae; genus Muscidifurax; species Muscidifurax raptorellus. The sequence goes on along the minus strand of CM052078.1, from coordinate 37,361,758 downwards.
GACCATCAACGAGACTACCTACTCCGACGGCGACGAGAACAGCGGTACCATCTTCCGCGTCCGCGTCGTCGATGTCAAGCCCCTGAACGAGACAACCGACGCCGTCGAGACCGAGTCTTCCTCCGAGGAAACCGAGCCTCAGGCAACCAAGCGACCTGACGATTCTAATACTGCCGACAAGCAGAACGAGGACCGCGAGGAACTGACGACACCTTCCTCCCGCAGCGTCGAGAGTCTCGAAGAGTTTGACAACGAGATACCGAAGAACCAGGTCGACGTCCTCACCGCTTAGTCGATATTTTCTTTGTTTCTATCTTTCTTTTTTTTTTGTTCGAGTTAAAATAAACCGTATATGATTTTGTAGATGTGACTTGGACGTATGGCAGCGCTGGAACGACGCGGTGTGTGTGAAAAAAGGGGGAGGTTTTTTATTTCTTGGGTGATGTAACTCTGTGAGATTTCGTTGTTCCGGTGGTGCGATTCGCGAGGCTACGAAGTGCCGGACGCTTTTGATTTTGTGCTAAAAATTTGTTGTATTCGAGATGAAAGATTGAAAATTGTTATTGCGACGTGGCCTTTACATTATATACAAGAAGCGTACGGCACGTCGACGACCTATTCTTTGACACCGACTTGCGCTAGAATTAATTAAATTATTACCATGATGTTTAACTTTGTATGTAGAGTTTAATCGAATGAATACACTGCAAAATAAAGAGAGTGAACTCGAGATGGTTGGAGAATAGGTCGTATAGCCTTCGTTTTCTTCGCATACATATATATATAATTTTATTGATTTCAGAAATGCGAGATCGTAGTGATATAACGAGGATATTTTATTTTGTTGCCTTACGCAGTTTACGTATCGCATATATTATTATTATTATTATTACGATAATACAGTAACATTTTTATTCCAAAGTTTGTAGTTGCGAAGAGTGCGTAAGAGATGCGTATAAGATTTTTTCATTGAGATTTTTGTGAAAATGGGCCTCAAGCTCTGGTGCAGACAGGGCGATAAACGGCGTGTAAAGACCTTTTTAGTCAGAATACATGGAGATGATTTTTATCGATATATATGTTATGAGATGATGTTTTTTTTCAATAAAATATTATACTATATGATGTGTGTTTAAAAAACTTCCTTTTCTGACCCTCTTCTACGTAAATCATTGGAATACTAATTTAACAATGTTATAATACTTATACTGACATTGCAACTATGTAACTACAAAATTATATATGTTCTTGCATGATAGAACAATTGTATTGATGCAATGAGTAAATTATAAAAATATACAATACTGCTATATCATCTACGCATCAATTTCTTGCTGTAGGCGACATCTAGTTAAAGTCAGTTGCATTTGGACTAGGTGCTTTTCCACTGGTTCTTACGGTAAAGATGTATGTACGAAATTGTCCCTAGTCCCATTCTTTTGCAAATCAAATGTCATTATTGTAAATACAATTTTCGTAACTGAATATTTTTAGTTCATGGCCTTATGAATTGTAGGTAAATAGAGCATTTTCAACTTATCCGAATATATATGACACATCTCTATGACACAGTCATACATTGCTTGAGTAACAATATTTTTATGTCGCACTTTTTTAATACTTCACTTATAAAACACAGCTATAGAATATAATTAACCATTCAAAACGTGTGATTGCTAAATTCCTGCAACAAATTAAAATTTGAAACTAAAATAGCATTTACAGACATTAGACTGTGAATAGAAAACGTTATATAGGTTGTGACAACTAATACACGTCCATCAATTCTCTTGATATAGGTGGAAAATAATTTCGGACCATATAAAGGTCTCGCGAAGGTTGTTGGGCGCCCAACTTAAAGCTCAAAAAACCGCAGAAGAAAAATTTAAAATTCAAAAAATACAAGAAAGCTCATCCAAAAGTAGAAATTTTCCATCTAAGTATGATTAATAGTAATGGCCTTCTGTAAATAAAAAATTTGAAATTAAAATTAGTAAAATAGAAGAGACAATGTTAAATGTAATTTTAAAATTAAAAAATGGATGTTTAATATTTTGGGGTTAAGCGACTAACGATACAAAGTCGGAGGAGGATAAATTAATGTTATCAAAAGGAAATAGCAAAACAAAACGATAACGACACAGTCATGGAAAAATTTTCAGAAAAAGAAATACAAAATAAGATAATATCAAAAAAAATGATTAGCTGAGAAAAAAATGAGAAAAAGTGTAACAAATAGTACAACTTTAAAGATATGCCAATGAATAACTGATTTAAAAGAACACTTTGATTTCTTGTATCTTTTGTATAAAAATTGTAAGCGTTACTGCCATATTTAAATATACTATGCAAGAAAAATAAAGTCGCATTTGAGAGTAATTAAGAGTAATAATACAAAGTAATAATTCAGAGTCTGAACTTTACACAACTTGTGGTATATCGAAAATTAGAAGTGATATAATGATGTAATATTGTTTAAGAACTTACCGGAATGTGTTTATTATTGTTTAGTCAGAGTACCTGGTATTAGCCAGCGTATGATTACAATACTAGATTTCCTAGTAAAATCATTCAATTATAAGTCTTCTATTTCTTTGTATAATGCTTTGTTTGACGATATATATCAAAAGCACCTGGGTTGAATTATAATTAAGTTATTCGCTAGAATGTAAATTATTTAACGAATAATTAATATTGCATATAATAATATGTTGCATTATATATATATATAAATGCACACTATATATGTGTATTCGCTATGTGCGTATACGTATTTGACGCGTATTCTACGTGACCGCCCTCCGAACTAAACGGTTGCAATAATTTATTGGTTATATGGTCAAAAAGACAAAAAATATTTTTTAACCAAATTCTAGATGTTTAAAATGTTTGTAACTTTTTGTATGTATCAAGTACAGTGACAGTTATCTTACAAAAAAATTTGCAACAGTTTAAGGCAATCAACATTTCTAAATAAATTATTTTGTGCAACTTCCCATATAAGCATATACATTTTATCAAACCATCAGTTCTCACTCTTGCCGCAAAAGTGAGGATTTTGCTGAGCCCAATATGTGCAGTTATGCCTATTCATAATACCAGTTAATTGGAAAGTGCTTCATCTGAAAAGACTATATTGGAGGCGAAATTGGGATCTTCAACAATCCTAGGCATCATTTCTTCGCAAAACTCAACTCTGCTATCAAAATCATCTTCATTCAGCTCTTGCACAAGATTAACCTTAAATGGATGGAATTTGTTAGTTTTTAATATTTTGTGAATAGAAAACTTGCTTATTTCATATTGTTGAGACATTTTGCGTATTGAAGTATGGGGATCCTCTGTGAGTGACAATAAGACATCCAGTGATTTTTCTTCGTTTGTTGCAGTAGACGGTCTTCCAGAACAAGGACGATCTTTTACACTTCCTGTATCATGAAACCGTCTGACAGCCCTCGATACTGTAGATTTAGAAATTGGAGTAAGGCCAAGTCTGAAAGTTTCATTGAAGAGAGTTTTGGCATCTTCGTAAGATCGTCTAAGATCACCCCAGCCTATCATCATCGAAAGTGAAATTCTTTCTCTTTCATTAAGTCGTTGCATGTTTATGTGCAGATAATAAATATGCACGACTGCGAAAAATGACAAATTAACTACTGAAAAATATTCGACGAAAAAATGACCAATGAACGAGAAAACACTATTTTCAAGGCAAAATTAGAGAAATACTTCTTTTCCAGAAAAAATGTTGTCAATCTCTACATATCACGAGATACTAAGAAATAAAAAATGAGCTCTGGTAAATTGAAATTGAATGAAAGATGACTGAGATTAAAAAGATTAAACAAAGAAATTTTTTAGAAATTCTTGATTAACAATATCTCTGATGGTCAAATTAAAATTTAATTTTAAAAATAGTTTTATGGTTTATTATGAACCCTTCTTTAAATTGTTAATGTCCATTATTCATTTAAACAAGTCTTGTCCATTTAATAGGTTTAAAAATTGAGACGTTACTATTATTATTATTATTATTATTTGTGTCGAGAAAATTTAAGCAATTAATAAGTGAAAGTAGAAGTGGAGTAATTTGAGTCTACGGGGTGAAAATTATGCTGAAGCAGTTTAGAAGTAAGATAATGATAACTAAAAAATTTATAATTTCAAAGACGTTCAACAATGGGGTTGTTTGAATACCGCAATAATTTGAGTTGATGATGTAGAATTTACGATGAAACAATCAAGTTAAGTTAAGATTAAAATTTAATACGTTTATAAGACGCAAAATTATCCACGATTTAATCTACAAATGGCCTTGCAGGTCATAATCATGAATATTGTGTCTTAAATAATTTTCTCTACGAATTCTGGTTTTCGAGTTATCGTACCAAACCTGCATTTGTCCTTGTCCATACCTTCCAAGGTCAAATTTTTTAATATTTTAGACCCTATTTGAACGTAAAATTTTCAGCTCTTTTTATCAATGTTAATCCAGATGTTATCATACCGTTCCGGAACTTTTCAGACACCCTGTATATAATCCTACTTAGACTGAAACTACTCAAGTATCGGAAGAGATCATAATAACAACAGCTGGCCAGAACATAGTAGAATTTTTTGAAGAATTGGAAAAGACTACAGGCCACAGCAATTTCAAGCTGACGCATTGCGGAGAAGATTAGACAAACTTTGAACGATTTATATAGATTAAATCTTGGCAAGTTAAGAGTGCAACAAAGTATGTCGATATGTGGGTTTGTTGTTAGGATATACTATGCCGAAGAGGAGTTCGATCTAGAAAAATCCTTTGCAATTTTTGTCGACGTACTGAGTAAATTTGTGATGACTTTGAAGAGTATTTTCCTATTGAACTGGGCTCTATTCGTGCTAGACAATGCTGATCAGAATAGTATACAATACATTATTGCAGCTATTTTCTTCATATTTGACTTTCTATGTAATAAATTGATTATAAAAAACGCTGACACGTTGAAAATCTGGCTACCTATAATATTAAGATCCTGTTGGAAGATAGCCAAAGATTTGTATGCAAAATTCAAGGATATCTTGTATATTGGACGAATGATGATTGCCGCTTAAGTAGAAGTAACGTTCTATTGTACGTTGTGCAAATGCATACAAGTCATGTGATACTTTTAGATTAAACTGATTGATTTTTTTGTAATATTAATTCTGATAATCATTTTGACTCAATACAATTTGTTAAGTCAAAGAATATATAACCTTTAAAGCTAATATACATACAAATTATAAGATTAAATTTTTTTGTATAAAAAAGTGTTTTTCTTTAATAATTTAATAATTATGAAACCCCATCTTTCTAAAACAGTATATTTATATTTTATTAGTGTAAATGTTTAATAGTCGTCATATACAGATAACACATAAAAAGCATTACCACTATAAGTTTCTCTTACTGACATCTAACTGAAACCAAGTGAATCTGAACACTACACCAGCTTCGCTATCGGTAAAAAAATCATATGTTAGGGTTTGGCACTGAATGCTTTCTTTATTACTTCAATTATATAAAAATTTCCAATATAATCAACGTAATATTGTATCCTCAATAAATTATAAAGAATTTCTCTTTGATTGACAGAATATAATATCATGAATTGGTTGTCATGTTTTATCTTCACGATTCTACATGCCACATGTAAACAGGCCCTGCGGTTTGTGAAACAAATAGGGGATTTCCAAGTTGGCTGTATATATAGCAAAGCTACTTCTCCATATTGGGCAGTCATATTCGTATAAGATCAACTAAGAGATCAATCACTGCTCGAGCAACGATACTTTGGCTTTGCCCTTTACTTCTTTACTTTAAAATATATTCGATTAAGTTAGTGAAAACTGTATAATTTGATATTTTTATTTGTTATTTAAAGTCGCGTCATCAATTTTCAACAATATATAACACGTGAGTATTCATTCCGCTTAGTATAGGTTACAATATAGATTTCGATACAAATTGATACTCCATGATATCATAGTATACAGTGCAACAATATTAAACCATTTATTACACTATAAGGATTGATTATATGATAAGTATCACGAAATGATTCTGTTAACAAAATTACATATATAGCACAATTCTATCTGTAGACGTGTAATTAGTGAGATATGCGATTTTAATAAACTATTACTAAATAAAATAAAAAATTTCAGGAAAAAATGAGCAATAACAATAGCAGTAATTTTGGGACATACGCCGGTATTGCAGTAGCTCTTGGAGGACTAGCTGCTATAGGAACGGTATTGTATAATGAATACCAGGAACAGCAAAATCGTAATAATAACTACAGTTATGGCGGACGTGGCAGCCGGCAACAAGAAGAAGAAGAAAGACGCAGAAATTTAAGAATTTTGAATGAGGAAAGGGAGAGATTACAGGCCATCATGGAAGAAGAAAGATTACGAAAAATACAAGAAGAAAGAGAAAAAAAGCGAATTCAAGCTCAAGAAACCATTGAACAAAAAATGGAATCCCGAAAAAAACGAGAGAAAGAGCAAGAGGAGAAAAACCGTAAAGAAGAGGAAATTTTGCGGTTGAAAACTAACGAGCTGAACAAAATTGACGAAGAATTCAATAAATTCTTCGGAACTTCTGGGGATGCGAATTCCAGTGATGAAAATGACTGCTTTCTCGATGCAATCGATCCCAACCGTCGAATAAAGAAGGAGTTCCGTAAAACAAGACAGCAAGAAAATAAGCAAAGAGATTTGGAGCGTCAAATAGATGAGGAGTTGCGGAGTGAACTAAATCGGAAGGCTAAATTGCTCGATGTCTCGGATCAAAAGAAAGCCCATCAATCGCCGTCAGAGTGGAACAAAAGTTTGAATAATCTAGACGACGCATCTGGTGCTTTAGACTACCCGAGTTCAACATCTAATAACGTAGATGCAAAAAAGGAAGAAAATGATGTCGATAAGACCCCAGTGGTAGCTAAGCAAGAACATAACAAAAATAATTGCACGAAATCGAAGAAAAAAAAGAAGAAATCTAAAAAAAAACAAAATAAAGTTGATATTAGTAAGAATGATCAAACGAAGACAACGAAGCGCGAAAACATTACAAAACCATCGTCGACTTCGAAAGGCCCGCAAGTAAATGTTGTGACTAAACCAAAGCAAAATGTTTCTGCGAAAGTAAAATAACAACGTCGCTGCCTCAAATAGTATTATAAAAAAAATCAATGGCAAATGTAGATCGACAAAGAAATAAATACCGTCAAAACCTCGGTCAGAACTACTAAAGTTACGTGACAAATATGTCGGCTGCTTTTATTTGTATTTTTCTAAGCATTATAATGTAACTATTTCCGAACATGTGTAATATTATATTGATAAAATAAATTACTAACATATTCATTTCAATATACTTTTCGCAAAACCGTTCATAATTCCCGCGCAACGTTCGCCAGCAAAATACCAAATGGATCAAATCGGCACAAAAAAGACAGAGAAAGAGAACAGTTGTAATATAAACCGCACCGGAGCAACAAAGACAGCGCATTCACAGCTCCACACTACACACATTGAGTCATTCCTGGGAATCATTTATAGACCACAATAAGAGTGAGGTTAGGAGAGCGTATACGCAGTCCCGCAGATCGAGGGAAGGGGGCAAAACGAGAGAGAGAGAGAAAGCTGTCATGTGGACGTGTCCCAGTAGCGAACTCGTCCCGGACAGTAATTCGAGAGTAAGAGTAGCAGCTGGAGAGCCGATATACCAGTTGATCGCGGGGCTCGCTCGGATGCCGCAGGAAGCAAGTGTCCCCGAGAGGATGACGATGAGATGTCAGCGCGTCGACGTCGCGTAGGCGCCGAGCCAGAGCAGACATCGAGCTTCCAACAGAACGGAGCTGCCCAGCTGTACGATAATGATGATAATTTGCTAGGGACTCAACAGGAGCTGCCGATAACACCGACAATGACGTCGCGCGACCGGACCCAGGAGTTCGGCAACGCCATACAGATGCTGCAGAGCAAGAACATCTCGAGGGCGGCGGTTCTACGCAGTCCCAGACAGGCCAAGCACCTGCAGAGCTACTCCAACTTTATGCTCATAGCCCAGAACATCGGCAAGAACATTGCCAGCACCTATACCAAACTTGAGAAGCTCGCACTGCGTAAGGATCATCAGGCATCTGTCTCCCTACGTGTATCACTCTTGTTTTGCTTGCTGAAGAAAGATGGTTGCTTTCTTTTTCAGTTGCCAAGAAGAAGTCCATCTTCGACGACAGACAGTCGGAGATCGAGGAGCTCACCTCCATCATTGGCGCGGATCTAGGTAGTTTAAATCAGCAAATCGCCAAATTGCAGGAGCTGGGAATGAAGCAGCGCCAGATGTTCAGCTCCTCCAAGGGCCATCATATAGCATCACATTCCACCTCGGTTGCCGTGGCCTTACAATCAAAACTCGTCAGCATGTCCACTCACTTTAAGAGTGTCTTGGACCTGCGCAAAGAGGTAGGATTGCGAACGCCAGTAGTGTGGCTTTCATCCGGAAAGCTTTGAATCCAGTTTTCAAGGAAATCCTATTTGGTTTACAGAAATTGAGAGAAGAGAAGAGCAGGAGAGAACAGTTCTCGCACGGGCACGTTTCTACCCTGCTGCCTTCCAGCGTAGTTTCTGGAAATCAAGGCTCTCTGTTACTCCAGGAACAAGATTCTGGTGCTTCCGTTAGTATAGACCTTGAACCAGCTATGGGACAACTGAGTATGCAGAGAGCTGTGTACGATGACACTGTGAGTGACGATTGTTACGCAAGATGATTTTTACTGTGCAAACCATGTATTGATCGATCAATATTATGTTTAGGACTCCTATCTGCAATCTCGGGCAGACACTATGCAAAATATTGAATCCACTATAGTTGAATTGGGTGGGATTTTTCAACAGTTAGCTCATATGGTTAAGGAACAGGAAGAAATGGTGGGAAGGTATGTCAAAGTTTTACTGGAGAATAACATTGATGAAATCCAACCGCCGTATCTTACGAAATTTTTCTCTCGCTTTCAGGATAGACAGCAATATCGAGGATACCGAAATGAACGTGAGTGCTGCGCATACCGAAATCTTGAAATATTTCCAATCCGTCACCAATAACCGATGGCTTATGATTAAAATTTTCGGAGTTCTCATATTTTTCTTCATATTCTTCGTCGTTTTCATGGCGTAATAGAGAAACTGCGAAATGAATCAATAATGAACGACGACCAAACTTGTCCTGGACATATTTTAATAATCATTTGTAGGCTTACGGAAGATGACATCGAAACTGGGGTAATTTTGTACTCGAAGAAGTTGTTTCTTAGGCCACTCAAGCCATTTTTACGCGATATGCTCGCCGCATTCCTTTGATTCTTAGCACTTTGTCACAATGTCACTTTGTACTATAAAAATCTTGTAAAAAAAAAAAGATGCGCAATGCAAAAAAATAAATGTATAATTTTCAACTTATTGTTATTTAAAATAAAAAGAAGAATAGTGTTAATAATAAATTACAATTTATTCAAATTTGTTTAAAATCATATTTAACAATTGTATTTTCATAGTTTTGTTAATATAGATACAGCTTTGCTTGTTGAACATACATTCCGTTTGACAAATCATAATCATTGATCCTGCATAGTTTTTACAAGTACATACATTCATACACAGAAATGCAAATTTATCGATAAACTTTAACTTAACATTGACATAACTGACAAATTACTCGAACTATATACGGAATTCACAAACAATATATAATAAGACAGAGGCTCTTAACGATTCTTTATACGAGTTCAAAAAAAAGAAGGAAAGAAGACTATTACATGCATTAAAAAAATATAATGAAAAAAGTATCACCTGTCATCGTTAACCGTCATATTTTACAAATTTCCAATGATCACCTATTAAGTTTTAACGAAAGCACTGCCGACAGTGCCGAATGTGCCTTATAAAGAACAATGACTAGCATTGCACTGACTAAGGCTCTTTCAGTGTCAAAAATATTCATTTCGATATATAAACAATTGTTCGACTTGAAAAACGGTCTTCAAATTGTCGAAATAAAAAAAAAATATTCCTAAGCTTTTCCACCATGATGAGGTTTATCCAACGACTCCCCGGAAGAATGTAAGGAACCTGTCAAAATACGAAAATGTAATTAGTATTTTTGTAGAAAAATGAAACTTTTTCAAATTTTACTAATCTACAATAGCATTAATAGCTTTTAAATTAATTTATACATTCTTATGTTAGTTATTGGATCAAACATAAATCTATAACGTGTACGTAAAGATAATTTTTACAAAAACTACGGTTTTAGTATCAAAAATGTCTAGTCTACATCAAAATTTAAAAAAAAATGTATATCGACGATGGTCCTATAAAATACGTCTACCAAAAAACAAAGTCTTGCCACCTGATAATTCATCATTTATTAGCATTATTCCCTTCCATCGTGCTCCAGAATTGCCTGACTTTAGAAAAACGTTTTCGTCCTGGCAAGCAGAGTAAGGAACATATAGACAAAAAAGAAAAAGGTAATGAAAGTAGTAAAAAAAAATTACAACAAAAAAATGCTCTCGATGTTGCCTATAGAACAACTGAAAATGAAATCGAGTTAGTGTTAGTGTTCCCCCCTGTTAGAAACTGTTTAAAGTGATTGAAAAGAAAAATTAGACATTTCTACAGAAACGTGTTAAACCTCGAGATTAGCCGATTTAACGAAAAAAAAAAAACAAAAAAAAAGAAATCGGCAAATCTCGTCTCACATCATGCATCGTTCGCATGCAGGCATGCCTATAGAGTCATGTTAACTCGATCAAACCTTTGTGATTTCTGGCGCGCTGAAAGGCCGCCGAGGAGTTCCTCGGGGGAGGTGGCAGCTCCTCGGGAGGCCAGGCCAGGTTGTTGTGCGCGTTACCTGCCGTGTGTTGCTGTTGTTGATGTTGTTGTGACTGTGGTTGATGAGAGAAATGCGGTGGAGGCAGTCTAGACATGAAAGGTCCGTCGCTGACGAAAGGAGGCAGCGGCGGGGGCGAGCGATGTCGCTCGGCGAGGATCCGGGCGTGGATATACTGCATGTGCGAGGGCAGCGGAGGCGGTGGCGAGAGGGGCGGTGAGCTGGCCGCGGCTCCTCCGGGCGGTGGTGGCGACGAGAGCCGTCCGCCGCCCAGAGGTGGTGGTCGCGAGCCTACTAGCTCGGGAGGCGGTGGCGGCGGTGGCAGGAACGTGCCCGGGGGAGGCGGCGGTGGAAACGAGCCAGGAGGTCCATACAGGTAGGACGGCGGCGGTAGCGGTGGTAGGTTCGTGGATGAGGAGCCGCCAGCGGCAAACATCAGCGGGGAGCTCGACGTCTCACCTCCGACGAAGAGCGCGTGGGCGTTGCTGGACGTCTCGCCGTTAGCCGCGCCTAAGAGGTGTTTTGTGCATCAGTATAATCATTTTGCTTATGTATAGATTGGGGTTACTACAAAAGCTTGGGGAAGATTTAGTTTGAAAGTAGCCTTGCGTGCACTATGATGATATGTTTCTGTACTGAAAGTATGTTTGTCAAATTATATCATAATTTTTTTTTCTTTTTTTAATATAATTTTGAATTGTGTACGGTTGAATAATAATTAAAAATTGAATTTGGTGCTTTCATAAATGTACGGCTTCTTCGATATATAGTATAAGCAGTTGCGTTTAAAATTGTGTAAGCTATTTCGATGAATTTTAATCGTAATAGGCTTTAAAAGATTTTAACTCGCGTTAACAAAAATACTTACGATGTAGCTTAGCGTCGGGATCTCCGTCATTTATGTTCTTTTCAACAAGGGTAAGACGATTGCGCAACTGACTCGATTCGGCCTTGACTTCCTCCAAGCGCCGCTCGTTCTGTCGCGCAGCAACCTAATTGGACGTTTTTCAATGTAAGCAAACAATTTGCATTTGAAAATATCGAAATGCTATCTAATTTTTACGTACCCAGTGTTCGTGTGCCTTTGTTTCGAGAACCGAAATCTGATTTTTGTACTCCCGTTCTTGATCAAGTATTTCACGTTTCAGCATCTCTATTTGTTGTCTGTAAGACAAAAATAACAAAATTAAAATGATCACACCTAATTAAATATCATTTTCAAATAAAGATACATACTTGTAATTAAGTATTTCATTTTGCATTGTGTGTATCCTTTCCACCGTGGACGCCACTTCACCTTGTTTTTCCAGCCATAACGCTTCTTCTCTATTAATTGAAAAAAATAATGCTAGATAATATTCCGAATATTCTTAATGAAATAGACAGATGAAAAATAAATATTACTTTTGTCTCTGAGCCTCTTTATCTTCAAAGAACTTTGTCAATACTTCGAGCCGCGTTTCCGCATCTTTCTTCTCTTTCTCGGCAACTTTGCACTGTTCACTGAGAAAACCGACTTCTTCTCTCGTAATTCTTACGTGTTCTGCAAACCGCACGATGAATTTATTAAAAAACATATATTATTTCAAACTATTATTTTAATCTTTGAATATGCAAAAATACAAACCCTCAAGTAATTGATGGGCACCTTCAACGTCACTTAGTTTGCTCTTTAATTCATCCCTTTCTTCCAGAAGATGAGCGGCTTCAGCCTTAATTTGGGAAACTTCGTACAAACGCTCAAAATCTAAACTATTTGAATTTAATTGCTCTACGACACCCATAAGCTCTTTGACTTCTAATTCCTTTAATTTTAATTGTTTACGCAAATGTGACTTATCCTCGGTTATCTGCAACAGAGGAAAAAATGTAAATTAAAGTATGTAATTTAATTTAACTTTACATAATTAAAGTCCGTTTCATACTTACAGATCGAATTTGAATTTCAAGTCTTTCAATTTGGTCGGACAGTGTTTGCTCCAACTGGATCTTTGTACTGGTTTGAGTTTTAAGTTCTTCCGCCAACTTTATAACTTCTGCTTGTAGTTCTTCCACCTTCTTTATACTTATAGTGAGATCACCAGTAAGGGTTTCATTCTGTAAAATACAACATTAATAATTAAAATAGTTAAAACTTATAACTGTATTAATTATTTCTTATTGACGCAATATAGTGTAAAGAGACGAAAATCAAACCTCGAGTTTATAGAAATCAAGCTGCATGCAAAAATGCAAAAAGTTCGTCATATTAGAAAATTGAGCAAATTTCTCTATAAAAACTAAATTATTCTTATTGTATAGAAAAAAATGGAGTTCTTACCTCCTGGGTTTTGGCGGCAAGCGCATTAGTTAATGACTCGTTGGCGAGTTGTTGGTCGTTCAAGCGAACTTGCAAGTCCTCAATCGATTGAGCCAGTGGATTATTTTCTTCATTTTGAGTCGACAAAATCTCACGCAACATACGCTCCAGTTCTAAACCGGCTTCCGATGTGCTTTCCAATTCTTTTTCTAGCGATACAATTTGATCTTCCAGTTCTAATCTGGCATTCTGTAGTAAACATAAAGAAAATGATATAAAGTTGCATGTAAAATTAAAATGCGAGTTGATAAAAAATACAATGGTTGTCTTTACCTCAGAAGCAGCTAATTCAGATCTTAATGATAACACCATCTCATTTGAACCAAACGATTCATCCTCAATTGAGTCCAACTGAAACAATATAGACGTTCGAAATACTATAAATGTAAACATAAAATTGAAATAATAAATTATAAATTAAAATCACTAAAATTACCTTCGTTTTCGTAGACTTGAAGCTTTCGTCCAGCATGATACACTCTTTCTTTGTTATCATCAAGTCTTTCTCGAGGTTGTTAATCTTCACTATGAGGTATGCATCACGCCTCCTATTCTGTTTGAGCAAACCAACAAAATGTACGATTAAATACCGTAACCCATAGACATTTATTCATAGATTTTAATTATGAAAAACTCACTTCTAAAAAGTAATAACCAAGAGAGAATAACAAAGTCGTCACAGCCGTAATACAAACGTATAACAAAGTTTCAGATTTGTTTGCCACTTTCGTGGCATTAGTCACTGCATTCTCTTCAGCACTATAATGATCTCTTGCATGCTAATAACAAAAAATTAGATAGAAGTTAGAATAGAAGCTATAATTATTGACCCTCTTTAAATGAGATAAATGCTTGATAATACTCACATCATTCGAACAATCGTATATTTTATCGCAAGTTTCCGGCGGCAAAACTAATGAAAAAAAGCGTAATAACAAAATTAAATTTTAAGAAATTTCAAAAAGTACAATACGAAAGCCGACAAAACTGATACCTATTTTCTCAACGTTGTTAGCTGGTGGAGCATCTTCAAAACTGACGGGCTCTTCTTCTTTATTGGCTTCAGTGGTAACATATTCGTTGCTTTCAGAAGAAGTCGTAGTTTGAATGCCTTCCTCATAAACTACCTTATCTACTCCAATCTCTTCCGAGTCTAAAACAAAACCGTAACAGTCAAACCCCGGTTCCATCATAAAATTTGAAAAATTACGTACAATCTTCATATTGAAAACCTTTTCCAGCATTCAGCAAATTTCGATTGCCGAGAAATTCGCCAAAGCTCGGTGTAGCCGGTATGTCCACGACGTGCTCGTGGCCAGATTCCACCGGTTCCTTGTTGCTATCGACCGCCGAATCATTGTGATATGTAGGCACGCTACCGACGATCGTCTCGTTGTTGACCTGGATTACGTTGTCGTTGAGCTCATGCTGTGCATCGTCCAGTGAATTGGCTTCCTCGACGAACACATTGGGTGCAGTTACATTCTCGACGATCTCCGGGATGCTCTTCGGAACAATATCTGGCTGTACGGTAGGTAAAAAAGGTTGTTCGGCTGACTGCGCCGGTTCTTGCTGTATTAAAGGCACTTCACGGGGTACGAAATCGTCAACCTCCGACGCTGAATTGACAGAAGTGTTGTTCGCCTCGTCTGCTTCTTGCTTATCTACAATTGCTTGCTCAGCGGCGGGCGTCGCTTCCGACGTGCCGGTACTGTTGATTACGAGACTATCTGAACTAGAGGGGATGGGAAGGGCTTCTTCTTGCTTTGGCACAGTGTCGTTCTGGAGATCCTCCGATGCGATCGGCTGGACTTCCTCTGGGGCATGAGTTTTAGAAATTTCGTTAGCGCTTACGTTTAGTGTAGGAAGCTCCACTGCAAAGCTTTCAACTGGTGCAGGGGTAACTGGTTCCTCCTCTTTTACAATATATTCTACTTTCTCTTCTGGAGTTGCTTCTGGCACTATGTTTTGTTCATGAGCTTCTGATACTGCAACCTGTTGATCAGTTTCTTTTTCTTCAAAATCTGTTGATGTATCAGTTTCATTAGTGTTGGTATTTTCAGTTGTTTCCGTTTCCACAGATGGAATAGTTTGACTGACTTTGTTATCATCTACATTTGGCTGCAAATGTTCACCTTCAGTGATCTCTTCACTGGTATTTTTTGGTATAACATCTTCTGGTACCACATCGACTTCTTCAGAACTAGGACTAGATTCATCAGCCTTGTCAATTTCAGGTGTTTTCTCAGTCACGTCTTCACTTGTGACTTTCTCTGACGAGTCAACCTCTGTGCTCTCTTCTTTAGAAGAATCGTCACCATTATTTAAAATACCAGCAAAAGCATCAAATGCAGAGCTTATAATATTTGGATACACATTCAGTCGTACTTGTTCCTCTGTCTTGATTGGGACCTGCACAGTTTGAGTAGAATAGCTGGGTAAAGGAGGTTCTACAGCATCATTTTCCTGAGGCAAAATAGTACCATCATAAACAGAGTCGTGAGAAGGAGAAACCTGATGTGGTACAATGCTATCTTGGATATTTTCAGCTAATGGATCTGTAGGTACATCTGTTAGTTTCTGATCCTCCTTTGTGATTCCAGATACACCAATACTAATACTTTCAGACAAATTTTCAGCTTTCTCTGTGCCACTATTTTTCTCTGTCGGTACTTCATACTTTAGTACTTCACGTTTGTAAAATACCTTTTTTTCTCGAATAAAAGACTTAGGAGCATAGCCTCGTTTACCCAAAATCTGAAAAGAGAAATTCTTAAATTAAATGCAATAAACAGCCTTAAAAGATAATTTCTAATTGCAGCCAAAGAATAAGTTAAAAATAAGTTAACTTGTTACACAAATCAATAATCCCTTTTCATCAAAAACATTTGGACATTCGTATTCCACTAAAAATTATGCCAGATTGTTCATCGCACCCACCTCTATGCCCCAAAGATCCTGTCTGCTACCAGCCTCTTTACTGAAAACTTTGACATCGGTGTTTGGTGGAAAGCTCAGCACGTCGTTATCCTTGGAGTGATACGGTATGGTAGTTATGCCCAGCGACACCACCACTGCAACACAATCAAAGAACATCCATCAAACCTTCATCAATCCTACTAATTCACCGCCAAGTATCTCGCAAAATATGTCAAAGCAGCCAGAGTCGTCGCAACTAGGCTAAAGTATGGCTTCGCAATTACGTACCAGAGCAGCTCTCGTCATAACAGCGTCGTTTATCCGAGATCTTAGCATCGCAGCCAAGGACCAACAGAAGGAGGCTGAGGGTTGCTGCGGCTCTGAAAAAACCTCGTCGTACCGTCATGATGCTCGGACGCGCATCGCCGTGATGGTGTAGTCCAGCAGTGACGGCGCGAATCATTGGAGTCGTTGCAGCAGCAGCAACAGCGGGGGAGGATGATGCTGGTGGCTGCACATATAGGCTCGGCGCGCGCTACTCGCCAGACTGTTCAGCCTCGATGGAAACGTGTCAAATCGCGGAACAACGCCATCTTACTGCGGTAAGCGAGTGGACATTATGGGTGGGGATGGGGAGTTCTGAATTTGCCTTGAATCTGCGTGAATGAATGAAAAAGTGAGGTTATAATAGCTAGTTGACTGTCTTGCCTGATGACTCGGTGAAAGGTTTGCTTACAAGGGCTTTTGTTCATTCTGAATTTTATATTTTTCAGGTGTGTTCATAAAGTTTTTTTGTTGTAGTTGCTTTTGAATTGGCGAGGATCGATTGATTTGCACGTGTCATCCCTTATCGGTGACAGAGCACTCACAACGCATTTCTTGCGTCAAGTATGATAACACGTGATACGGCACTTCAAACAGTAAATAAAGATGTCCAAGAGAAACGTTAAGCAGAGCAATCTTGGACGTGCGTTGATAAAGGATCGCTTCGGCCCCAGGAAAAGCCACAAGCGCGATGGGGAGGACTTCCTGCATACCGTGGACATGCAGGATGGCTACGACTGGGGAAGACTTAATCTTCAGTCGGTTACAGAGGAGAGCTCCTTTCAGGAATTCCTCGCCACCGCAGAGCTGGCTGATATGGATTTCCAGGCTGAGAAACTGAATATTAAGTTTATCAGTACCAAAAACAACATTGATCTGTTGTCGAAGGAGGAGCAAGCGGGAATCCTGAAGTTACATGAAGAAAACAAAGGGCTCCTGAAGATTCCCAGGAGACCCAAATGGGACAAGTCGACGACTTCCCAAGAACTGCAAACAAAGGAGAAGGAGGAATTTTTAGAATGGAGAAAGAAACTTTCTATTTTACAAGAGAAGGAGAATTTACTTATGACGCCTTATGAAAAGAATTTGGAATTCTGGAGACAGTTGTGGAGAGTTATCGAACGAAGCGATGTTATTGTACAGATTGTAGATGCACGAAATCCTCTGTTGTTCAGGTGTGAAGATTTGGAGCAGTATGTTAAAGAAGTAGATCCTAACAAATTGAATATGATATTAATAAACAAAGCTGACTTTCTAACTCAGGAACAAAGAGTAATATGGGCTGAATATTTTGACAAGATTGATGTTAAGGTAGCCTTTTTCTCTGCTACTTTGGCAGCTGAAAAGGAAAATGTTGCAGATGATGCAGTATTGGAAGAACAAGCAGAAGAAGAAGAAGAAGAAGAAGAAGAAGAAGAGAAAGAAGAAAATGACAAGAGCAATCAAGAATCAGCAAATGCTTCAAATTTACTTGAAAAAGAAGACTGTGATCTAAAGCAAGATGATAATATTGTAAATACTGAAACTAAAGCAGAAGTCTTTGCTTCTGAACAAAGTCAAAATATTGAATCTGGAGATAAAAATAAAAGCAGTGAAGGTGTAGAAAATAAAACAGAAAATCCTGAAAGTGAACAAAGCTTAAATAGGAACTCTGAGAAAAACAATGAAGGAGGTCAAAATGTTGAAAGTGAAACGGAAAATCTTGAACTTGTCAAAAATTTAGATGACATTAACTTGAATAAAAAAAAACTAAATTCACCAAATTTATTAAGTAGAGACGAATTGATTGCATTATTCAGAACAACCTGTCCAGCAACAACTTGCAAAAATAATATAACTACAATAGGACTTGTTGGTTACCCTAATGTAGGTAAAAGTTCAACAATTAATGCTTTACTAACGCATAAAAAAGTTTCAGTTTCAACAACACCAGGTAAAACGAAACATTTTCAAACGATATTCCTTGACAGTGATCTATTGCTGTGCGATTGTCCTGGTCTTGTTATGCCAAGTTTTGTTAGTACAAAGGCTGAAATGGTGTTAAATGGTATTTTACCTGTCAATCAGTTACGTGATCATGTTGCACCAATCACTGTTTTGGGTTCACTTATACCAAGGCATATCCTTGAGGAAAAATACGGAATTATGATTCCTCTTCCTGAAGTTGGGGAAGATCCAGATCGTTCTCCAACATCTGAAGAAATTTTAAATGCCCATGGTTATAACAGAGGATTTATGACCCAAAATGGTCAACCTGATAATGCAAGATCAGCAAGGTACATTCTCAAAGATTTCATTTGTGGTAAACTGCTATTCTGTAAAGCACCGCCAAATTATAATCAGGATGAATTTCATAAGTTTTCTGTAACCGAAAAGAAACCTCATACATCTTCTAATATACCATTCAACAAACCTGTGACCAGAAAAACGGATGAATTAGATAAAAAATTTTTCCAAACCCCTACTGTTGGAGTTCATAAAAAAGGAAAAAAGTTAATTATGAATTCAATACCAAATGATTCTGCATCAATAATGGGATCTCAGACTAGTTTGTACAGTGTAGATAAACCATGGAAGGCGCAAAACAAACACGGTAACAAGAAGAAACGAGAAAAGCTAAGAAGAGTTTATGCACATTTAGATAAACACTAGTTACTGTTGTCACTTTTGTATATTTAAAATCTGTTTATATTTTTAGTTAATAAATAAAATAATAATAAGTTTTATTTTAATATGTTGTTATTTATCCTTTTTAAAGGGCAATTATAGCTTCATGCAAATATCAAAATTCACATTAATGATGAAAAATCGTTTTAATAAGAGACTTTCTTTTGTATTCTTTATTTATCGCCAATTTAACTGATATTCATGATTAAATTCAAAATAGCAGTAAACATAGATAATTGTTTGAACTGTAATAAGACTGCATTGTTTAATAGTTTCTATAAATTGAACGAGTGCAGTTTGTATTTCCATTCATTTAATAAATAAATAATGACTTTTAAAAAAAACTTAATATCGTCGCCCCAAAGAAGAGTAGGAGATTTCATTTCCTCTCGCGAAATAGCTTACTTCACCTTCATCATGAAGACATTTTACACCCCCGTTTTACAAATATATCCAATTTCACATTTTTTTAAACTAGTTTTCCTCGACATCGGATCCTTGAAAAAATCTCAAATTTTCACAGTACATACTTTTTGTTGTGTATTACGTTTAAAATATTTTGAAACTCATAATTAACTATTGAGAATGTAAGAAATTAAATATAGTTGTTGATCCCTACGAAATCTACTAGTTTTCGTAGAGAATTTGGGATCTCTTACTCTCCGTTGGGAGTGACGATATGCTCTTGTCACATATTATCATCAGCCACATTTTATACGAAAATTATTAGTATAGCAAATTGATAGAAACTACCTATAAAATATAAAGAGAATATATAAATGAGAAAAGATTGAAAAACGTTATAAATTCAAGGAAATGTAATTCAAAATTAATCATAAGCTATCATTTTACAATGTTTGAAGTTATGTATTACTTATAAATAACTCATCGAATGGCATTTAAATAATATCTTCAAATCAAGTAGTCAAAACAAAGTTAAACTTTAAAATTGACTATTTCAAGCTCAACCAACTAGAGACATCATGTTTGCATCACATGGTAAAAGTACATACCTAAATCTTTTTTAAGAAGGAATCCATTAATTATTAAGTTAAGGTAGCGCATTTTTTCTTTCCATTTTAATGTATTCTACAAGGAGCAATATTAATGAAATACAATATTTTTATTAACTTGTATTTATTGCACTTGTATTCAAGGAATTTTTTCATTAAATGATTATACAATATACATCGGTTCGATGGTTTACAGAAGAAATATAATAATATTATTTAAAATGTTAAACATAGTGTATTTTTCGTTCTCTACGTGACTAGATTATAAAAAAAAGCAATGAAAGTTTTATAAGTTGTAACAGTATTTTTTAAATATTACAGATCACAAATATAGCGGATAGAAATATCTAAGTAGAGTAGACTTTGTGTTGTTGCACGGAATCATTCAGGACGCTCGTAAGGTCTATCTCCCATCAGAAAAATACGTTCGTTCTTAATTTATTTCTTCCATTATGCCCTGTGACATAGTGCGACTTATTTGCTTTGTTTTTAGTAACTTAAAGTTACTTTGAGCAAATCGATTTTATCCGAATAGTCAAGAACTTTAGTTATCAACAAAAAAAGAAACAATTTTCAGGCGGAGATGTTTGGTATAAATGTACAATCACACGAAGATATTTGTCAATGCCATACCGTTTCCAATATTATCTGTGCTATACCATATATGGACGAGTAGACAAACAATTTTGCTAGATTTCATAATAATAATTTAATTATTTTTTATCTTAAAAGACGAAAGTTCAAACATTCCGCTGTGAAAAATGTCGTTAAACGACATCCTATTTATAAGCGAATGGATGACATTTGTATGTATATTTGAAAAAAATCGCAACAAGATAAAACATTAATTTTCCCTTCTTTTCGTTTATAACCGACAACTATTAATATTACTGCGCGACGATAAATCTAGATTGACTACATTGTTTTTATATTGTATTTGTTGAATGTAATTATTATTTGTTATGATAAAAAGACAGTCTACAATGTTTTATCATTGTTACAATTTCGACGCTTTGTATAAATACATTTTGAACCTTTTTGTACAATAAATATTATTTTATATTGTAGGATAACCACAGAAATTTGTTTTCCAAAGTGTGATGTTGAAATTCTTATATACTTAAAAATAACTTCTTACTGTTCAAATGTTCAGACATGTCACTTATTAAAATAGAATTAGTTATAAAACAAAAGAAAAGTGTGAAAAGTAGCAGCATTCTTCAGGATGAGTTATAATTCGAGAACCTCAAGTTTCATGTTTGCGTCAAAAATACATTACGTAATATATTTCCCTAACAAGTATTTGGTCAACATGCTAAATGCAAATTTTGAGTATAAGTTTTGTATTTTACTTTACACACACGCATCTGCACTTTTCTGAAATTGAAATCTGTGTATACCAGTGTCAATGTACGCTTGGAAAATGCATGCAGTGGAATGTCAAAAATGTTTCAAGCAAATCACAAAATGACAGTGCTTGCTTGCTGAAAAATATTGATACTTTGTTTTAAATTACATAAGTGAATTACACAATATGCGTAGTCCTACGTTCTGTAATTATAACCTTCGATCAAACTTTGAATGCCAAAGTTAAACAAATTGTTCAAAATTACTTTTTATAGAAATGGTAAAGTAATAATTATTGATGTGCAGTTAATGATTGCAGTGTATAAATAGTTTAAGTTCCCTAGAACACAATAGAATCCTTGAGATAAGAAGTCGTCATTCTTTAACTTTGTGCATACATAGACCAAAGGTATAACATCATTCTGTTGTAATTATTGTTTCAATTTTTTTCGGTCTACGGGATTTCATAAATAGTGGCTAAAAACCTACTTGCATCATAATTTTTTTGTTATTCTTAATTCTATATCGTCTTTCGCTATATGCTTCTCATCATGCACAAAATTTCGCGATATACGTTTGCGTTATGTATATACACGTTAATTTACACAAATTTAATATTCTTACAAAATTTGTTGAATCTCATAAAAAATAATAAGTTACTGATTTTTACTACCATTTTTTGTATGTAGTTATTGTGTCATTATTATCGCAGAAATATGTTGAACCTCAGAATATTACCAATATAAAAATTATTTTATGATATGTTAAAAAAAGCAATATTTTATCTTTCACAAAATTCAAAAATATATTCTTTTATTCAATGATCTATGATTTATTGTAATTTTCACAATGAGAATGATAACGCTATTGTATGTCTATTGAGTATAATAATTAATAAAAACTCAATAACACTTGTAACAAGGATCACATCACACTAGATATTTTATGTTTTTGCTGAGAACAACCACTCTTTATACGCATTTGAAATATGAATTATTTTTGCTAATGAATTTTAACTACCATAATACATTATATTACTGAAATCTCCATGTATTAGTAATTTTTCTAAACCAAAAATACTGCGCATATTGGTTTTAAAGTGGTCAAAAATGATGTCTTTTGTAACTACAGTATTAAGAGAAAAATTTTTTTTATAGATTTGTTTGCGGTATAAAATATAAATTAAATACCTAGTGTGAAATATTGAAAATTTGTATACGATAAAAATTTCAAATAAATAGCGTTTTTGCAACTAGGATTATGCTGATATATAAAAGTGCATATTCATGTTTTACGATTGTATGCAAGCTGGGGAAATAGCATAAAGTTGGCAAAGAGAACGATACATTTTTTGTTAAAATTTGAGTTTCACTTAAAGCGCGTTCATCGTAATGACCGTGAAACAACTGTTATGCTGAGTCAGCGCCTGTACACAAGCGATGGTCGAAGAAAATATTACGCCAAATTTAAGAAAATGCTATTAAAAACTATACATACTATTCGTTGTCACATCTGCTCAAAAAATATACCAAGCGCTAGATTGTCTTTGATTTTTTATTTATTCCTTAAATTTCTCTATGCAACATGTATTATAAAGTTAAATTCTTTTTCTTCGTCAAATGTTTTAGTTAATATCAATTCCTGAAAATGTACTAATCGATTCTACTGCAATGTACTTTCTCCAGCCATCGCTCGCACTAGACAACTATGTATAAGATCTAAGCAGGCGTCTATAGTTTTTTCTTAACAGGTAATAAAAATTAACATTATAAGAGTTGTTTTTTCACAATTGCTGTTTTTTGAAGATCAGCAAGTAAAGGCAACATTTTCCTTTAGTTCATTGTCAAAACACTTTTTTATCGTCATCATTTAAATAAATTAAGACATATTTAGCAAGACAACTATGTTTCTTTTTATTTTTCTCCATTGCAAAAATTAAAAAGAAAATAGAGTTCCGACTTTTATATAAATGTTAACTTATTACATGAAAACACATTCTCCTGTCACAGTTCAGCCAAATAAATTACTTCCTTTGATATAAATTTCTTTTTATCACGATAACCACTTTTCATAATCATTATTTCCACGCACCCGAATAAAAGCCTCCACTTTAACATCTCTGATAAAACTAACGCACTTTCGTTATAATAAATTGTAATATATAATAATTAATAACAAACACATTTACAGTTATGGGGCAAAAGCAACACGTCAATCGATAAGTGACCACAATATTCGAAATTGTAAAATATATCTTATCTACTCAGCTAAAAAAGTATATGTACAAATTATGACAAAGACCTATAGATATCGAAAAATATAAACGAAAGTATCGCGATTTATAATTTCATTTAAAGGTTACAACTCTACTAGACTAACCCGACGTTAATAATAAAAATAAATCTCTGCACTTTACATTGTGTAAATGGCACAAACATTTCCGACGCTTCTTCCTTATTCTTCCGTTTTTATAATATAATATCAACTATCGTTATAGTTTAAAAAAGTTAACTTATATGAAGGACTAAGAAAAGATTATTCCTAGTATTATGCAGAAACGAAAGTGTTTTTCGGTTCTATAACAAAAGTTATTAGAACAGTTAATAAATTTATTAGCGTTAACCATGTGAAGCTTTACGTGTAATAAAATTCAACAATGTTTAGTTTAACGAGCATTAATCTGGCTGAATTACACGATTGAAAAACACTAGAAATTGACTGAATTGTGAACAGACAGTAATTATGCGTACATCCAGATTCAAATATTGAGTTTTCTTAAACTAACGATTCAAAAATCCAGACATGAATAATCGCAACGATCCTTTTAGCATTGAATAATCGTAAAGTAATTTGTATTGTAGAACATTGTAAAACTAGCACTATCAATGTTCTTAAGAATTTAAATCGTCTATAACGGCTGCACGCCTCACAATATCACCAGCAAACTGTCTCGACTTTGATACTTTCCTCAATGTTAGAATATTTGAATATATTACAACTATGTAAATTAATCGAAACTTTATTTAAGTATTTTCAAAAAGAACTATTTCAAGATCGCATAGCTTTGTAAACGATGAAACTAATCTGTTCAGGGCGAAAAATCCGTCGTTCATCGCGTGACCATCCTACTAATTTCTAAAGACATCTATAAATTTTATCGTCGTCGTACTTTTTAACAGAAATCACGGAAGAATTTCGAGATTTTAAAACAAGAGGTACGCAACACTCATCCTATACAATTAAACAAATTCACTCTTTAACAAAATAAAATCAGAATCAATGGCCACACACAACGAACGATCAAAGGTATTGAATATATATACAAATCGTGCGATTATCCATGTCTTCCACCACCATCATGATCCCCCTCAACCTCGTAATATCGCATCAAGCCAAACGCTCAACTATAACCGAACTGAACCTTCCTACACTGGCAAAGCCACTTGATAATTCTGGCGTTTCTCTCAACGATGCTGGGCGCGTCTCCGGCCCTCTGGTTCGACCCGCCGATACATTCGTCGTTGTTATTGGGCAGCCACTGACCCTGAGACTGAGCCGCAGCTGCAGCACTACTGGCCGCCCACGAGGGATACAGTCCTAGGGCTGAGTCAACGGAGCTTACGCTATCGAAGAAGACGGGTGAACTTGTCTTGGACGATTGCTCGGTTATGTCCTGGTAGTTGTCCGGGTCCAGGCCCAGTCTATCGAAGAATGACTCGAGTTGGGTCATCGAGCGAGGCGGTCGAGCTGGAATTTTCGGTCCCGAACGAGCTCCAGACGAGTCGTGGCGCCAGTAGCGGTCGCTAATGTCCGATTTCGAGCGCAGGATCGGCCGACCGCGGCCTTCCTTCCAACCGTCCGAGAATCTGTGGAGATTTTTTTTTATTTAATACGCTTATTTATTTAATTAATATTAAATGGATTTATATTCTTATGCTGAAAAAAAATTATTTTGAAAAAAGGTATAATCACAAGTATGCGGGAATGCAAGATGTTCTACTAAATGCGTCGATTTACACAAACTCCGGTCTATATAAAAATGTGTGAAAGAAAAATTGAAAGGGAACAAATCTGGCGCACCTCGAGTTACACGTAGGACTGTAATCCGTTTGACTATTACTGCTGTCGCTGTCGGGACTGTAGTGCCTGACGATTGCCGGCGGCGTGCCGTTGTTGTAGCTGCTGCTCTTCCGCGACCTGTCCCTCTCGGTCGAGTGTTGGGTCGAGGCTCCGCTGTCGCGGCGTACGTGACTCCAGCAGTCCTGTCGAGCAATACCAACCGCGGAATGAGTCCGAGTTATCGTCGTTGTTTCAAAAGAGATTTTTATTTGTATCTTCCACGACTTTATTTACATATATATATATATAGGTATAATATTATTTATACGCAAGCATGATGACTTGGTGGAGATTTTTATTATTTGATCGATGATATCAGGCTATTGTTGTATATACACTCGCGAGTAATTGATACGGATAATAATGACGTTTGAAAGCCTATGAGGATGATGCGTTGCCGTACTGAATGCAGGAGCCGAGAGCCGTATAACGTTGAAGGAATGAAAAGACAAGTGCGTGTGTATATACGTGCACATACAAAGAGATTGCTCATCGCGATAAGGTTTTCTATTATTACAGTGATGCTCCGATTCAACGCTGCTGTAACTTTCAAATATTAACTCGAAATTAATACTCAACATACTTTATATACAAATCAACGTAAAAATATAATTCTTCACAATTTACCTGTATCCTAGGCGGTGGCTCGCTCCTGTGAGTGCAGTGACCGGACGATCCACCCGAGTCTCTGGCGGTTGCCCCGTGGCTGAGTTTGCTCGATCCAGAGGACTTTTGTGTCCTCCCACCCGATGACAGAACACTACTTGCGTCGCCGCCACCCGAGCCCATCGAGCGCCTTATGTGCCGCGAGCTGCAACGTTTTTTGCTACTTCTTACATTTAGGTAAAAGAAGGTTTCGTCGAGTTGTTTGCTTTGAGGGAGTATGTACAAGGTTTGTATAGTGGATGTTTTGGGTTAATTCTGCCATGGATAGAGTGCAGTTTTTTTTTAGTGAGAATACGCAGTGTTATAAATACAATGTTATGTTACAATGAGAGGCTGAGAGTAATGGATAAATAAAAATTGTGCAAGTTATCCCAAACACCAGTCGTTAAAAATTATCAACGTTTATAATTGAAAAAAGTCAGAATCACCAGAGGAAACCTCCTCACCTTCTGTAATGCACCGAATCCCTATTGAAGCTCTTATCCGAGTAATCCGATCCGGTTTCGCAATCTGGGCAGCTACCCATCGCGGCAACAGCAGCAGCTTCTCTCAGCTGTTTTCTGGAGGACGACTTCGTGGACGTCCTCGGCGACAAGGACGCCCTTCTCCTGGTGCTCGTGTGCAAATCCGGCAGGGATTTGTGGCAAACGACGCTACCGATCGCTTCGATCGCCGAGGAAGCCGATCCTGCGCCGCTGCCACCGCCGCCGCCATCGCCGTAGTGCATCCTGTCGACCTGGTTATAGTCGCCTCTGCTGCTGTGATTCCGGTGGCTGGATGAACGACCGGATGAAGATCGACCCGATCGGACACCGTGTGAATGAGAGTTTGAGCGGCCGAATTTGAAACGCGCATCGCCGCCCCACTGTGGGTTGAAAATTATTACATTATCTTTCTTTTATAATGCAAACATTGCAAGTAATACCTCAAACAAATTTTAAAACAAATCTTTCACATTCAAAATCCATCAAAGCTCGCTCTCTCTCTCTCTCTGGATTCTATAATTAACAAAATAAATCAGCCTTATCGAAAAATCCATTAACCGCGCCACACGCTTTCCCCTTGACGATATAACGCGTTCAATGTCGCCCTCTCTATCCCGTATATTCCTCTCTCTGTTTCGCGAATATATCGGTCTAGGTTACTCGATTCCGCTGCTCTGCATCGACAGCCGATATCGCCGGCTGCTGTGCGCGGAGAGGAAGGTCCCCGGCCTTGAAACATCGCTCTCTCTTTCTCGCCTCCGCGATCGGAAGCTGCGTGCACGTACACGCCTATACAAGTACGTATACGTATATTTATAACGACAGTATATTAACATTGGCGGATAATAGAATGACGCGGAATCCAGAGCTCTGTATGACGCGTTACAAGAGCCGCCGCGCGAGCGGTTTATCAGTCTGGAAAAGTTGGCGCGCGTGTGTGTGCGTGTCTATGGCTGTGTTTATATAGTGAAGGGGGAAATCAGGGGGAAGGTCGTAGTCGTCGTCGTCGTTCGCTGCTGCATCTCGGCTTTCAATGTCGGATGCGACAGAGCTTTCTCGATACTTGCACTGCTGCTTTGCGTCATTGGTGTGGGGGTAGTCGAGGCTACTTCTATATGCGTAGCGATCATTTATTCTGGATATATAGAGGGAGAAGCGTTTGGAAAGGGTTGTTGTGCGTGTGCACGAGAGAGCGTGGGTCGAGGTGTTGGACGGTTATTGATTTGCCGTTAGGTAGCAGCTGATTATAATTTTTTACACGACGCCAGGCTTCTTTCATTGGCATTTATTATTATTGTTACTATGCGGTTGGAATTTCATTAATCAGCCCTTCATCGAATGATTATCGATTGCAAACCCGTGAAATCTGAATATAATATACAGTGTACATCAATCACTATTATGCCGTAGACAAGGATCGGAGTATACACGAGCATCCACGGTTTAATTATTTAATCCGCTCATCGCCAATTATAATTTTTCGCCGGCAACGACAAACAACGCGGTAATTACGCTGCCACACAGCGTCGAAGCTTCTATATAATAAGGCGACTCTTAATATTCACGCAGCCCGCGCTAAATAATTTTCACGAACAATCCGGGTAAATGAGATTTTAATGGGCGCCGGGGCAATTCAGTATCTTAAACGAAGCAGCGGATTAAAAAGGATGTTAAAAAAAACGTAGAATAGAAATATTCATAATCTAATGATTCTGCGCATGTGCAATTGTATTTACACCAGTGACACGAATAAATCTTCTTTTAAATATCGAATCAAAACTTTCATATCGCATGTAATAACCAACCGTGCGATCGTCATCTCTGTAACCGGGTGATAGGCT
Organism: Muscidifurax raptorellus; assembly: GCA_020010945.3. Lineage (NCBI taxonomy): Eukaryota > Metazoa > Arthropoda > Insecta > Hymenoptera > Pteromalidae > Muscidifurax > Muscidifurax raptorellus. Next base: position 37,333,094 of record CM052078.1, on the reverse strand, counting down.
TCCTCCCGGCGAGTATCTGAACTTGTCCTCCCTAGTGGACTGGAGTTGTTGTTCATGATCATCTACGTGGACAGGCTGTGCTGGTGTGGCGTATTCCGCGGGTGCCGGTACGTTCGTCACCTCGGGGAAGAAGACGTTCTCCTTGCTGTCGGTGTTGAGTAACCGGCGGAGCTTCGCTTGTAGCTGATCCGAGCCAGGACCACTGCAGGGACCGCCGATCGTGTTGTTGTTCGTCGAGGAGGAGCCTGAACGCCGCTGGGGAACTGGGACCAAACGAGGACTTTTGGGCGGCAGAGCTGGGGAGATGAAAATTTCAAGATTCAATAGCGACCATGGAATTGAGAGAAAAAATATTTCAATTGCAAATTATCATGCGCTCTTTGTAGGATAAAGCAGCCCCTTGTGATTCTAATGACAGCGCGAACGTGACACGATTCACTGACTGACCTTTGTATGTCGAGCGAAAAATTATCATATATTTGCTGAAAAGTTTTACCGATTTTTTTTCCAAAGCATGATGGCATAATTTCACTTTAATCTCTGCTTTCAGAATTTCAATGCAAACTAATTGAAAAGTGAATAATGGCATACTATGAAATCGTAGCCTCACACGTCTAAAAAATGAAAATATTCTTCGAATGAGTCGAAAAAAAAAACTCACGTCTATCGTTGTCGTGACAAGTTGTCCAACAGCAAGGCGGCAGCTGTTGGTTCTGTTGTTGCTGTTGGTGCACGGCGCCGCAGCCCTGGCCGGGAACACCTCCGCCGGAGGCACATTTGCGCAGGAGACGAGGAGGTGCGCCGGGCGCCGTCACCTGGGACACCTGGAGGTGGCCGCTGTTCTTCAACTCCTGCTTACGGTCCAGTACCGTCTCGCTTTTTACGTAGAAAGCCTTCGACTCCTGCAGCAGTTCCACCGCGCTTTTTCGCTTGCCTGTAACAGAGAGTATGCAGATTTTTTTTAGATTCGAACGGATTTTCAATTTTTGGAAGGATTTTACATTTACGACTAAAGATGATAAATATTGAATATGACTGCTATTTAATAAGAGACACTGTAATAAGTTTCCAGCGAATAAAATGTTTATGCCCATGAAGGATTCCACGGCTGCGTCTCGAACGCTTTCCCATATTTAACAAGGTGATCTTAAAATAACAAGGTTTAATGCTCATACTATAATCCTAGATCTATAGGCGTGTCTTTTTATATAACGCTACGTTTTTACGTGCACTATATCATATACAGACCAATAAAAATAAAAGATCGTGTAAAAACTCAAGGACAGTTGCGCGGAGTACTGCCTCGTATAATAAAAATACATTTTCAACTTTTTTTCAACTAAACGAATACCCTCCCATATGTATAATCCACACGTTCAAACGCTTGTACAGCACCGGACCCTCGTAAGATTGTTTTCATCCAAAGAATCATAAACCATTGTTAACATTTCATCACAGCGCGGTAAAAAGCCGCAAACACAGAATATGATTATCTATTGAAAAAAAATGCCTAACGGATTCACTCATAACCACTTTTCCGCAACTAACCCCGTAGTAGCTTTCAAGCTCGCTTCGGATTTTTCCATTATCCTCCTCGGCAGCTCTATATATCCATTCGCATTAGCACTTGATTAGCATAGAAGAAAGGAAGCTACAGCATAGCACACGCGTATATATATATATATATATATATATATATATATATATATATATATATATATATATATATATATATATATATATATATATATATATATATATATATATATTCGTTTAGCCGCGCGAGATTCGCACGCAATAATGCATGTATATATATATATATATATAAGAGGCTGTGCACGGCATATATATACATATATATGCATAATGTACGGGACTTTTATTGCTCGCGGAAGCAGCGCGTCTATAGACCAGCAGCGCATCAGCACGTGCACGAGACTGTTCTGTGGATTATCGCGAGCCGAGAGAACATCTGTTGTGTGGAAGCGCGAGGCTGCGATTAATTGCCGGGGAATGGGCTGCTCGTTTGCCAGCTTCTCCTGCTATACACGTGGGGCTGGTAATTTTTTTAATGAGATGTTGTGTTTTCGCGGAGTTTCACGAGATTTGTGCTAGGGAACAGGACTATGCGATGCGCTTGCGACTGAGTGTTTATTTAAAGGCTTGTTTGCAATGGTTGTTGCGGAAATTGTATACGCAACAGCGATGTTATTGTGGTTTAGGTTATTATTTTATCAGCGCGATTTATCGCAGAGATTTATATATAGACCGGAGGGGGCTCGAGCGTAGTCAAGTAAAATTTGAAAATCCGGCGTTCCTCCATGTGCAGAAATAACCATAAATGTACGAAAGGCACAGCCTGCGAGTGTATCACCCTAAGACCTCCGCCTTTTTGCACAGCTGTCTATACCTCAGCTAAGCTTGACACCGTGAAAATTACTTTATGACCGCGCCTCCTCGGTTATTGTACGTTCATAATTCGTGTCTCTACACTTGCTCGGCGGATGCCTACATTATTGCTGAGATAGGAAAATCTTGATATTCCATGTGGTTGGAAAGTGAAAGTATATACGCTGTCTCTTTACCTGAGGCTTTTCCTTGATCACTGCCGTCGGGATGACGCTATCCCGAATATTTTTCCAAAATACACAATAATATGGACACTTGGGAAGGGAACATAGGACGCAGCAGAGCTGCTCGAGTATAAATAGATGCGCAGAGGCATGGAGAGGCCAGAATTTCATCGTCCTGTCCGGCGTACACTTGCCTACCCTGCCCTCCATTATCTTCGTCCAGCACTTAAATTGAATTTTATATAATTTGGAAATGGGAATAAATTAATCACAGCCAAATGACGAGCGTGACAAAGATCGGATGGTGGGTTTGACAGGAGTGGAATTCGAACCCACATTCGAGACCTTGAATGATTCCGGCATAAAACCTTTATCCGCTCGACCGACGACGATTCGACAAGGTGCACACTTTTCTAATTAGTCTCACCGCACCTCTCCTCAGCGCCTCGCGAACCAGGGCGTCGATAACTACAAGGATTTTGGAGGATTTGGATTTTTATCATGCTTAATCCTACGTACGCCTTTTCAACGTACTAATGTCCTATTGATTGTTGAAATGATGTTTATTTCTTAAATTTAACCAACGTTATGTTTAAACAATAAATTTGAATACAATATATACAGCATGGTCTTTCCGTTCTAATGATTCCAAGTCTCGCGTGAAAAGTAACTATATTTCTGGTTTGACAAGCGACAAAAACACGAATATACGCCATTATCCGAAACAAAGGATATCAAGATGTCTAGTTGATCTACTACCAAGAAAAATTGTGAAACTATCAAAATTCGATCGTCGATAAACCAGACTCCTGGATTCCTCTTTGTTTTCCTTAGCAATGCTTGCGCTTTGTTTACGTCGTATGATTTGAAGGAGGTGCAGAGTATTTAAATCCAGAGAAGTATTATCATAGTCGGCGATGGTCGAGTGGTCTACGCGACTTATATAATGCTAGACTTCTCGGTTTCTGGGTGTTCAAATCCCGGTACCACTCCTTATACGCACCTTTTTTATTTGTTATTATTTTTTTTTATAATATGCTCACGTAGGACTAGGAATCGCAGTTCGATACAATTCGTACATTTGATTGAAGAACATTTAAAGAACTGACTGCCAAAATGTTTGTGTGTAAATAGTATAAAATAACCTTTCTCGCTCTCCACAAGCATTGGAATTGTACGACGTCGTGTTAAGAGATGGTTTGAGAACAAACGCAACGTTGGTAGAAATTAAAATGCTACACCCAACCCGCTATCGTCTCAATGTTGTGTTCCAACTTAATGGAATAAAAATCTGAATCTTCTTACATAATTTCCAATTAATGAAAAAAAATATATATATATCACCAATTCATCAAATTTGCGCGTATACAATTAACGTATCCCTTCGACTCCCCCGCACGTGGGAACAGTAAAAAAAATCGATCCATCCAACTCGTTATTTCGGCACTCTCGACTCCCGCTTGTTTTCGTTTCGTCGAGGACGAGAGCCAAAAAAGCACCGGTATAACCAAGATCGGTAGTCAAAGCACGAGGACGGCCGCCGTTTTTTCTCCCCGTCGTGTGTGAGAAAGCACGTGTGCGCTCGCGGAGAGAAAACAAGAAAAAAAGAAGCGAAATTTATGTTTCGAGGGGGGGTTTTCTCGAGCGGCACAGCCTTGCTTCTTCTCCTCGATTCTTTCCTCTTTCTCGTTGGTTTGAAAGTGTACATACCTACGGTCGCGCGTTTGACGAATGGCGCTTTGGAGTAAAACATTGATACACGTGCTTGAAATACTTTATTTATTTGTTTGAACCGCGCGCGCGCGCGCACGAGCTGTTTGTAAGATTTTTCTGCTGCGAAGAGTATTAAGCTTGCGACGACGCGCCTGTCACACTGTCGCTGCTGCTGTGTGCAGCAGTTTTTCTTGTTCTTTGTTTGGCGTTTTTTTTATTGACAAGGCTCGTGTCATATCCGCACGGATCTTTTTTCTCCGCGAACAATTTTTGCAAATTTATAAACGTCAATAGCCATCGGGCATGCAACCCATTCCCCTCCAGCAACAGCGTCTCAATATAAAACACATTCGTTAATTGCTGGTCTGGCAAGGAGCTAAGTGGGCCTCTTCCTCTAAAAAAAGCCTCTCTCACCAACCTTATACACGTCTCGAGTGTACTTTCGACGAAAAAAGGAAGCGCCTGCATCCGCTCGATCTTGAACTGGGATGTCGAACCCCTTACAGCGCACAAAGCCACACGCGTTCAAGTACGTATGGTTGCACGCGCCGGTGTATAACTATATTATAAACGTATGTAACATAAGGCCTGAGTGATCGAGCTTCTTGGGTCTACCTTTTCCCTGCATTTTCGTGATTTCCTACTTCAACGAGCGAAACTTGCGGATGAGGTGATACGAAGTTTTGTAAACGCAGGTGAGACACGCAGTTTGGAAATATTTCTTTATCTGTTTTTCGAAATTACGCAACTTGTTGTATTCTTCACTAATGAAAGACATTTATTCAAATAAAATTCAGTTTTATATTGTGTACCAGTAAAACGAATCGAATTTGTTGTGTAATTTATAAAGAGATATGTTATAAGAACGTTTAATAGGTGGCGATTGGGGGAAAAACGAATTTTCAGGGGACGAATAATTATTGTACAATTAAAGAATAAAAGTTCGTTGCTCGATCAATTGAATCAACCCAAAGTGAAAAAACTGCGAGAATTCCATACGTCACGGTCGACGACCAAACAAACAAATGTATTTCATCACTTAATTTACAAAATCACTCGACTCGCGCACTATACACAAGAGCTTCTTCTTTTTTTATACCATAGCTAATGAAATAATGCAATTGGTCAGATAGCGGGTGGTACCAGCCTGCGCGTACACAGTGCAAATAGACACGTATATATATATATATCGTGACGCTCTCAGCGTCGACTGACTCTCTCGCTCTAATGTGTACAGCTGTATCTTGCACGGCTTCGAAGCCCGTAATGCGGGACGATTTTTTCATTTAGCGACGCGAAAAATGCGATTGCGTTTGAAAGGCATATACGCATTTATATAGATACAGAGCAGGCTGCTTGCATTTTTTGGCAAAATTTGTTATTTACAGCGATTAACGAAAAAAAACGCAGGCTGATAATGATGAAGCATTATTCGATAGTCGCTCGAACGAGTGCGCTTGTTACTTTGACCAGTGAGCGAGTTACATCACAGTCACACTGCGCTTTAATGATAATCTAACATATAAAAAGGTATAGCGCACGCACGCTTGGAAACGCAGCTTTTTTACCGTGAGATTATAAAATTACTCTACATATTATAATGCACTCGCGTGAGGCAGCGACGCGCTAGTTTAATTGCTTATATTCGTCACGAACGAGCGAGTTTAACGGAAAATCTTTCGCATAAATTAAGCGCCCCGGCCGTTATAATGCAACATCTGTTGTTATTCGCTGCCTCTATTGTATAGCTCGGCGCTAAAATATAATCACCCACTAGCCCGTTTTAAGCGCAGCGTGTGTATATATAACAATATCGCGGATAACAGTCACTCGGCTGCTTTAGAATATATAACTATGCAGGAGTGCAAATTATCGTCCGTGACTAATAATGGATGTAATAAGAAGCTGAAAAATTACCGTCGCATCGATGGTTAAAGACTGGAACTATACTCGTGTATACATAGGCTGTACGAAAGATTCAGTATTTTCCTGATAGAGCTCGATGCTTTCTATAACAGGCTCCATTGATTGTATTTCGTTCGATAATATTCAAGAAGCGTGTAATTTATACACTCTTTCTTTCATCCCAGTGTAAAAATTATATACGTGTAGATTTTAAAAATACAAACGCGAGCGACGATTCGACGATGCGCGTGTATCTAGGCGGCGAAACGAGCATCCCACTCGAAAATCTTTTAATTAATGCAACGCTCGCGGGGGCGACTCTCCAGCTCCTTCAAAACTCGATCAACGTGACCTGAAAAACATCCTTCACCGGACCTCTCCACATATACAAGCCATACATCTCATGCTTTCCTAAAGAGAAGAAAAATCGCTCCTTTCTCGCATCAGAGGCGAAAAATTTCCATTCGCCCGCCGCGCAGGGGAAAAAATCCTTGTGTACGAGAGAAAAAGAGAGTTCCTCCCCAAAAATTCATGACTCGCCGCTGGCGCTCGGCCTCGTCTCGACCCAGATTTCGCGGATATCGTGTCTCGCTTCGCTCCGCTACTTACTCGTCGTTTTATCGGCTATCGTTTCGTCTTCAGCCTTGCGCTTCTTACGTATATATCGACTGCACGGTTGCATTTATGATGCATATAAATGCGCGCCTGGCTTTTGGTCGCGGAGGAAAATGCGCGGTTCATCGATCAGCTGACGTCGCGATGCTTAGTTCTTTTTTTTTGGACTCTTGTATAATAGTTATATATAGATGGCGAGGTGGCGGCTGATGATAGATCGTCGAGGAGACTCGGGGATGAAAGGAGATGTTGAAAGGGGGATGTGGAATGGATATCGCGGGTGGAAAGAGGATTCAATGGAAGCTTGGGTAATTGAAGGAATTATTATTCTTTTAGGGGGCGACAAGTGCGGTTTCAAGTTTGTTTTTAATCGTTGATAGAGTTTGATAAAGAATCATTGTGTAATATACAATTTTACAATTCAATCGTTTGAATGCGGGCGTGTCGGATAAATGCATAACGCTTTAAAATTTCGACGGACTGAAATTAAAAACTTTTTTTTTTTTTTAACAAAAAGATTGCAACCACATAGAGAAAAAGAACGATAAGAAAAACACGAATCACTTTTAAACAAAGCCTAAAAACAAAACTCGAAAATATATCAAAGCTCGCATTGTATTCCCCCCGCGTCAAAATTCACGCTCCGCCTGTAATTCCCCAAAAGCCTGACAGCTGAAATCGAGTTTTCTAGGCCAGAAAGCTTCTCCGCAGCAAAACGACGATGCTCTCGTACTCTCATTCCTCTGCAAAGCTGCACACACACACACATCAGTCGACTATCTCGACACGACAAGCAACCGATGCTCGGCCGACTCCTTACGTTTTTATACAGACGACGACGCGCCCGTTTGTCCAAAGCATCGCTATACGACACACACGCATACACAGCACGAGCTCTGTACCCCCGGATTAGAAAAAAGAGAGCTTTTCCCTCCCGCGCTTCGAAACACAGAGATCGACTGTATTTTTACACCCGAAGAGGAAAAAAAAAGACGACGGAGAGATTTGTTATAAAAGAGCCGAGCCCGCGTGTGTACGCACACGCTCACACACACATACTGCATGCGTGTATATATACTTATCGTAAAACGTGTATAAAGAGGGACGCGGCGCGACGACGCTCTATTTTAACAGCTGCTTCTTTAATTATCGCGCGAGTGCGGAGCGCGTCCCAGAATTTTTTTCCCCCGAAATCCACTTTCATCCTATATACTTGGCGCGAGTTTGTTTTCCTTTTCACGCGCGCGATTTTCGTTTATATTTTCAGCACTTCTGAGACTATGGCTACATAAAAATTTAATTAGATTTATTTTTCCCCTGAGGTATACTGCTTTTGTGTGTGTATATAGTTCCCCGTCTACTGCGGCTATTTTTGGCGGAGTAAAAATAACGTTGTTTATCATTTATTCGCGGCGGGAATCCTCTCAATCGAGCTCTCGCGATATTTCGATTCGTTGAATAATTTATGGGACTTTCTCGCGTCCGCAATATCATTGTGGATGCGGGCAGAGACCGAAGATAGATTGAAATAAAGCATCAAAATTCATATACTCGACCGCTAAAAATATAAGCGCGATATCAAAAGGTCGCTCAAATATATAAATGCGTATACTATACGAAATTGGTCTTCTCAATGGAAATCTGTTGCTGTTGACGCGGGGATTGTTATAAATAGGCAATTTTTCATGAATGAAGAAATTTGTCCTTTTTTAAACAGACGCGTGCTGTACTTTGAAATTTTTCATGGCTTATACGCAAATTTACATGGCAGGCACTTGTACAATACAGTTTTAAGACGAAGAGATATATACATCTTTTACACATGTATATATACATTCTGTGGACAGATAGCGACGAGGGAAATGCGAAAGTACGTACACGCCATCTATCTTCGCCAGCCAGAAGCCAGAAAGCTGGAAAGTTGAAGTGGGGAGGCCGGTCCCGAAGATTTCGTATTTCTCGTGCACCAACTCAGCTCGTCTTTTTTCTCCGTCGGAGACACGGGAATGATGTAAAGCCGTTTTCCATTAACTTCCATACGCGTAGTTTACAAACTGGGAAAACCTCCCGTTTATTTAAACTTTCTATTCCCCGCGAGTTTCTAGAACGAGCAAACATGTACGTACACGCAAACACACATACACATCAGCGCCCGTTGAGTTTACAAATGCGCGCACGAATTTTCTCCGCAAAACGAACGCCGCAAATATTGACTCGGACGTTGATATATCCGAAATTACGCGCGTCCATTCTCAACGCATATACGCGGTACACGGACGAACTATAAAATTAAAAAGAAAATACATACCGACGTGATCAGCATGATGCCGATGATGATTCCTCACATAAGGCGGCTGAGGATGTGTCTGCACCGGCTGCTGCATTTCCCAGTAGCCCCGACTTTGAGCAAAGCTGGGATTGACGGTAATCGGTGGCGCCGGTGCATATCTCGTCTGCTGCGACGGCGAAGTCGTCTGCTTGCAGGGTAGCCTGGCCATGGCAGTCATCATTTTTCCAAAACTCCTCGTACGTCCTCCTGACACATGCGAGAACGAGTTCGGCCGCTGATATGTCTTTACGACGGCTCCGAGGAGATTCCCGTGAATTTGTTGCGTCGTCGCCTCATAGCCCTATGCGCGAGACTCTGTGTGGACAGAAAGATGAGGGGTTACTTTACGGATGATTCGTGTGTGAAAGAGGATTATGTGTATCGATTCGACGAAGGGGGAGTATAAGTTTATTTTTAGAGAGACCAGTGGCCGGTTTCTTTGTGCTGCTTGCATGTAAGATCGGGAAGTTGAATTTATATCTATGCTGGAATAAAGTTTTTATTGGTTTGTTTGTTTGTTTGTTTACGAAGCAATTAGCGTAATCGGTGTAGTCTGGGAGGTCCTTTGACGATACAATTTTTTCTCAACGACAAAACTAAATTACATATTCTTTCGTGCATCAATATTCATAAGGTCTGGTGTATTAATAAACGTTGATGCACGACCCGACGATGATAATTAATTTATGCATCGTGATTTTTTAATGATCCAAAAATTAACTAATCATTCGAGATGAGACGCTCGGGGCAAGTATATGCTTGTGTTTTTCAGTGGTATAGTTAATGACTCCGATTAAAGGCTCTTAAGTGAGACAATTTTAAACGACAATAAATGCGGGTTGAATTGAGACAATAACGGATTCATTAAACCCCGCACCCTATAGCCCGAGAATTTTCCTTATACTTATATATGCGTCGCCGGGCTAATTGGATTCGATAAATATATACGACTTTTATATTGGCCGGAGTCAATGAAAAATCGATATCTTCCAATTTGAACCGGAAAAATGAAATGGAATCGAGGAGTATTTTCATACACTGGCAAAGTACTTCTGCATATTTCACTTTTCAAAAAAAAAAACAAGAATTATTCGTCCTCCAAAATCATTATCTACAAGAAGGTCGTTAAACGGCAATCGTAACCAAACATAAACTTATCGACTCCTCGTAAACCTTCTCCGCATCTCTCGCACCGCACACGCCGCGCGCGTTAACCCAAAACACACCTGAAAACCCAAAGAAGAAATTCCAGCCGACGCATATATCTATACACGAGTCAAGCAACCTCTATTACCCGGCATTTAAGCGCTATCTCTCACCTACAAGATAACTCCGTCAATTAGGCTCTCCGCCTCACTAGCGCGAGAATTAAAGTCCCTCTATACACCATAAACTTTCTCGACAAAAATCGTAAACGAGTATAATAACGCATTCCTCTTCCATTTTTTTTTTCTCCGCGACTGTACAACACACACGCATAGACTCGAAAGCATTGAGTAATGAAGAGAGTGTGACGAGTCGAAGCTCAAGAGAGAGAGAGAATCGTTAGTCCCTGACGTGGCACACACACACGCGCGCGCGCGGCTATAGTTCGGTAAAGCGGTACATTTTCTCTGTCTCTAGAACCGCTCACTCGTTCGCCGCAAAAAAGGAGCGTGGAAGGGGCGAATCGATAAGACTGACTTCACTGCTATGTTGAATGTCAGAATTTTTAGTGGAGAGAGAGAGAGAGAGAGGAGCTCGCGACAAAAGGGTGAATTGAAGCGCGCCGGGAAAGTGGAGAGCCAGCAGCTCCTATTAGCGAGAGATTTTTTTTTCTCTTCTCTTTGTTGCGTCGAGATGGAAAACTTGACCTTTGTGTCGTAGAATTTTTGTATCCTGGCCGGGACGGTCTTGTTGAATAATAATTAATGACGAGAGGCGTTTCTTTTTGTAAATTGATATTGTATGCCAGAAAAAGAAACTACATTTCCTTTGATCTATAAAACATCGCAAAGTCTCGGATTATACACACTCCGGCTCTCGAGCAGTATATCTCAATCATCTCGCGGCATTAAAATATTCATCGCTCGAAATTATCGAAACAACTCATCGCTGCGACAAGTTGAAGTTTACGCACGCCGGCCATCAGCATTATCATCGCCGCCGCCGCGAGAGAGACACATCCTCTCCAAAACTTCCTTCTTACAACATGACTACACTTTGGCGCGTCTTGGCAAATTACACTACGAAGCTTACGCGTATTACACGCTCGTCTCGGTTCTTGGAATGCAGAGAGCTTCGATCTTCGCTGCATAATTTATTTGGGCAACTTCGCGCTCGGGCCAGACACTTTATTGAGACAGCGTAATATCTTCCGTTACTATATACTACAGCTGAGGCCAGACCGTATAATGATTATATTATATAAAACCGAGAGAGAGAGAGAGAGAGAGAGAGAGAGAGAGAGAGAGTGAGGACGCGTCTGTGTCTGTGTGCATATGGAGATGATGGGCCGAAAATTGGCAGACTGTCGTCCTCTCCTGTGAGAGGCGTATGTATAAGGATATACGTGACCTGTTTTATTTTTTTATAAAATACGATCGAAGTTTTACCAATTACACAACGTCTTCGTTTCGCAATAAAGATTGTACTGCATAACTAAAAAAATATGTTTATTTATTAATTATCGCGTAATTCCTTCGAAAAAAAGAACGATAACAAATTGCTCAGCGCGTGTAAGAGGACGGGCAAAGGAAAAACGAGCCTCAAGAAAAAATAATAATTGTATCGGCAAAAAGTCATTGCGAGCTAAACGCAGGAGAGCAGCGAAGTGACGCCTATACGGTTGCATCACAGTGAACAAGTCCAGCCGAAAGACATAAACTCGCGCGCGAAAAAAGAAAGAGAAGAAGCTCTTCTACCCACACGCCGGTATGTATCAAGTCCCGATGCGTTCGATAAACGGGTCTGGAGAGGCTGCTGCTGCTGCTGCATTATACAGGGTGTCCAATTCGGAAGCATCTCTCTATCTCTCTCTTCTGTCTCATATACTGCTGTACACATAATTTACGCGAGTTTTTTGCAAGAGGAAGTGTCGCATCGTCGTCATTGTTATATGGGGTATCAGGTGGCGCACGTGAGCGCGAGGTTATGAATTTTAAAGAGCCGGAACGTGTCGAGTTGCGGAATAGGCTACGGTAATCGACGAGGAAGAATTTAAAGATTGGTCGTGTGTGGTTTTGGTGTAATTGCAGGGATGAGCGACGATCTGTGGGTTCGCGAGATTTGTCATGTGTGTGGAGATGTATATGGTTGTGGGGGATAGTATTGGTGTTGCATCGATTATTGATTTTGTATATAGTCGTATACCAAGGTCAGCTTTTCTTTGATAATATAGAGAAACGCGATGCTCAGGAAAATATAGACGGCGAACCGGAAACACTAATTAAAAAAAAATAATCTATTTTTAATTCCACTAAAACCAATACGGCAGAGAGAACGACGTGCGCGGGGGTAGAATAGGTGTAATTAAAAGATTTGCTTTTAGGCGAAAGCGTTGATCCAGGCATATTAGTCATTCGAAATTAACAGAGTATTACGCATATTCTAACTGCTGCTGCGCTGCTGTCGCGCCACACACAGCGCTATCTTAATTCTCAAATATTGAGTGCGTGTGTCTCGCATAAATTTTAACGGTGGGAACGTGACATGCGGAGAACTATATATATACGCACACATACACGTCGTCGTCGGGCCGATGCTATTAGCAGATAATGTTATTGTTCCCCTTCAATTCGTCGCGGCGCACCATACGAAACAATGTATATGACTAATAACGTCTGTTATTACGAGATGGTGGTGTAAATTATGCATATATATATAATATAGACCTGTGACACAACGTCTACATAACAACACACAATATTCTATTATGCGCAGTATATCGACAGATTTTTCGAAATCAAAGCGATGTCGAATAACCGAAGAAACTTTCTCGTTTCTTTGTTTCCTGAAGAAGAGAAAAAAAAATCATCTGACAGCGGAAAAAAGATCGGATTATGCGCGTGAAAGCAAAGCTGCTGGTACGACAAAACAGCGAGTTCGCACGTGCGTGAAAAGTGCAGGCTTTCGAAATCGCGGCACGCGATCTGCCGTCCTCGTCTCGACGGAAGCTGCCTATCGAATTCTTGCTAAGCCGGCAGGTTTGAAGTGGTCCGACATGACAACAGAGGCATCACGAAGTATATATATATATATATATATAAAGAGAGAGAGAGAGAGAGAGAGAGAGAGAGAAAGAGTCTCGATCCCTGAGGCTAGTCGACAGGATGATTTGGAACGTTCCCCAGCGCTTTGTAGGCAGATATCTACCGTCTCTTTGGTTTTGTAATTTTGATCGGACGACTATATTTGCGTTATAATTAATGTTGGGCAAGTTCGCCTGTCTCGATTTGATCGTAATATATAAAGTAGATCACACGTATATTTTTGTTGCGTTGTACGAGTGTATTTTAATTTCCATCGCGATTATGTTTAAAGAGTACACATAGGTATAACTTTTCCTTTCGAATTGTACAACGAGCAGTGGCATACAAAGCAAATTTCCGTCGACTCGTGAAAACGCAGACGCCGCCATAACCGTTATTCTAATTGTTAAATAAACTGTATAATTTGATGCCCCATTAGAGGAATGAAACTAAGCCAGCACTGGCAAATGATATATAACATTGCAAAAGTGTAGCACTGCAGCACAGCGACCGTCAATTATTTTAAACACAGCAACAATCACAGCGGCATGGCTCAAACTCGCACGTTCCCTAAGCACACAGTGAACACAAGATAACACCTTATACACCTTTTTCAAATTAGAAACTAACACTAAACACTGTTAGAATTAAAAATAGCACTCGATTATCTCTTGCTACTATGAATATACTCTAAACTCACAAAGTCTACTCGGAAAAGCCGCCGTCGAGGTGGTTCACGAGTCGCGCGACAAACACGTACTGCCGGTTAGTCTGTGCGATGTACATACACGCGCGAGGTGAAAACGCGGAAAAGCTACTGTCGAGGGCGTAGCCGAGCGTCAAAGTCTCCCCCCCCCCCCTACTTCTCCCCAAAGAGTGTATGTGTCGTGCGCTGCACTTGCCCCCGCTTATCTCGAGCTTATACTCCCTCTACTTTGCTTCCGTTATATATACAGTCAAGGGAAAAAGGACATATTCGCTGACTCGAGCTTGAGGTATGCGAAAGACCGATGTTACCGGGCGAAACAAGCTGACGAACGATCGGATGATGATCGTTAGCTTAATTTTCGATTAGGTGCGTGAGTTTTTTTTATCGCTGAGGTAGGACGTTTAGTCAATGGGTTGCGAGAACTGCGCAATTAAATTTTTATTGCGAATTTTCCTTTCGCGCGAGTATACACCGCAAGTGGGGCTACAAAGTGCAGCTTAGTTTTTAGAAAATAATTACGAAATTTCTTTCGGACGAAAGTTATATATACGCGTTCGGACAACAAGGGCAAACATTCAATTCCAGCTTCCGGATATGACACAAATGACAAAGTGACGCTCGAAAGTCCAACAAACTTTCGTGGACTTCCATAATACGTCACTGAAGCTGTATATTGTAACGAAACTATATTCCTCTGCTAACAAGCTCGAACGATGCTTTTTTCATCGTTTCGCGGAATTTATTGTTGCTAAAGTTCGTTATTATTATGGGTGACTCTTCAATTTCTGCACAACTAATTAATACACGTACCTTTCGAATTTTACCCGTAATAAAAAACTGCAGTTTTTCCTATATGCACGTCTCGCGACAAAACAAGACACATGTTTACCGTGCAATCTAACGAAGCGGAACAGTAGTAGTCGTCGTGCCATATAACGATAAAATTACCCTCCACTTCATTTGACCCATTTTCCCTCACAGCATATATATATATATATATATATATACATCTCGCGCGAAACTTTATGAAAGTTGCTGCGCGTCTTTCTGGCAAAAAGAAGCGCGAGGAACGTCTCTCTTTCTCGTTCTTTTGCGTCATTCGGTATATAATGCGCGAAGGAGCAGCCAAGGTATATAGACACACAGAGTCGCGACCGCGGAATAATAGGAAGAAGAATTCACGCTCGACGAGCCAATTATACACAGCTATATAACGCGACTGTCTTCTCTCTCGTGTCAGGGCCAACTCTCTCGCCGAAGAGCTTAGTTCTTTCTTCCTTTTCTGGCCCTTCCATGTATGTGTAGATATAAGTGTATATATATGCAGGTGTATATCAGAGCGAGATAGAGAGAACAACCCCGGAGACTACACACCGGGCTCTGAACTCTGAAGGTCGACTCGGGAACGACTAGTTTATTATCAGCGAAGAAGATGAAGAAGTAAGGAAGTGTGTATACAGGCGCAGCTATTGGAATTCTCTTCGAGTTTCGCCAGGGATAATAATGTCATTCGAATGATAACGAGGCAACGAAGGAGGAGGAATTACGGACTATCGGAGATTTGAATCTTGTCGTGCACTGAAGCTGAGACGGGATATGAGATTTTCCGCAGCGAGTAGTATAGCAGTTATATATATATGTACATAGCGATTCGTTTGCATGAGTCGACGTATAGGTGGCTAAGTTAATTTGATGGATATGTCGAGGGATATTGAAGCTTTTCAAGCTGATATAGATGTGTACTTCGAGATGCGATAACCAGGGGGAGAGAAGATAGACGCCGGGGTTGAGCAAATAATTAAAAGTTGCCTCTCTGATGATTGATATTAGATCGGCGCTTAATGAGGATCTAATGAATTGGATTGAAGCCCTAAATGGGGCAAATCATCCGAAGTAATTGTGCGATAGATTATTGGTTATAACACTTTCAGATCCTTCTTTTTTAACTCTTCGTTCGATGCGATCACCTTGGAATACATATTTGCAAATGCTGGAGTACTCGAACGACAGTACCGGGGAGATACACGGTGTTGTTTACCAGGAGGTTATGCAAACTTCACTGCAGTGTCTTACGCAATCCAAGTTCCAGGCATGAGAACTGCACAGTCCATCCACTTCGATTGATCCTTGACAAATGGGCTAAGCTAATGACTCAACGACCGAAAAGGAAAATTGCGTATGGCTAAAAGTAATCAGAGCAATTAGATGACTCATCTCAAAGCGCACAACCGATAAACTTGTCGATACAAATCACCTCGTAAACTCGTATACATTTCAACAGCCCATTCCAGAAACCAAACTACGCAAAACCGCCCTAGATCTCAAGAATAGGCCATATATACGTTCCAGTCGCGTTGGCGTCCAAATATCCCCGTCTCTTTTCCCAGACACCAGCTCTCACCTCCGATCTCTACTCGAGCGCATTTAATTCGCAATCGCGATGTACTTCACTTTCACGACGCGACTAGGAGTCGACCTTGAGAGGCCGGAAGCCTACTATGCAGTGCGCAGCAGCTATATCGACTTATGCGACGTCGGCTCGATTTCCGCTTTTCTCTCCGGAGACCTGCAGCAGCAGTAACGGATGAAACTTCGCCTTTGTCGCGTAGATAGGTGTATGTATACATATAGAATAAATCGCGTTTGACGCAATGCAACCTTGACTTGTCGGAGGTGTAATACGCGAGATGTGATGGCTATATAGGTATGTGTATTAAGAGGTGTACAGTACAATGCACGCGTTATATATATACTTATAGAGAGAAATTTCATGCTTGGATTGCGGCGGCGGCGGCTATTTGTGTGAAGCGAGAGCTTATTGTGCCGAGGTTGACTTTTTTTGTTCATACTGTTGTTTCTTCGATGCTGCTGGGTTATGAGCTATTGTTTTGGATTCGATTGTGCGGTTTTTTTTTGTCGAAGCTTTCGAAATTAGAACTGGACACGATCTCGGCGGAAGAAAAAACAACGTCCAGAAAGAAATTTTGAGATTCATTATTTTTAACGCGTTATTATATTATGTTCTTTACCGCGGTCATTTGTGTGAAACCGGTTCGACTGAGAGATCTCGTGGGAGTCATCGAACTTATGTAAACTTTTTGAAATCCTATACGCGCGATTTCTACTCGCCATTTTTTCAGAAATATCAACCATATGTTCTTTCGAAAACCTACACAGTATATAAACTTTCAATAGAAAGTTACGTCGCGTTTCACGAAAAACCGCACCGAAATCGATAATTTACAAGAAGATAAGAACGGACGACCACAAAGCCAAGCTTTTGCCCAATGCACCAGAAGTCCTCGGACCTAATCGTCCGCGAACTGAGCAGAAAAAACAAAAAATAAACAAATCCGGCAGTTCAGTCCTCCGGCAAAACGTCCGTCGCCTCCACTGACAAACCAGTTAACAAGCTAGTATACACAAGTACATCAGCAATTGCGCTGCACGTGCGCTCACGTCTCCTTTCATCTCTTCTGCACCGGCGAGCAGCCTCAGCCCCTGCTCTCAAGAGAGAATTATTTTAACTCTCGTATATTCGAGTGATTTTCTCTTTTACTCCGAAACCGTCCGTTGGCCTCGTGTCTACAGAGTGAGAGAGACGATTAGTCAGCGGTATATGGAGTTGAAACGAAACGCTTTTGTATTAATGAGGCTTGTTTGAAAATGTATTTTTAGACAGCGAGTCGATGCCGCCATATGCGCAAATGTGTGCGCAATGAGCTGTTGCGCTGTATAGTGAGAAATGATGATGATACGTTTGTGCGGCATAGGCAGTTTGAAATTCTTGTAACGTGCAAGCATGTATTTTTTGAATTTTTCAATGATTGCTAATATTGCATCAAACTCTCGGGAAATTTTTGTATAATGGTAGAGAGAGTTGACGTACAGAGATCAAGGATATACTATTGAGCAATAGATATTGCAAGCAATGAATAATATTTTTTTAATTAAATATTTTGAAGGTCTTTTTTGAAATTCATGATAAAGTTTTAACTCGTAAAGATAACTAGCATAATCAACCAAATTAAATGTTCATCAACTGAGGTTTTAAAATCAAATGATACTAGAAAAGATTTTGTCAAAAGATCAGGTGCAGTTACAGCATGAACAACCCAAGCAAGTTCCAAAACGAGGCAGTTTTGGCTTCGGTGGCGTACCGCTATATATACATTCTGTGCGAAGATTTTGATGAGGATTGTAGGAAAGAGCCTGTACGCCACCTATTCGCGCTGACGAGAGACTAGAAGAGTTCGAACCGTAGCGGAATGACTGATGAAAAACTACTTTTGCATTGTATCGCAGTCAACCCATGTACTACACCAAAATCGAAATTATGTTGAAGTTAAATACTGTTCAAATAATTATTTCTATATTTCATCTTTGCAATTAGAACATTTGATTCCGTTAAAAAAAGTCAATCAAAAGCGAATTCGTCTGCATCTTACATAACTGCCTATATAAAGCGTTAATTGACAAAATCGCAGGTAATCAAAAAGATAAATAACAAATGACAGTAATGACACACTATCCAGCGTCTTCTGTATATACAGTATATACGAGTAGAATGAAAAATGCGTTTAATCTAGTCAATGACGCGCAGTAACAACATAATTAGACTCGTCGGAACAGCCCATTTCCTCACTTAAAGCTTTCCAGAAAATTAAAAATCGTCGAGACCTACATGAACAACCTCATCTCAAGCAATCCATCCCATAATGAAAAACACAGAGACAGAGAACGATGGTATAGTATAAGTGTCGCGCTTTTAACAGATAAAAATCGGTAAAAAGTTCGCGGAAGTGAAAGAAAATAAGCTAGCCCTTAAACACACCGGCGTTCGGTTCTCCATTTTTCCTTTTCATCCGGAAACTTTCACGGCGGTTCCTATTGTCTCGTCGATACTCGCGGCTTGTTCTGGTCTGATAATCGATTGTAAAAGGACGAGCGCTGCGACTCCCTCCACATCCGATTTCTAAACGCGAGTATAGTAGTCCAAGCTTTTTATAGAACAGAAGTGTCTCTGATATCAACTGTGAGGAGGGACACATACTGTGTGTGGGAATTTCACATTCGAGATATGTAAGGAAATATCGTTTCAGAATCCAATTGTTGGAAGGGCCATGTATAGAGATAAGTGTATTATACAGTCGCGGAAGGTTATGGAAAGAAATATTAATCATCGCTGCAGCAGCAGCAGCAGCAGCAGCAGTAGTAGCGTATAAGGCGTGGGAAAAGCTTATTTATGTCTCTCGCTATATTGGGCTCGAGCTACTTTGGCCTCACGCACTTCGCATATTGTTCTATACTCTATATACTCTTCCCAAGGAAAATATCGTGCAGCGAAGGTCGTTGCGTATTTTTTTTTAAATTTTATCTCTATGAACTACTTTAATATCCCGAGACACGCGAACTTTGATCGTCGCATAACGATTTTACACACGCCAATGTATATATACATATATATGCGCGGCGCATCCGATCGATCATTAGCATGTGCACGCGCGTATCTCTTCCATGGAAATTTTTCTTTTTTTTCTCGCTCTCTATCTCGCACGTGCGAATGTATGGGTAAAGGTACTTTGAAATATAAATAGGAAATCCGCCGAGTATACAGGAAACAGACCGACGATTATGCTTATTCAATTCGCGGATGAAGAGCTGTCTCCTTCGGTGCCTCTGCTGCGATGTAGATATTTAAGTTATTTTTTTAAAATTCGATTTATTCAAGAGTGATCTATATTTAAAATTATTTTTAGAAACTGAACTACAATGTGATCCTGATATAAGTACTTATTGTTTTATATACACTATATAACTCGACAATATAAACGTAATGGACAACGATAAAATTACTCAATTGAAATCTCTCCGCATCACTAGTTCT
Organism: Muscidifurax raptorellus; assembly: GCA_020010945.3. Taxonomy (NCBI): domain Eukaryota; kingdom Metazoa; phylum Arthropoda; class Insecta; order Hymenoptera; family Pteromalidae; genus Muscidifurax; species Muscidifurax raptorellus. The sequence continues at coordinate 37,313,134 of CM052078.1, read as the reverse complement.
CCGACGTATCCTTGTAAATTAAAATCTAATGCCCATTAAACGTTGACAATGCGCGAACCAGCCTTGAAAGCAATTTCTAATCGGAGAATCCTCGAACACAGTATAATGAAAAATTCATTTCTGTTTACTCGTTTTCCGGAAGTATCTAAATAAGCTGATTACGCGACACAAATTTTTTTCCACGCACCGATGGCTTTTACGCAATTTTTTTTTATATACACTCCACAGAGAAACATTAACCAGGCCGTGGAGAGTTTCGTAAGAATCCTTCATCAGTGCAGCTCTCGAATCTGTCACAAAAGAAAATCTCCTTTCCATTCCATATGAAATTTTTTGCTGCACATCTTCCTGTGCACGCACGTCGCAATGACAAAGCTCTCTCTCGCTTGAAACCAACTTTTCCCGGCCTCTCTCTCTCTCTCTCTCTCTCTATATGTGTATGTATATATATATATATATATATATATATATTTCACTGTGCCAGGAGAGAGAAAAAGAGCGGAATTGGTTCTCGACGCAAAAGGAGAGAAGAAAAAGCGCAGCATCGTCTGTGCGAGAATAAGAAAGACACGATTTTCCACAGCTGAGAACTATGAGACCGCTTGATCGCTCTCCATTATTCCACCTCATCGTACAGTTTATAATTTTATTTCCTTTTGTTTCTACTCCCGCCGCCGCTTATCGAGCAGGCATATATGTATAGGTGCATGTATATATATATATATAGAGTGAGAGAGGTGCACATGCCCCGGAGCTTTTTCGCTTTATCGCTCGAGCTTTTTCTCTTTGCTCCTATACTGCTTTAATTTTATGGTCATTTTATTTGACGCGAATTTCTTCTTGCTAATATAGTCTGTACCGAGATGTGAAATCGATATATCCGTATGGTGTACCGGATTTCGATCATGTGGCTTTGACTCGAGAGCTGAGTTCTCGCTTGCGACTAGCGGATAAATAGTCTATATACATCGTTGAATGAATTTCATGAGCTTGTCCATAACAGTGCATAACACAAGAAACAAGGAAGAAGGTTAAACGTACAATTTGCAACAACGCACACACATACACACTTTCCCGAGAAAAGCACAGATCGATAGGTATAATGCAAACGGTTTTCACCTTGAAGAGCTCTACCATCAAGCTTTTAACGCTCGCATCCTTAATTATACTATAACCATAATATTTGTATATCCTTATCTCCCACATCAGAAAAATGTCACCCAGCAATTAGCCTAATTTCCACCACCAACGAATCCCATCACCTCGAATTAAAAAAAAATATGTATATATATTCTCCGCACGCAACGCGCGCGATCAGCTCTGAATTTAGAACTCAAGACTCGCGCGCACATAAGAGAAAAGAAACTCGCGGAGAAATTCACAACAGATGTGCATTACATGTATTTTCCTAGAGCGCGTGAGTAAGTACAGCGCACACGTGGTGTATGTGTGTCTGTACTTATACGTATTATATATACTGGACACGAGAGCGGCGCTCGTGAAAAGAGAAAGAGAGGCGGTGGCGGCGAATATAACTGCGGGGCAGGTGCTGCTCGGTCTTGTGCGACACGACGATTACCTGCGCCGCTGCTGCCGCTGACTATACGATTAAGCGAGTCACTGGCCGCAAGTTTTCTGGCGACGCGTGTACGTACCTACTGGATTGTTTGAATTGCACGCTTGGGAGAAGAGTCCTTGGCTTAGGTGGATTTCCATGTTCGAGGTGTTTTTTTCCTCTCTCTTTTTCTCTCGACTTTGCTTTTTTCGATGTAATGAGTGGAATTTGATGCAGAGGTGATTGTTTGCGAGTCGTTGGATAGTTAAAATGAGTTTGTGTATCTTTTCCTTGATCTGGTATATGAATTTGCAGAGGTATGTGTAACAACAGGAAGACTGAAATTATTTTGAAAAAAAAAAATTGCCGAGTCAATTGTGGTTTGATCATTGAACTCTCGGCTGACCCGCGAGCATTGTGTTTTCGTAGAACGAAATGTGATATGAATCGCAAATTAAATGTTAAAATAGGACTACGCAAGGTCTGCGTATCGAATGCGTGGAAAACTGGAAACCAGAAAGTTATATTAGTTCGTTAAACTAATTTAAATAGAGTATAGCGTAAAAATTAAAAAATGAATTTGCATCACAGTAATTAAGTATAATCTTTACTAATCAATTTTAAGATTTTATATTTTAGTTAGAATGAATTTACACCTATTGCTCAGATTAAAATACACATTACACACTTTACACCACTTCCAGACTTTACAGTTTCAGATTTAGATTTAGAGAGATGGCAGAAAATCGATTTGAAGATGCAGAGTATAACCATTAACTTACTGACTCAAATCAATTACGCGCATTATCTGGTTATTTATTATAGGCCGTGAGAGACTGGATAAGCAGAAAATAATCGAAAAAAATCTCAGTTATAACGGATCATGTATAGCAGATCTTGAAGCAGCTAGTTTCTAAACTGGTTGAAAGACCTTAACCCCAGTCGGGCTCCAGCTTACGTAAATGAAGTTCAAGTTCTTTCCGCAGTCTGATCACTATAATCGAGACTTTGAATAACATAACGTAATTGTTCCGACCTTGGGAACGCGAAAAAATACATCCTTATCCATCGTTTTCCTATTAAAAACTCAATCCTTCAAGAAACCTTGTTTCCATACTCGGTGCACCATACAATCTGCACATTATAAGGCAAAGGAAAATCCGAATACCGTTTATTCCCAGAATATATTATAACAACGCACGCACGTGTAAATCCGTATTCGATCGTTTTCTCACAATATACAACGATCGATTTCCCCAATCGCGCTCATTTCAATATTCAGAGTCTCGCATTATTTCCACGAGAACAACCCCGCCCTGAATAATTGGCAGAGATCTAGTCCACGTGGTTTGTTGTGTTGCCCAACGCTTATATATATATATATATATATAGCTTCGTTAATACACGAATATCAATCATCATTCGTCTCCATTACGAGAGTCGTCTCCGATTTCTTTTGGGGGCGTTTTGACGAATTCGATGCGCTCTTTATGCTACACATATAATGTATATGGGATTAGGCTTTTTGGGAACTGATGTGTTTAAGCGCTAACGGCGCGACTCTGAGAGGTCTACATATGAAAAATTGAAAGTGTTTGAAGGTGAGTGTGTGGAGTTGGCCTTAATTGAATTAGGTTTTGTCTATGTGCGGCACACAGTGATGAATTATGAGATCTAAAGTGTATAATGCGGTGTTAAAAAAGGTTTTGAAAAAGTTTTCATTTTCAAGCAACGACCTGATTTCATGAGTCATCGATCAATGGCACGTCGATTTCCATTATTAAAACTTTCTCGACTCTCCATTTGTACCGATCTTTTTTTCCTACGCGACTTTGAGTTTCCTATATACGGTATAAAACTATATATACTAAACGTGAAATTGTTTAGACGCGTGTAGCAACATCTTTATCATCGTTCACCGAGAAAACACTCCAACAAAATGAAAAAACGAAATCGCAACGGTGAAAGTATTTTACAACATGCACATCCGCGAATATACCGACTCCTATACATTACGATGTGTTTTCTCTAATTAACTTCCTCTTCGTCCCGTTTTATTACAGCAATTCCGTACACATACACATCAGCGCTTTAATACGCTTCATTTTACACTTCCTCCAAAGTAATCCAACCAATAATCCTCGCACAAATCATTGTGAACAAGCAAACAAAATCTATACAAACTCTCTCTTATATCGATACATACATACACCACATACAGCAATATAACCGATACCGTAACGCATAACAGTATATATATTATAAGCGAATAATTATCAACATACGTTAAAATATATGCACATATACAAGCTTGCGCAAACCCGATGGTTCTTACGGTACAACCGCACCTCTTCTACATCTAAAACAAAGTCTCTGCTCTCGTGCACTTGATCCACCGTTCATATATATATTCAAATAATAAAAGAAAGTAGTCCACGCGCTGCACATTACACCAGCAGCAGCAACAGCAGCTCTCCTATACCTGGCAACGCGATAAACTCGAGATCCAAGAATATATACAGAGGTGGCCGACGACGGGAAAACCGGTAAAAGAAAATGTCACGATCCTCGTCGGTTATGCAGCTCACACAGAGCGAGCGAGTGAGCCTATACCTGCTCGCGAGAGATATATCCGTGAGCGGATGAGATCACGACGCCTTTCGAAAGTAACTGGTATATATACATGTAGCTATATGGGCCTACTCCATACTCTTTCTGTCTGTGTGTGTGTGTGTGTGTGCATGCGTTTGCGTATGATATACATAAGACGCGAAATAAATGCCGCGTAGCAAGTTTTCCTCTCTCGGGATGAAAATGGCCTGGTTAGCATCACAAAAGGTCGCGAGGCATTTATTTCTTTACAATATCTCACTCTTTCCTGGGAACAGTATCGAAAGGGGATATAACATGCACGTGAACACGTTCTGTGTGGCTAATAAGGCGACCATATATATATATATATATATATACGCGAGGAAAAACAGAGAGTCGTTGTATATAGCAGTGCTTATCGCGAGGCGCACGGAATTGAATTGTCGCCCGGTTATGATTTATCGCTGCTTTTGCGGAATTGCGCGAGGCGTTTTTCAATTAGTTCGAGGTATGCGCGCTTGCAAGCTTGTCCCGATTCTTTTTATCTTTTCGAACAAATATAAGCTCGAGTGCGAGAAAGAGAGAGGGAGCTCGTTTCTAACTTTATTGAGGCGGTAGATGTGCGAGAAATTCTCTTCGTGTATATAGAAAAAGAAGGGTTCGATAGTGCACTGAACTCTGATGCTTTATATGTACGTACTCATGGAGCATAATATAGTGACATAAATTCAGCCGACGTATAGACAAAGAAAGTATAGGATAAAGAAGAGGCCAAGAAAGCGATGATAACATAAAGTACTATTGAGGAAAATTTTATCATCAATATAACCACGGAGAGATCTTTCCGCGCAATAACAATCATTCTTAAATACACCCCAATCAACAGCATCACATCCACCTCGCACACCCCAGTGCCCATACATCATAACCCCCAACGAACAGCAGCAACAACGGTCCAAAAAGAAAGCAATTACGCCCACGTACAATTGGCTCCCCCTCTGCTACCGCGGTATAAGCAAGCCATAACGGCAAAAACACAGAGAAAAGAAAAAAAGAGTACACAGCTGAACAAAATCGAAGAGGGTCAAGCGAGCCCACCCAATTTCGTCACCTCTCTCTCACTCACATACTTGCTCGAGAACTCGTTAACGATACATCCTCCCGACCGGCTCTTTCATGTGGCACCGCAGGTGATCGTCCCGCTTATTATAACATCTATACCTCTTTCCTATCCATATATTCATATACACAACACGCGCAGAACGTGCGCGCCTACAACAAAGTCGAAATTATTATTATTGTTATTACTATTTTATTCTCCGCTCGGCTGGTCTCTCCTATAGCAGGAAGTTTCCCAACGGCACACACATATATATATATACATGCAGCGCACACCTGTCAGGAAATCGACGACGCGGCGGCTGATACGCTCGACGTGCTGCACGCGCGAGTCGTGTGGGTGTCGCTGTATGGACTCATGTGTATTAGTACTGCATGTGTTGTATATGTATATAGTCGCGGTGGATAGACGCTAATCGTAAACAGAGAGAGTAGGCGACGACGGTTTTGCTCGTTCTGTGGTCTCGAAATGAGATAATATTCGCTCGGGATCCGTCTGCATACATAATTATGGTTTGCTGCGTAATTGCGCGGCTTTATAGGTATGTATGTGTGAGTGTGTGTGATGATGGCGATAGACGGGATGTTTCGATTTTTTTGAGCTTTTCCGGTAGGAGGTGTAATGCGGCTTAATTAACAGGATACCGGATGTGCAATGTGTGTGAGTATCGGGTGGAATTGTTTCCGTGTTATGTGTCTGCGGGATATGAATAATCGGACTTTTAACTTGCTGTGTTGTATTATTGTAATTTTTCATTCTTGATGATGATGCTAATGGAAGTAATTTTCAGGCATTTCCAAACGCAGGAAATCCTATAGATTTTGCAAGAACAGGAGAAGAGAGATAATTTCTTTGGTTTCACTGAATTTTCTTCGAATTATCTGTACGGGAGATAGCGATTAAGGTGATTCATCGACTTAATCTTGGACATAAATCTGTAAAACCGTGCATGAAGTCCGGCAAACAGGGCTCGGATCATCAATACGAACATTTTTCCTGATTATAGTAAATATTTAGCTGATGTTGTGCTTCACGCGTATACACTTATTGTTAACCGAATGTTTGTCCATATCTTTCGAACCAAAATAATAATAATTAGTTCTTCATTGAAAGATATTGCAAAATCCATGCGCACGCAATAACGATCATTTACAGAGTCTCCAGAGTCCGATAATATCGAGTTGAAGAACTGTTTAAAAACGCGTCTCGTGTGATGTCTACTCAATTGCTAATTAACAGCTGTGCGACATCTCACTGCAAGGGAAAATTCTTCGATAAAACCGGCTGACCCCGATTAACTCGCACTCTCAGTCTAATTAAAATGCCGCGCGACTTGAGGCGTCAAATTTTTTTCACTGATTGACCGGTCAAGAAGTCCAGAAAGTTTACGAAAGGGGACTCTGAGTCAATCCGTATACATTCTAGAGTGATTTTGTATGTTTTTGTTAGAAATTAACTGTGGAAATGTGCCTTAACTCGAGAGTGCGAACTTTTTACTTAAACTTTTTAGGCCAAGTTTTGGCATACGAGCCAAGTTCATCCGGAACTGTGCACATGTCTTTAAGTTTAGAAGCAGCAGCTGCCAAGAACCTTTTTCCATCGATCCTCCAACGTAATTTCATTTTTACGTAGTTTAGAATAGTTGAGAGAGGGTTTTTCAAGGTGACGTTCACTGCGAAAGTTTAATGAGAAAGGGGAACGTTTTGGTGAAAATCGAATGATGTTGGACCTTCAGTTTGGATCTACTTTTAATCTCGTAACTTACTGGAGCGAATGTGAATGTATATTTATCCTCGTTTCAGTTTAACTTCGAGAACTCACCTGAAACATAAAAACAAAAATACATCAACAACAGTGTATCTCATTAACATTTCACTACGTGCACCATCAGAACAAACAATCATATAAAATCATTCCACACCATCAGGCTTCATCCCAATACACAGGCAGTCCAAAAATTAAGGTCGTTATCGAAGCGTGCGTTGCCCTCTCGACAAACACAGTTTACGTTAAAAAAAAAGCTAGCAGGAGACCTAAGAGATAAACTTTCTCGCTTGGAAGGGTCAGAAGCAGCATCAGACACGTGCGGGATATAAAGGATGGAGGTCGTAAAAAACGCCCGCACGAGAGTATAGAACTACTGCAGACAGAGAGAAACTGAAGTCGATAAGACGAGGGGCTTCTTGTTTGCCTGTCGAATTTTCTGGGGGAGTCGACTTCTTCTGGTTCTCAGTGGAATAAACAGCAGTGATCTACAGAGAGAAGTCGGTGGTGTGTTCTTTTTCGGATGCCTCTGTGTGATTTTTGGCATTATCGCCTCTCTGTGCGATTGATTCAACATTGACAGTTGGTTGGGTTGTTGGAAGTGTGTTTGAGTTATGAAAGATTGGGGTGGACCAAGTTTCCAAGTTTTGCTAGGATTGATTCAGGAACAAATTCTAATGGAGAAGTTTGTACATAATATTAGGATTTTTTCGCCGCACCAATAAAGTTATGTAGATTTTTTAATAAATGCTCTAATTTATCTGCATAAAATACATTATATTTTGTTAATTAATTAACACCATAAATTTACAAACTATATATACTTCGTCCCTAACACTACATCAACTATATATCATCGATTTTCCATTAATTCCCTAAGCCATCTATTGAGATCCTGTGTACCGAGCTAATAAATTTGTAAAATTTTGCTGGGGTACACGAAGGTATCGAGAAACAATATTGCAATTCCTAGCTCTACAAATTGTGCACAACGTATGCAATATACATAGACGATATTTAAATCAACTTCTGCCCTATACCTATACATCGATTTCCATATGCAAGTTACCGCGGCAGCCTTTCACTCCAAAGCTCGGTATCAGCGTTCAAAATGCCGCACTTATTGTATCATTAGACGTTTAGAAATCGGAATTATCTAGATCACACGGTTTGGCTTATGATTCGTATACGTTGGAAATGATACACTGCAGAAAGAGAGTGAGTGAGAGAGGCTACGTGAATATAAGTATGCGGTGGCTTATCATCGATAGCGAGAGCAAACTGTAGGCTCGTAAAAAAATAACGTCAGGGTCTGCTTATCTGACGGTGGCAGTCAAGCCAGACCGAATATAGTTGTATATGTATACTGATTTCATTGTAACACTTCATGGCTTGACAACAAGAATTTGAGATTCATATTTCGTTATTCTGATAACTGAATATTATAGAAATGTTAAAAGCTAATAATTTATTTTTAAAGTCATTTAAATTAATTTTCATTATGCAGACCAAGCTGTGATATTCTCACAGTCGCTGATCTATAAGAGTAATATCTTATAATAACTTTGCAAAAAAAAGATAGATTATAAGTAGATGGCTGATGTGTTTCATTCTCTCATAAGTGAATTAGAGTCTTCCTTTATTACAGTTTTATTTTAGTTCGTGTGTACAATAATTTATTCCTCACAATAAATTCCACCAGTACACAAAAAAGTATATATTCAAGCAGCTAAATTATTCCGAGAAACTGCATCTCTTTTCCTAGCCGAATAAAAAAAAAGCAAACGCCTCTGAAAAGCCAAACTTTTTATCCGCGAATCCATTTTCCAGTCGTTAGCCTCGCCGAAAAATCAAGCAAAAAACTCTCTCTGCCAAAGCTCGACGATCAGCGAAGCACATCGCGGAAAAGCCTCAGAGCGCGCTCGAACCTACTCATCCAAAATTAACCAATTCCCCCTATATATATATATCTATATGGTGCAGCAAAATAGGAAGCCGGAAAAAGAGAAACAAATATAACAAACCCTCCCGATAAATTATCATTGTCCAGTCTCCAGATCGATAACCCCCTTCTTTCTCCTCGTCGTCGACGAGAGAGTTCATCGCACCCGGTTGAAAATTCTCTCTCTATACTCGCGTACATATATTATGGTCTCGACCAAAATAAGCGCTGTATATACCGAAAACAACGTGTAACCGTTTGCGCATCGATTTTATCGCAGAACACGCGATGAGAGAAAGAGAAGAGAGTCTGCGTTCTCTGTTGTCGTCCTCGTCGCGTATTTTCATCCGACTTCCTGCTTCCAATAAATAAAGCACATAATGCGCGCACGAGCCGTGATGAGGCTAGTGGCGTGAAAAGACTTGCTCTCTCACTTTGTCCTCTTCCGCCCCCCCCCCCCCTTTTATTTTTCTCTGTCTTCCTCGTCCGCTCGATGCGATCGCTTTTGTTACTGCCATATATACTATGCTTTCCCTTTTTCGAGGGGGGAAATGCTGATGATTCGCTCTCGATCTGAATGATATTAACATTGTCTGCGCGCTGTGTGCGGGTGACGCAGTAACTTTGGCGTTACGCTGATTAATTGCCCTCCCCCTTTTTTGTTTTTGTTCTCTTGTGCCGGTAGCGATAGAATTGTATATATTAATTTTAATATATACATATGCAGGCATATTATAAAGAATCGTTCATGACAACAAGTGTAAATAGAGCATTATCTCGGCTGAAAATCAATTCGTGGTATAGTAGAAGACAGAAATAACCGCGACAAAGGTGGAAAGATATGTATTATAGCTGTGTTATACGTATATGTAGACTGGAACCGTGTACACATACCTAATACAAGTATAATACTCGAGTTCGCACAGACAAAAGATTGTTTATTGCGGCTGCAAAACTGTGTTACTGTCACACATATTACTGCGCTCTCTCCCTCAGCACGCGTTGTTAAACTTAATGTCAGTATATATACATCTACTTTAAAAATGTTAACTGGTCCACACAACCGTCAATAAACGTCAGTCTACTGTCTCGAAAATGGACATCGAACTACATGACGAACTAGTATATATACACAAATTTTGTTTCTGACTAGCAGCGAGATATAGAAATCGCAATTAGCCTGTGTGTCTCGACATCGAGTACTGAAAGGTTAGCCGACGCTATATAAGTCATCAGCAAAACAGCTCTCGGCATTTTCAGCACTTACCGGCGGAGAACTAAGTTTAATTAAAAGCTTTTTGAATCTAATCGATCCTCTGGGCCAGATAATGAAGGGCTGACGTGTTCAACCGCAACCGCTTTCTGCAGAGTCGTCGTAGAGAATACGCGATATATATAGACGAGTGTATAACACGAAATTTCAATCGCGAGGTGCTTTTTTTACATTGAAAACTTCCGACCCACTTTGGAGGAGATGGAGATTTAGAACGGTTAAATAATCTGCTGCTGGTGCAGATTATTCGAGGAACGAATCAGGCACAAACTCATTGACCATCGGGGACATCAGCTGCGCGACGACTCATATTTCTATTAAGGAGATATATCAGCTTCTGCCTGAACAAACCTCAATCGATTTGCTTACAATCATTAAAGAAAAACAAAGCAACTCAAGTCAATCAGACGCTAAAAAAAATTAACAAATTACACGCGACGCGACAACTTGAGGCCATCCGATAAATCCGCATCGCTGATGGTATTCTTCGAGAAAAAATAAAACACTGGCCTCCATTCCGCAATAAAGCTTCCATCCAATATTCATCGCGAGCAGTAGTAGCCCAACACAGTCGCTCCTCGCTCTTTCACACGCACGCATATATATAGCCTTCCTTTTCCCTTTTCTTTTTTTCTATAGCTTGTTCATATAGCAGCCGCCGCAACGCATCACGTGGCCGTAATAACGCCGGGGAATTGACCGGTCGTCGTCGTCGCGCGAGACTATACGTTCACAGCTATAGAACACACAACAACCGTATGTATATATATATGTGTGTGTGTATATACATACGAAACGCCTCCGTCGCCGATCAATTAACTCGAGGCGCCCGGGAGAGAGTTTAACGACTCTTCACGCTCGCGACTCTCGTGAATTTTCAAACGACGAGGTGCAGTGTGTATAGTTTAGTGTCTCGAGGAGAATGCAAGGAAGTGTGTGTGTGCGCGCGCGAGGGAGAAATTGTCAGTAGTTTGCGTGGGGTGAGTGAGCTTGTGAGATTGTGTGGCGCGTGTTGGTGTATATTATTGATGTGGCGACGCTAGTTCTAATTGGACCGTGAGCGCGAATGAATTATTGCATGTGAATTTGAGTTGGAGAGAAAAATAACGAGTTGTTAATACAGTTGTTTTTGAAAAGTTACAATATGCGTGTGCAAACTTCGAATGAATTCAAAGAAGGAAACTTAAAAGACCGTTTTCCTTGGAAGAAACTACCTCTCCAATATTGATAGCAGCCTGAAAAGTTGCAAAATCGCGTATATAAACATCAGACAGACAGTGCAAACAGAAGCCATATAGCCTCGGTAAAGGAAGTTTCAATCGTCATATCCATCTCCGATATGCATTATTGAAAGCTATTCGATTTCACTCAATTTTTATTTCCACGCACTGCTAGAGAAGCTGCTCTATACACGCTCCGCTACCCTCACTCGCGAACCACCTATTCATCGTCACAGTCAGCTGAACTTGACTACGATATATATATATATATATATAGAAGGTACTCCGCTATACGATTCCTATATATACACACATACCTCCAAGAGAATTGCCTTCGTTTCCAAGTTTATATACGCAGGATTAAGTCGTTTTCCCCCTTTTGTCTGTAACTACGCCTCGACAAGGAATAATATATATATATAGACAATACCTTCTATCTACTGTCGTTAACGGTCCCTGCCTTTTCCCCTCGAGATTTGCATTTTCACGATGCCATTTTGAGAGGCTGAAACGCGTACATCTTCTCCCATATGATTCAATGCTGATTATGCCAATTTCAGAGACTCCGTTGGAATTATACTCGATTTTGTTTGCAGGTTGAGGATGGTGGTGTCGATCGATATAAAGCGAACTTTTTCAAATTCTGTGCGGTAGTTTTGAAAGAGATAAATTATTGTAATGATCTCATCTATTTCTAACGCTAACTGCGCTCTTTTGAGATATGTATGTTCGAAATTTTTTTGAAATTCTTATGCGTATCAGTTGGTGTGCCAATATTTTGTCCGAGTTTGGCTTTCATAATGCGCCGAGCAAATATTTATGCTTGCTATACAGATTCGCCAACCGGCGGTGTAATAATGTGTATTGAAACTAATGACCGGGATTTCGCGAGCGTGTCCGATGCAGAAGCTAAATATTTCAGTGTTTTAAATTATTGTTTTGTGATGTCTGTGGAAGTATCAGAAGAAATATTTTATTGCCGAGACAGCTTCTTTTGTTTATTGTGCTATGCAACTTAGTTTCTAATAAAAATTCCTTACAATATTCATAAAAAATCTCTTAATCCTAAGCTATGTGAAAATCCCACACCTGAAAAGCAAAAAAAAAAACTTCAATAAAACCAAAACACTCAAGCAAACCTTACAGAGCACAGAGCACTCAGCGCTAAAACTCGACATCGCAATCTCATTTCAGGAAAACTCGGCTCGCCTCTTCCTCTCAATTGACGACAATTGGATTCAACCATCGCCGCATCCTATAGTGGCCGATGCTCCGAGAGCATCAGAGACGACGACGACGGAGCAAAATATATATATAAGAAGGACAAAACAACGTGAGACCTTCGATGAAAGTCCACGCTAGATCGCGATTCTGCGCTGATGATAAAAGTGACGTTGTATAGGAGAGCGTACACTCTTTAAATTTCTAATAATGAAAATTATATTAATCATGGTAGTAAACACATTTTTCACTTTGAAAATAGTAGAAGCATCATTGTTTATATTCACTACTTAAGACAGTGTATATTGACGGATTTTTGTAGTGAATATTCACTGTTTAATTAAAAAAGAACTTTGCCTCGAACCTTGGCCCAGTATTGTGGAGGGATTAGATTACTCCAGAAGTACTGGGAGAATTTAAACAAAAAAATTGAGGAAGATTTTTGGTAAGTAGCAAAATAACGCTCATTAATTTTGAGTGCTTTGATGGAGTACAATATAATATAGTGTACACATTAGCCTGAGTATAGAATTTTAGTGTGATAATGTTCACAGAGGCATCTATAGCTATGTCTACATACCACGTAAGTCAGTTTTTGAGAAAATCGAGTTAGCTACTCTCTCTCTCTCTCTCTCTCTCTCTCTCTCTCTCTCTCTCTCTCTCTCTCTCTCTCCACAATACTGTTAAGGATCGATCAAAAGCTATCTTTATGCACGTACATTATACATGTATACCTGCAAGCTTATCATGGATATTATCACCGAAACAATGTTGCATTATCGCATTTTTCAAAAATATATTATAACGAGAGTAAAGAATTTTTAAATACTCCGAATAACTATACACTGATGAACTTTCAAACGCCTGCCATTCAACAACATACCATCCAACGCGCAATTTCTCTGCATCCATGCACCCCTCTCACACAACAATGTGGCCTCAGTCAACAAGCAGAAAGATCAAGACCACTACCCCGTCAATACCTTTATCGACATCAGCTATACCTCCTCATCTGCACAATATATAATACCCAGTACTTCACAGACATACGCGGACCCGGGAAATAGAATTCCTCTCTGGTTGTGAGCTTGACCGCAGCAGTACGAGTGTACGCAACGGCGGTATAGCGAGGATGTATATCCTGGCTCGGCGCGTATAGCCTTGACCCTTTTTCCCTCTTGCGGTTGGATCTACGTGCGCGTATACCTTGGGGGGGAGAGAGAGAGAACAGTCCTGGCGGGGGATGATGCTTCCTCTCTTTCTCTCTCTCTCTCTTGCGAGGACGTTTGCGCGCAGGGAAAATTCGATAGAGCGCTGCCAAAGTCTTCGGGGGGCGAGGGCCGTGACGCGTGTGCGCCGGAGGAGAGAGATTTGACCAAGGTCACACACCACTGCGAGAAGGGATGATATGGCTGCTTTGAAGAGAGGGGGAGGATATTCTTTGCTTGGAGTATGTTTTGACGAGTGAAAGATGTTGGGATTTTCCGGAAGAATCCTTCTCTCTCTCTCTGTCGTCTGTTTAGTGTAATGGAAGAGATTTTTCATTCTCTGGAAATTTTTTTGAGATAAAAATGCGCGTTTGCTTTGTATAAAATATAACGTAATTTTTAATTTCTTGAATCATTGAAAAAGCACTGGTGACGTTGTATTATGTGAAAAAATTTGCCCGAAACAGATTAGACTTTGAGATGCCGAAGAGCAAACTAATAGCATAAGAAAGGGGTGTAAAAAAGGTAGCTTCTACTTTTGATAGCCACATTTAATCAATTTACCTTATTCAGAAGAGAAGAAATTCAATAATGTTCAAGACGTATCGGTATAAAAGAAGATTGCTATACATACTGCACGAATGTAATTTTTTCTGACAAACGATTTATTGCTCTCTGTTATATATACAACGGATTTCATCAATTCCGTGGCACTTTATTTACAGAATTTTAATAACACCTTGTATGGAAGCACTTGATATTGAAATTTCGAATATGCAGACTCCGGATGCAAATGCAGTATTACAGTCTCATGGAAATTGGCTTCGATTTCTACGAAATTACGTAGTGGAAAGAAATCTGCACAAGAACACGCGAAGGTTAATTATTCGCGTAGACAATTTCACATCGTAAAAGATGGAAATGCATATGCATTCGCCCTTTACATTACTAATATTGAAATCAACTACCTTCAAACGACCCATTCGATCATGCATCATTTATCAAACTTCATTAATCATCTACTTTGCAAAAACCTCTCAATATTTTTTTCCATAAATCCATCGCCTGCTGCAACAACCTTAACAAGAAACCGCGTTCGTGTGTTTCGCAATGCACCTCAGACCTACATCCATCCAAAAGGAAGAAGATATTGTGGAGGCAGGTATATTCATAAGGCGTGAGTCGAGGATTTTCAAATTTAAATAGAGCCTATATCCGCCTCGCAGCAATAATTGACGCCTATACACGTTTCGGAATTTTACGACGTCGCAAGGATCACGTATAATCCGCGCGCGGCCTTTTCAATTCTATCCCTTCTAATTCAGCATTGCACGAACCGATGATAAAACGATATAAAACCCCTCGATCCCTTTATATTATCATCGGGGGATTTTTAGCCTACACGTGAGCTGGCATCGAGAGAGGAATACCAAATGCACATGTGTATAATACTATACCCTTTTTGCAGGCAGTGAAAAGTCGTAAAGCTTCTTCTCTCTCTCTCTTTCTTTCTTTTCATCGATGACTCCGAAATTTTTACGATCTGCAGCCAGTAGAGGTCATGAGCCTTCGTCACTCAGCGAGAAGACAAGACTCGGAGGGTAGTAAAAAGGTTTACGGCTCTTTCTTCGCGGGCTCGCGGTGAACCGACTGTTAAGGTTTTACATCTTTCGGCGCGCGCATATTGGAAATTCAAATTTGCCCGCACACGGGAAATTCGAAATTTCGGCCGCAGCAATAAACCTGCAAATCTTTCTCTCTCGAGAGAGAGGCTCTTATTTTGGAGGCTTTGGCATTGTTGGATTGCACATTCGCGTGCTTGAGTGTGGGGAATATAATGGCTTTATCATGTATATATACGATTTGATGTATTTATTGTACTTTGTACGTATATAGAGGGGCAAAAGCGTGTTATACAACCGGGAAAAGCTGACAGGTAAGGGAATGTCAATAATTATCGATATCCAATTAAGCCAAATGCACGGCGTGAGGTGAGTGAGTGCATATGAGCGGAAGCCAGACGCACGAGCTGAACGTGTACACAATAACGGTGAATAATTGATAATTCTACAAATTCTCGTTATTCTCGCGCCACAAGCTCGAATCAGATCGAGCAGAAATACGTTTCGGTTATAAGTGTTGAATGTCAATGATTAAAATTGTATCACAAGTGTATGATAATAGAGTTACTACCGGCACGAGACGAGAGAGAAGGTCGACGTACTCAGCTTGCATTGATTACAATGAAATTCTTAATTCGATATTCAAATCAGTGGCAAAGTTTTCGCGAAATAAGTAGACGCACGATTTAATCAATGCGAATTTCTGAACCTGTAATCTGATCGTTATCGTCAGTTTGAGGTAACAATTGATAATTGCTTATTATACACTAGAAGTTCAGGTATCTTTTCTTGTTCGAGTGAATGTTGGACTAAATATTGTTATCATCTGAATTTTTCTAGACAGCGGCTTATAAACAAGGTTTATCAGCAAGATGGCTCGTTAATCAATCCAAATATTCTGATCTCAACCATATGCCTTACACAATTTCATTTATCTATAATAACAAAAGATACGGGCGCGTTATATATTTTTTTACATAATATCAAACAAAGTTTATTAACAACTTCACTATACACGTTTTTACCACCCTTTTTACATCGAATAAAAGTCTTTTACATTACATCTACATTATAACGGCACCTGCCACACACTTTTTTCGTACTACGTGCGTATAAAAAAATTACCTCGAGCAGAGGCAGAAGGTACTTTTTCCACTAGACAAAATAAAATCCAGCCGCAGACCATCGCTTCTCCATCACGTCACACGCAAGACTATTCTTTATTTTTATATTCATTGTCGCGCCGCACAAAATTGTACCAGGCGCATATAAAGAGCAGTTTTTACCGGTTTATTGTGTACTCGAGAGACTCGTTCCCGGCAAAGAGTCTAACCCTTGGCAGAAGAAGAAGAAAAACCCGCTGAATGGGTGGAAATGCCGTTAGATTCTCGTCGACATTCATTACCATTGACCTAGAGAAAGAAAAGTTTTCCTCTCGTATATATATAACGAACAACTGCAATAGCAACAACATATCAGTGTATGTAGGTATATATAATGTGTAATGTGAGGCAAGCGTTACAGCGGTACATTTTAATTTATTCGGTCTGGCAGTTTTCTTGACTGCACATCAGCAGCGCTGATTCTTTTGAGAGCGTGTCGTCGATGCCGACAATGTTGTTGAGGATTGAAATGGTTTTAAAGTTGAGCGAGGATTTTGATATTAATGCGGATTGGTAATATTTTAATTTTGCTGTAGAGGAAGTATGATTTATCGTACTAGCATTGAAGTTAACATATAACATATTTTATTATGAAGTTTTCTTTGTTACGTTGACGTATATCATGGCGTAGTAAAATTTATAAGCATTGGATTACTCCGTTAGTTTACAATTGCAATAAGTTGAGAGAGAAATAGGATATGGCGTGATAATAAAGAAACGATGTACAATTCCTTTTTTAATACTAAATTTAATATATGTTCCATACTGTTGTTCCCGCATATATATTTGTATATACGTTCGCATGATTCATTACTCAATTGTTCTGTTTTTACGAAGTGATAAACATTTCAACGTGTGAGAACGACAGAGAATTTCTTCTTAGGCATACGTCAATCAATGCACTTCTTTTTTTATTACCGTTCCAACCTACCAAACAATTGTTACGCGTTCATCATACACAATAGAGACAATGAATCCTTCTCCTCCATAAAACGTGCCATTACTCGAGATTTCAAACTCAAAACAAACTTTCAACATCAACGCAACCGTCGAACCTTTTCACGTCGATAAAACCAGCCCTATACATTCGTGAAACTTCCTCTCTTTCATCATACACTCTGTATACAGTCGAAAGTTCTGTTCAAGTCATTTACCGCAAAACGAAACTAAACGTATACAAAATAAGCTACACTTCCTCGGCTCCAAAAATGATCATCAACCGTTCGAAAGTATACCGAATAGCCTTGCACATGACGACGGGATTTTCTCACGCCTGACCTCGTCGTCGCGTGTTTGCGGTTCACGCAGTGTCCGACTCTTCTTCTTCTTATTCTCGCGATGATGATAAAGGGGACAGCTGCAGTGCGGAGCTCGTTTGCTGCCACGGCGTTGACGACTGGATGTTGTGGAGTCTGTTTGAGAGGATTTTTTGGAGAGAGGATGGGTGTAAGTACGGCAGAGAAGAGATGGATAGATGGAGTGTCCTGTGAAGGAGAGGATTATTGTGAGGATGATTTTGAATTTTCGCGAAGCTTTCTATGGAAATTGGTTTATTAGCGAAGCTTGTCGTTTGAATGAGGTTTAAATGTTCATTGTTAGATTTTTTGCTGTGGGATAGATCATTATACTATCCTTCACAGCTCATACAATTTCTATAGTGTTTTGCTGAAAAAATGCTGAATTTCATTACATTCAAAGCTTTGTACGGTTTGAGCAAA
Source organism: Muscidifurax raptorellus (assembly GCA_020010945.3). Classification (NCBI taxonomy): domain Eukaryota; kingdom Metazoa; phylum Arthropoda; class Insecta; order Hymenoptera; family Pteromalidae; genus Muscidifurax; species Muscidifurax raptorellus. The sequence goes on along the minus strand of CM052078.1, from coordinate 37,294,736 downwards.
GGTGGCACACCGCTATATTTACATTCATCGCGTAAATCACAATTGAGCCAGACCGTTGATAATTGATTGACATTAAAAATTGATATAAATGTAACTTTCAACTATTCAACTAATTGCATAAATGATTATCACTATATTTCAATTTTTTAGATCGCAGAAATTATATTCACAGTTTGATGTTTCCTTTTTAATCACCTAAAACTCCATCTTTTTCTGTACAATTAAATACACTGCGCCAATGTACACACAAATCTTAAATTATTAAAGATGTTCTTGAGACACAATAAGAAACCGAAATCTCTTCAAACTTTTCTCTCTCTCAAAAAAAAAACGAACTCTCCATGCACCTCGCAGATGAATGAATGGGTGAAAGCCATTTACACGCCTCCGCTCGACTATACGTGCTAAGTGTATGCCAGGGAAACTGCAGCAGATGCCGAAAACGTCGCGCGATTTGCAGACTGCCGCTAATTTATATCAACCTAACGTATGCGCGCTGTACACACTCTCTCGAGCTCCTAATTAGAACAATGAAATTGCCTGGCGTTTTTTTGCAAACTCCCGAGGTTAGAGATAAACGCGTGAGAGTGTGTCTGAAGGAAAGTCTTTTGCGCCGGATTTTTTTTTTTTAGAAGCGTCTTATATATTGAGGATGAATCGCTCGAGTATGCGCTCGCCTGGGAAATCGTGTGCGAGCTTTGGATGTATATATGGCGACGAGGTGTATATACAGCATAGTAAAATCGTCGCTAATTTGACGCGGGGAAATTGTCGCGCACGCGTTTCTGTGGATTTATGGCACTAATATGCGAACAGGCGGTCGTGTATAGAATATTTACTGGGGCTTTTACTTGCGGCGATTATATCGTCGCGTATGTGGTTGCTGGAAAGTTATAGTTTTACAAACAAGATTTTGATGAAGACTTTATTTTTCAAGCGCGCAGTAGTACAGTATTTCGAATATGAAATGTTGAAAATTTCGGAGCAGAGGCTTGATCGTAAGAAATGAAATTATACTTGAATGTATTTTAAAATACTCATTTTTTCGAAAAATCTCTACGCTTATGATCCCTTTATGGATATACGTGTATCCTTGAATTGTTTAAAGTAGGAAATGTATAACACAAAAGTTACTTCGGAGATCAACTATCAGCTATATATATACACACGACATATTGAAATACCAGACTGAAATCAGCACTAAAAACTCGATCATCTTTTCATCAGCCAACGCGTTATATTACGTTATAAAACTAATATCAAATTTCTCCTTACAAATCACCCATCATCCCACACGCACACGATATTCAAATATCCCAATCCCATCAGGCAGAAAATTCAAAACCAAACATCACGATCCTCGCAAGCATGTAATAATATTCTCTTCCTCGAAAAACAATTTCGTTTTCACCTCAGCGCAGAATGCAGCAATGCCAGAGAGCACCCGGCTGTTCCCGCAGAACCACAGCGCAAAAAAGAGCCTCGGCGACACTATATATCGCGAAAATCCGCGAATGTCGCGGACAAGTGCTCGAGGGGCTACGCGAAGCGCGACGAGCTGCTGCTCTGTGTGCAGGGTATATATGCCTGGTGCTGGTACGGTAATATACAGTGTGCGCCGGCGGTGTATTGTATATGAATGTGTGGACGTCTGGAAACCGGATCACGCGCCTGTATACACATATATACGTGTGTGTACGTATGACTGGCCGTGTGGGTATTATATGCCGAAGAGTCAAGAGGTGCATATATAGGAGGGATTTAGAAGTAATTGTGTATCGAGGATAGGGTTTTTCATTGAATTTTTTATTTATAATGCTTAAGTATCTTATTTACAGATATATATATACGATGATCGTGTCACTTTACTTTCATATCTAGTTTGAGGAAGCTTTCAAGCTGTTAGCGAATTGAGATCAAAATACACGGAATGTACGATTATGGATCTCGACACACCCCGTTATATTAAACATCACAATACGTAAGTCCCACTTATTTACAAAATATACGACACGAGCTCCCGATAAACAAAAAAAAAAGAAGAAACACCATCGATACGCATAAACAATTTTATGTAATCTCGCTATGTGAAAAAGACGCGTCGCCCGCAGCATAATTTTCGCAAATTCCCGGCCGATTAACTCCCGGGAGAGCCGCCGTCGCGAGAGACTTTCACGATACGACGCGACTGCCATAAAGTCCTTTCATTTCTCTCTCCCTCGCGCGCAGAGGCACGTCCTTCGTGCTCTTATACGGCGGCGCTGCGGTGCAGCACAAGTGCACATTGTGGATCGTCCAGAGAGAAAGATTTTTGCGGAGAGGCGAGCTTCTATACTGTGTGTGAAGGCTCGAATTGGAGTGGGTGTCTTCGACTGATTTTTTTTTATTTAAAAGGTGAGCTGATGGATACGAGAAGATTTCATCGTTTGGATACGGATAATCGACGGGGTTATTCCGCGGAATGTGTCTGTTACTACTGATTCAAGTAGATAAAGTCCAATTTTGATTCGAGGCACGAAATTTTCTAAAGAGAGAACTTTGCACGACACTGTACACGTATATATAAAGTGTAAACTCCGTCGTATACTGAAAGTTCAGCCGCTGCACACACAGCAGCTGCTTCCCAAAAACTCATTTTCCTCGATAAATCTCTATGAACTAGAGCAGTCTGAGGCAAGAAATTTCATTTCCTCTCTCTCTCTCTCAAGGACGCTCTTGCCCGGGACGCGAAAAGCTTCTTAACGACACGTCTTACTCCGAGAATTTTTTCCTAATTTGCAGCCTGACAAGTATATAAATATTAGCTGCGAGAAAATGTTCAAGTTTCAAACAACCTACAGCTTGATCTTAACGTGCACTCTATACCCAACCGAAAGAGAACAAAAAATATAACTATCGTCACCGTCATCGCATACAGAGCAATTTATACCAATCTGCATCAGAGGCACTCGAAACTGACACGAGCCTCATAAGTATAAATCACCGCTACAATAATGTTTACTTCCATCCTCGCAGCAGCGAAAGGTCGTTCGCCAGTCAAACTTGCATTTCACACGCACGCATATATAAGCGAGTACTCGCTCTCATTATCATCGTTCATACCCATCCCGAGCATCCAGTAATCTCATTAAGTAGGTATAGCCAAGAGGATGCCACGATCCAGAAATTTTCACTCAAGGGCTAAATTAAACCGCATTACATACCCCCTGCGAGCTCTGAACGTTCCCGGAATCCCCGCGCGCTAACGCTTCTCATTAGTGCGCTACGCGCACTTGCCGGCTCCGACTACTTATAAGCAAGCATCACTTTTTCAAAAATATTCTTTCTCTTATTAGGAGCCTCGGGGGACGATAATATACGCAGAAGCGAAAAGTGTCCGGTGGTATTTAAACTGGCCATCGGACACTCAATTAGGCGTTGAGGTACATACCGAGTATATAGTGATGTACAGTTACGTGTACCCGGGAACAAGGCCGCTCCGATGCAGCCGAACGAAAACAAAAACACGGCGTGCAGCAATGGATGCATCTCTCTCGGCGAAATTCCTGAACAAAGCGGCCGCGCGCGGACACAGACACATCCCGCCGCCGCTCTCTTCTCTCGCGGGAGCACCCATACACATAATATACACACACTCGCTCGCGTATGGCTATATACTTATATGTATATCCCAGTCTCCACACGGATCCTGCTGCTGTTGTGCCCGGCCTGGACCTTATATACAGCGAGCTATACGCTACTCACCAGTGTCGCCGGGATACGAAGAGTCCCCCTCGTGCACAGGTGTCCGGGACGACGTCGTCTTATTATCACACGCTGATCTGCTGTCAACGTCGTCGGCGTGTGGTTGCTACCAGGCAGCAGAGCGGTACGTGAAAAACAAACGCACTCGCGAACTTTCCTGCGCGTGCAGCGGTCGCGCACAGTGTAATATACGATCTGTCGTCTCTCCCTCTATATTACTAGTGTATTGTAATATATAGCACACGGGTCAGCCGCGTATTTTCGTCGATAAAAAAGGGGAGAAGCAACAACGAGTCCTCGCGAAGTTAACGCTGCTCGACACGATGGAGCGAGATGACGATGATGATGTAGAAGGGAAAGGATAGCACGAGCGCGCGGTAGAGAACTCCTCACGGTGTCCTGGTCGTCGGACGACTGAGCGAGCGCTGCTTGACATAATTTATTTCGCCGACCCCGCGGCGGCGCGCCTGTACGCTCGCGTGTGTGCTGCCTGCCTGCTCGCTCTCTCTCTCTCTCGCTCTGACAAATGTTTAAAAAGTGGGAGGGAGAGAGATAAGCTCGCCCTCTGGCTGCGATCGCGAGGACCGCGCGAGTTGTATCTCAACCTGTGATCGTGATATGGTCATGGTGTGGTCGTCCGTGACCATAATATATATCATATGCGGTGTTTTGGACGGTCAGCTTTTGTTTGCGAGTGTTTGTAAATATACTTGTATGGGGTGGTTATTTTGAGACTCGTTAAGACAAGGCTAAATACTTTTTTAATTTGATGGCGATTGATTATACGAGAAGGTATGGGTCAATCATCGACTTAACTCATTTAGTTCCCTGGAAATGCTGTGGTAGTTTTGCTGTAAGTTCTCAATTCGCAAAGATTCTCAATTTTACGTGTGAGAGAGTACCAATAGATATAAGGATTTTGAGAAGAGGAGATTACTATATTTTCGCGATATAATAAAGTTTCCACATACATTTATCACAAGACGGAAATTGTTCGAAGTTTTCTAAAGTTCGTATATGTGACAGTCTTCGTACCGTCAGCGTCAAGTTCGAACTTATATACTAGCGGCAAATTTTGAAAGGGCTTAATGAAATCCCCAAATAATTTTGATCAGATTATTGTTTATAATGAAAATTGAATAATAAAAAATACTATTAAGAAACAAAAGAAATGTAAACTCCAAAATCCATTTCGGAGCATGCGTCGAAATATAGCTTTGTCAAATTTTAATCTTATGTTGGCATCAGCTATTCCTGCAGTTATCTGCATACATAGTTTGTTGCAATGCATTTACACGTTATACAAGCTCCAATGTTAACGACGAATAAACGAAAAAAAAAATAAAAATAAAGTTAAGCTTAACATTTTGATTTTAAGCTCCAATACCGCTTTTCTGTTGTTCATTTCGGCATTATATCAAACTCCTTTAGAGACCGCGTATTTGTTGTCTCGATTACTTCAAGTTTCGCGCGCGCATTTACACTGCCATCAGAACCTTCCCGGCCCATATCCAATAATAGGACACGTGGCGTCCTCATCACTTTGCGATTTCTGATGTAAATAAAAAACATTTGTTTTGACAGATTATTTATAAAACAGTTGACTTGGTTAAGTATTTCGTTGTCGTATGAAAAACTATGGAAAAGGATCCTCCCGTTATTTATGGCTTGGAATTTCAGGTATAAGTTGACTCATGCTTGAAAAGTCTAAATTATTTTATTTACATATACATTATGATTACTCGATTATACTTTCTAATGAGTTGACCTGTTTAAAAAGTTATTTTTTTTCTTTTATTTATCAATTGTACTTTTGAACAGACAAGATTTACTTGACATTTTAGGCACGAGCTCTTTCAGCGCAAACAGCAGAACAAGAGGCTGTCAGATTTCTTGTAGGAACACAATCACTAAAATTTAATAATAACCAAGTGCATCTAGTTGAACTAAATGAAGAAACATGCAATTTAAAGACACAAATATTTCAACACCCAATCGGTGAAATTTGGTCGATACAAGCCTCACCTACTGAATCTGAAAAATTCATCACATGTTACAATACGTTAACAGGTAATGTGTCTTAATATTTCTAGACTACCTTATTTTATCATGCATGTATTAACTCATATATTATATAATTTTACCAGGTGACGGCACTTGTCAGATGAAAGGAGCCTTATGGAAGATTCCTTCATCACAAGATATAAACGACATAATTCCTCTTGAGAAACTGGCTGATATCGATACAACACCTTATGGAAATGATCTCAAAACTATAACATATCATCCTACTGATAATAAAAAGGCTGTATCTGTTGTGGATAATAACTTTGTCTTATGGGACTTGAGTTTCAAGCCACAGGTATAATAAAATTTTAGTACATTAAGTTTGAATGCAAATAAACAAATTCAATTGATTCGTTTTTAAAAACTTCAGGCTGTCGCAGTAGGTACGCTTGCAACCAAAGGACAGCCAAGATTTACAAATGGTAAATGGAATCCCCATAGTACAACCAACCAGTTTGTCACATTAAATGAAAATAATGTTCGAGGATGGGACTTCAGAGATCCTAAGGAACCAGTTTGGTCAATTATAAATGCTCATTCACAAACCATAAGGTGTAGATTTTTGTTACTAATTTGTAATTTAAAGTTGAAAGTATTACTCAAATGGGATCATGCATTCTTTAGAGATTTGGATTTTAATTCAAATCGTCAGTATTACCTGGCGACGTGCGGAGACGACGGCTACATGAAGTTCTGGGACATAAGAAATCCAACGGAACCTGTTATGTCTAAAATAGAACATTCTCACTGGGTTTGGTCCATCAGAATAAATCGCTTTCACGATCAATTAGTTTTGACATCGAGCAGTGATTCAAGAGTTATTTTGTGTAGTGCTGCTTCGATTTCATCAGAACCTTTTGGTCATATGGTTTCTATGGAAGAGGGTGCATCAATGGAAGAAACTTGTACTAAAGAAAAGTAAGTTTATATTTATAGTACTGTTTGTTAAGTTGTGTGAAGTAAAGAAAAGTTAATTTGAGTGTTACATTTTTAGATTAGAAGATGGAATTATTGGAAAATATGAAGAGCATGAAGATAGTGTTTATGCTGCTGAATGGTCATCAGCAGATCCTTGGACATTTGCATCGTTAAGTTATGATGGACGACTAGTTTTAAATAAAGTGCCGCGAAAATATAAATACCAAATTTTATTATAATTATATTTATATATTTTTTATGCAAGAAATAATATAAGTGTTGAATTTTTAATTAAGTATATTTATTTTTATATGAATCATTTTTTTAAACCAATATCAATAGTCAATATTCATTCACTTAGTAATATTAAAACTTATTTAAATTAGCAAAATATTTAATTTTAAGTATAAAATATTTATTTATACATCATATCTTAAATATTATACAATTTTTAATATAAACTCAATATTTTAATTAATCTTTAATTACATAATATGCGATGTTTTCGTAATGTTTAATTAGTTTAATAACAATCTTAAATTTATTGTAAGTCGTATAATTAGTTTAAAATCTTTCTGCCATCCTTCCAGCCATATTTCTCAACTGTCCATAAACTTTAGATGGTGGGCTACCAAGAATTAAATTACAGATAGATCTTCTTGCTAGCTGGATGTTTTGGAATGAACCAAGGATGTGTATTTTTGAATCCGCTAAAACGATTCGTGTCTTTGTAACGTTTTCTATCGTGAATTTTGTCCTTCCACCTTGTCCTGCCAATCTACCGATAGCCCTTGACAAGTGATCACCTTTCAGAGGCTTGACATCTTTAATTTCAAAAGTTTCAATAAAGAGATCATCCAAACGCAGCAAAGCCAATGCATCTTCAACTTCAAAACCATAAATGAAAGCTTTGACAAAGTCTGCTCCTTTTTGAAGATTGGCAATATCTGATGTTTCTGGTGCAGTTCGGAGTTCAACATTCCTTGTTTTTAAATTAAAACGAATTTGTAACTGTAAATGCTCAACCACGGGTGTAAAAATTTTCATCCAATTTTCTTTCAGTGGTGTATATCTGTGGGCTGGAACTGATACCTAAAAATCAATGCATGTGATATTTGAAGTCAATTATTGATTGTATTAATTATTTATTTAAATCATATACTTTTCAACAAGTTTGTAGAGAATACTCACTTTACGGACTTCATTTCCTTGAACATTCTTTACTTTCTTTGATGAAGATTTGTTCTTCACTTTTCCCTGAATTCCATTCACTGTGTCAACCTGAAAATAATATGTTCCTTTTATTTTGTCTTCCTATAAGTAACATGTTTGATTTTTGTTGTATTAAAAATTAAGTAAATAAAAATTAGAATTTTATTTCAGAAATCTAATCGAATTAACCATATATAAAGAAACAAAATACGAAAATCGCATAGTCCAAGCACTTGTCAACAGTACAAACAAAACAACATTCAGTACGATCAAGTACATACATACACATAAATTCCACAGAGTTCATTGATTATCAAGTTTTTTCTTTTAAATGCTTTGATACAATTATGCAAGTTTTGTTGACATTGAACAGTGATTCTCTTTTAATATCCGAAAACAATAATTAGTCGCTACAGAATCGGAGCAACTATTTATAAACATAACCTTATCCAAACATACCTCCATTTGGCTTTCACTTGCGTGCCTCCTCTTTGAGGTTTTATATTCTGTTGCTGGCTCCATAGCTGTATCAGTTTGCATTTCTTCGTTTACCAATTTGTCTATCAACAATTTTTTATCACTAAAAATTCCGAAATTATTATGTCAAACACACGATTGAAATAAAACACGTGCAGTTTTCAAGGCATGCCGCATATATATATATATATATATATATATATATATATATATATATATATATATATAGGTATGTACTACGTCTGAAACCTCAAGTATGGCTGCAGTAATTAGGCGGAACATTTTAAAAATCCGATCAAACGAATATATGACATGTACTTGATATTTATTGATCAAAAACGAAACATTTAAACGATTAAAAATGTAAATATAAAAATAATTTATCGATCGTTTATTATTATTAAAACAGCTGATCTAGTACACGTAATATAGATGAGCGTCCAAATATATCGACAGTTTCGACAGTTTTGTATATATAACTTGGTGTGGAGATTTAGATGCGTAAACGAATTGTGTAAGATTCCGAATATTCATCGACTGGAATTTATAATTTTCTATTTGAATATTCGCGCTTCCAATATGAAGCATAATTGTCCACGTGTGAAAATACTCAACGCAACATGTCCAAATTTGTCAACCAGCCAATCAGAACATAATACCTCAAAACATCACCAAGGCTAGGCTAGGTATATCTATATATATATATATACACTCTTTCAATAATAGTATAGTTAAAGCAGTTCATGCGGCGACGATGTAGACGCTGTAGAGTGCGTAGAAACCATTTTACGCCATTGTGCATTATACTCCGATTTTACATTTGCTGGAATTATTCGACGAAACTATTTCTCAAAACGCATTGCGGATATAGAAATTCTGATCTGATCAACAATCATCTGAAGGATTTCCTCGTCTATCAAGAGCTGGTCTCGTCATTCGCATCAAAATACATTATATATCTCGAACAGGCCCGATAAACTTACTTACATCGCGGCGACGAGCTCAGAGGTAAAGTACTTTGACCCAAAACAGAGATTTATACCTATATATACGCGCGCAATATAAGTATATGTATAATATATATAATTTGAACCTGAAGAGATGTAAACATGCAAGAAACAATGCGGCCGCATATTTTTTTATATATATAAAAAAAAACACTCGGCTAAAATTCGATTAGTTCGTTCGATGATCATTGTTTTTTCTCGACTTTCAGGAGCGGGAGTAAAATGGCGCCAACACTGATCAAGAAAAAAACGGCCCATGAACCCAAGGGTCCGGGTGGCCGGCCTAAACACGAGGTGTGGACGCTCGGATTCCGACGAGTGCTTAAACAGTGTGAAAAGACAAATCGTACTATGCATGCTGCCTACTGTCTCATCTGCAACAAGCTGCTCTGCAACACTGCTGCCAAGAGACTGACTGCCCACAGGAGGATATGCACCCTCGACCAGGCTGATGATGAGACTGACCTTCTTGACGAGTCTGACTCTGACCCCAAAATGAAGGAGATCACCAAGATCCTGTCAACGGATAGCTCTACGACTGTTACTTTTGTAGATACGGATGAGCCTGTAAAGTTTGTTAATGATCAGTCGTCTTCTGAGGTCACTAAGACTGATTATACTTTTTTGGACAGTGTGGATAGTATAGACGAGTATAAATTTCAGTCTACAGGTTCCATGCTGAGTGACTTGAAATTTGAAACGGTACTAGCCAAATTCTTTATTGGATGTAACATTCCATTTTCAGTGGCAGAGACATCGTATTTTAAGAAGCTGTGTCATACTTTGAATCCTAATGTCAAATTGGTTACTAGCAAGCAGCTATCGGGTTCTTTGCTTGACAATGTGTATTCAAAGTTTCACAAAGATGTGAAAGTTGGCCCAACGTCTGTGCTGCTCCTTGATGGGTGGAAGAATGAGAACACCAATGCAAAGAATGTCACTATCATGCTCAAAACTGAAAGTAATGAGACAATATTTCTTGATAATTATGAGTTGTCCAATAGCATGGATATTGTTATGGAATTGACAGATATTACTAAAACTTCTATTGTAGAAGCTTATGATCAATTCAAAACTGAAATATATGCTGTAATTTTAGGCAACAGTTGTAGTCTAGTTAAAATGCAAACTCTTAGTGAAATCTGGCAGTTTCCATGCAATTTGCATGTTCTAAAACTTCTGACAAAAGAGTATGTTTCCCAAGATTTCATGAACACGCTATGCAAGATTTTGAAACAGTTGAATGCTGTATTCAAAGATGATGAATTGGAGAACAAAATCAGCAGCGATCAGAGATGGCTGAACAGTAAATGTATTTTAGATTACTGCCTTGCAAATATTGGAACAATTCAAGATGTTCTTTCCTCAGAGAATACAATCAAACTCTCTAAAGATTATAAAAATCTGTTTTTTGATGAAGAATTTATTCGAAAACTAGAGAGTTTCAATAATTTCTTAGAGTCTATCAACGAGCTATCACTAGTCACTCAAATGCCCAAGTCAAGCATTGCAGACACCACAGAGCAATGGTTAAGTCTTCAGATAACAGAGGAAGACCCAGAGCTAGCACAAAGGCTACAGGCAAGGCGAGAGAGTGTCATGAATGTTCAGTGCCTTGTAGCAAATTACTTACATCCTGCATATAGAGGTAGAAGACTAACAGATGACCAAATGAACAAAGTAGAGGAGTTTCTGTTAAACGAGCTTGACTCAGATGGTCTTAACAGCTTGCAGTTGTATGTGAATGAAGATAGTATTTTCAGAGTTCTGAATCAGAAAGAAGGTTTGTCTGCACTGACTTATTGGAGCCTAGCTCGAAGAACACACAACGATCTGGCCTCTTTGGCTTTGAAGCTTCTGACAATACCTGCAGCCATTAGTACAAACTATTCGCGTATTTGTAATACCATAAAAAACTCATCACTGAAGCCTGACAGGATGAGGAAGCTACTCTCTGTGTATTGTCACTTGATGGAGAAGGAAGAGAGGATAGAGGAATGATTCTCACAAACCTGATAAAGCATGATGCTCCTTTAACAGTACATTGTATAGCATATTATATTTGATTTAATATCGCTATAAAAAGTAATAACAATACCAGATTATAAGTATTTTAAGTATTTAAAATAAAAAAAAACTGTTATTAGCTATAAGCTTTAGCTATAAAAGCGCATCTGTAAATATAATTTTAAGTTTAAAAAACTCATAATAAAAAGTTGTTTCTATGAAAATGAAAAGACCTCCATCTTTTATTAAAAGAAAATTCGCGCAAAAAAACTTGTGTACTCGCATCATCAGCTAAATACCGCAAATCAACGCAGTCTTGCGCAATTTTCGTAAACACAGGCGTTTACGCGGGTGACAGGACGCTCTCTCTATACCATATAGAACCGCGAAATTCCATCCTCTATTAGAGCTGTGTCGTCTCACCTATATGTACATATATATCGTATACGAACACGAACACGTCCTATATAGGTATATATATCCATCGCGCTGCGCGCAGTATATGTAAGAATTGGAATCGGCTTGCGAATCAAACGCACTCACACAGCAATACTCCTCCCTCTCCTTCCTAACACACAAGTATACTATATTTTATACAGCTATACTACTAGCCTCTTGCGGTGCTTGCTCGCGCGCGTTCAGTTCAGTGATTCATGGAGTCGAAGCGAGGAGTCGTTGTTCGGACGGCCGTCTCGTAGGTATAAGCTTAATACAAAACAAAAGAGCTCACGAGTCTCGTCAGCAGCCGTGTACAAAGTAGCTAATCAATCAACGACGGCAATTATGATATAAGTCAAGTGAAGGATAAGAAGACACACCGAAGAAAAAGCATAGAGACCAGCGTATACACGTACAATACATCAGATACGTGTGTGTTGTGTGTGCGCGAAAGAGAGAGCGCGCGAGAGAGGCACGTACTGTACAGTACAGAAGTACAGCAGAGAGAGAGAGAAAGAGAGCTCAAAGAGCCAGTGCAGAGCGAACAGCGAGTACAGTAGCAGAGCAGCAGCAAAATGGCAGCGAGCGACTCGACGGCCGACGACAGTCTCTACCCTATCGCGGTGTTAATCGACGAACTGAAGAACGAGGATGTCCAGGTGAGTTGGTGTGTAGGGCGTCGCACACGCCGCAGCGACGCCATTCGCGGGGTCGACGACGCCGCCCGGGCGGGAGCAGTGAAACCGGCCGCTTCCTTCTTCTCACTCTTGCGCGATGTAGCGTATATATATGTATATGTATATCGGAGGTATATACCTATATATCTAGCCATCAGGAGCGTATACGTTGTGACGAAACCTATACATGTATTTCTTCGAGACGTCGCGGGAAGTCGGAGGAGTTTGTGTATAGATATATGTAGGTAGACTTGATGCGTGGCTGTGGCCACTGCTGTTTGGGTTTTGAGGCTTGTAAGTTTCTTTTATTTTGCAAGGATGAGAGATGTTTAGGGATACATGGGCTTTTAATTGGATAATCGAGAGAATTTTTTGTTTGATGTCGGGCAACGATTACATGACAATTTATAAAAATGTGAGCTAAGATCAGAACGAAGCCACAATTGCTTCGATTAGGATTTATATATATATATATATCGGTTGGGTTGCCTTTCTGGTTGTCATTGTAATGCTTATTTATACTGTTTGGGCATTTGTTGAGTATTTGTTGGAATCGTTGCATTAGGTTATCTAAGTCTGTCAATTGATACGAGGTAGATTTTAATCTTCATTTAAACCTCACTGATTACATTTATATATATATATATATATATATATATATATATATATATATAATTAAATATGTATGATATTATTTAAATTTAATTTTTTTTTCTACTATTGAATCACGGATTGATAACACAATAGTTATAGATATCTGGGACCGACAGACTAAAGTTAAAGTAAAATCTCTAATATTGACTTTGTCATTGTCACATTAAATAATACAGGATGGACTATCATTTGTGAAACTATTGACTTTGTTATCATACGTATTCATATACCTCACAATATTAAATGTCAACTCTGTAAAATTTAATTCTATAATATCTTCTTTTATGGAGTATATCTCTATGCGTACTATAAAAGCATACAAATTGATAAACAATATATCATTTATTTACAGCTACGATTAAACTCCATTAAGAAACTATCCACGATTGCACTTGCTCTTGGTGTAGAGCGAACTCGCACAGAACTCATACCGTTCCTGACAGAGACAATATATGATGAGGATGAGGTTCTCTTGGCGCTTGCTGAACAACTGGGAACATTCACACCACTCGTTGGTGGACCAGAATATGTGCATTGTTTATTAGTAAGTCGATCTTGTCTTCAAATGAACTAAATAATACTGTTTATTCAAAATGATGTTTTCTCTGTAGCCCCCCTTAGAATCTTTGGCAACAGTAGAGGAAACAGTTGTCAGAGACAAAGCTGTGGAGTCCCTGCGAAATATTGCTAGCCAACACAGTCCAGCAGATCTAGAAGAACATTTTGTACCATTAGTACAGCGTTTGGCTTCTGGCGACTGGTTCACGTCAAGGACGTCGGCCTGCGGGTTATTTAGTGTCTGTTATTTCCGCGTTAGTCAACCTATCAAAGGTGCGATATATACTTATGATTCAATTAACTTATTAAAGAAAATTTTTCAGTTTTTCACATCTTAAACGGAACGCAATTTTTTACAGCTGAATTGAGGAATCATTTCCGCAATTTGTGCCAAGACGATACACCTATGGTACGACGTTCGGCTGCAGCTAAATTAGGAGAATTCGCTAAAGTTGTGGAGAATGAATATCTGAAGTCCGATTTAATAGCTATGTTTGTCATTCTGGCTCAAGATGAACAGGTAAACATCGTTAATCGAAAACTGAAATCGTTTATTTCTTAAAGGATTTAAGATAAATAATTTGTATAAGATTTTATATTAAAAAGTAAAATTTGTGAAAAACGCATCCAATTGAAAAAAGGGATTAAGATATTCAATGCATTTTTTAAATTACACTAGATAAAACTTTTTAATATTCTATATAGAAATTAATTGAAACTCATGACCTTGAAATCGTGAAACTTTTAACCAAGATTTTTTAAATAGTTCAGAAAAACAAATATCGATTTCGTTTATACCGTTCTTCAACACGCTAGTTATTATTAAATACTCTCAACCTTGATCGAGTAATCTCGCTTATCGCAAAATACACCTTGAATTCCATAAACTCTCTCAAAACCGATAAAAGCACTAAGAAATTTTCCACTTCAAATAAACTTCTTCAATCTCTAAATTTTTCTTTTCTAGGATTCGGTGCGTTTGTTGGCAGTAGAGGCCTGCGTAAGCATCGCGACACTCCTCCAGCAGGAAGATGTTGAGCAGCTGGTGATGCCGACGCTACGCCAGTGCGCGACCGACCAGTCGTGGCGCGTGCGCTATATGGTCGCCGATAAGTTCACTGACCTGCAAAAAGCCGTTGGCCAGGAGATCACTCGCACGGATCTCGTGCCTGCGTTCCAAATTCTGCTGAAGGACACCGAGGCCGAGGTCAGGGCTGCGGCCGCAGACAAGGTTCGCGACTTCTGCCAGAATTTGGATCCCTTCTACCAGGAATCGATCATCATGACGAACATCCTGCCTTTCGTCAAGGAGCTTGTGGCTGATGCCAATCAGCATGTCAAATCAGCGCTCGCAAGCGTTATTATGGGTCTTAGTCCCATACTCGGCAAAATCAAGTAAGAATGTGTCTGGACTTTGTTGAAATGGTTCTGATTTTGAAAGGCAAGTTTAGGAAAATTGAAATTGATTAGTGGCTAGTTGCGAGCTTTAGTGCGCTTTATTGGTTTATTAATTCAAGGACTGAAAGAACATACATATCAGATCGATGATAAATTAATTTTCCGCACGTGCCTCTTTTTAAATTCCGCATAGCCTAGTTGTATATTTACGAAGTAATTTGAGCCAAACGTTGTATAGCTAAATTAAGAGTATATGTACCAACGATACATATGTTAGTAGTGTTATTATTCGATTTGAAAACTAGTTTGCACGATGTTTACAAATGTCTTAAAATACTGAGCATTGCCAATTATTACAACCATTAAAAACGCTTTTTTTCGTTTTTACAATCTATCTAATGAAATCATAATACGTATAAAATACTTAAATGAAAATACTCCTCTTGTTTTGAGAAAGCGACCACTCGAAAGATTTCGCAATTTCCTCAAATATACTATAAAGTTACAACAAAAATAGTTTTCTCTTCAAACAAAATATATATGGCAGCATTTTAAATTGTCTTCTTTTACTGACAGTAGTTTCAACGTATGCCAGTATGCCCACCGCAAAATTCATGTACTCTGTCGAAGTCCCATAGAAAAATTCTCTTTCATACACAGGCTGCAATAAATCATTCTTTGAATCAGAATTAGAAGTCTTTCGATTAGCGCACAATCTCTCTTCCCGGCCTTTATATTTACTTCTCGGTCACCTAGTATATGACATTTCACAGCGAAAAAAGTTTTGTAACGCGGAAGACTTTGGCGTCTGTGTCTCGCGCTTCGCGCACTGCTCGTGCGATCAGTGCGTTCCGATCAGCTTGGCGAGTCGGTAGTCACTTAAAGAGTCGCGAGTAACTGAGGAAAAAGAGCCGAAGAAGATTTGTGATATTTTCGTCTAACTTTTTTTTATCCGGTGTTTGGTAAAAAACAAGAAGGATTCGGATTTTTAGTCGGCGCTTAGAGGGTCAAATGACCTTTACCTTTGTGCGGGCCTCTAGGTACGGCATATCTAGAAATAGAATTGCGGGGAAAGTATATACGCGGACCATTGTTATGCGGGAAGAGGAAACGGTATTATGCAGTTCGATGATTGATGCGCGCAATTGGTGTGACGTGCGCAACTATTTGTTTGTGGACGTTTTGGAAATAGGAAAGTTTTTTACTTCGTGTGTAGTAAAAAATTGCAGGTCGTATCTGTTTACTTTAGTTTTTGTTATTATTCAACCATTTCTTTAATTATAATCATAACGTTCGTAAAGCCAGAGTACAATCAATTTTAAATTAAGAATTCGACATTTATTTTAACTATCTTTGAATTATGAAAAAACGTTTATGAAAAAATTTACTTGCTTATCATATTATGAGACAAGATACTCACACTTGCAGATCAACATTTGCACCCTTTTTGAGAGCTTGCAATATCCGATGATTAAAACCTTGAAACTAATTTCTGGATTCCACGCTTAAATCATAATTATTGACAGCTGAATATACAGTTATCTGCGCCAAGTGTAGTATAGTCGTTTTGAAAATGTTTAAATGCCAGTCAGACTTTCAAACAGGACCATGTCAATACAACTTTAATTTTGAAATTTGCATATGGATAATTAACTCAGCTTTTTTCTTTATTTTTAGCACAATTGAACATTTGTTACCCCTGTTTTTATCACAACTCAAAGACGAATGTCCTGAAGTCCGTCTAAATATAATTAGCAACTTAGATTGTGTAAATGAAGTTATCGGAATCCAACAACTGTCGCAATCGCTTCTACCGGCGATTGTCGAGTTGGCTGAAGACTCGAAATGGAGAGTACGATTAGCCATTATTGAGTGAGTTTTCATTTATTATTCTCATACATTTTTAAATATGGAATTGTAACGTTTATTATTTATCGTAACCGGCAAATTACTTCATTTTAGGTACATGCCATTATTAGCAGGCCAACTAGGTGTCGAATTTTTCGACGATAAATTGAACCACCTATGTATGACTTGGTTAGTAGACCATGTTTATGCTATTAGAGAGGCAGCGACATTAAATCTCAAAAAACTGGTTGAGAAATTCGGTCCCGAATGGGCACAGAACACAGTAATTCCAAAAGTACTGGCTATGTCTAGGGATCCAAATTACCTTCATAGAATGACTTGCCTATTTTGTATCAATGTAAGTTCGAAATGATTTCGTGTTTATTCATCATATCTATTTGCAGCTGTTTACGGCGCAGAAGCTCAGATAATGCGTATTTAGGAATTCCATTTATAGTTTGATTTATTTGTTCCAATTACAATTTCAGGTGTTAGCCGAAGTTTGCGGCCCAGAAATCACGACAGAAGTTATGCTCCCTACTGTTTTGGCCATGGCTAACGATAAAGTAGCAAATGTAAGATTTAATGTTGCCAAGACACTTCAGCGGATCGGACCACATCTAAAACCTAATGCAGTACAGACACAAGTCAAACCAGTACTCGATAAATTGAACACAGATACTGACGTTGACGTGAAATACTTTGCATCGGAAGCGATTGCTGGCATTGCAGGTAAATATAATTAATATTAACACCTTGTCGTAAATAGTGATATGTTATGAATGATCAGAGTTTATTGTGGTTATCAATTAACATAGCAACACTATTCATACTATAAATATCAACATATGATATGGTCACTTATCATATGTATAATCCTATGAGTGATGAGGCAGTTTCTTTTTGGAAATAAATATTTTCTTTAACTTTAAAAATGGCCATTAAGATATGCGTATTTACTTATTTTAATTTTTCAGCATAGGTTGAAACATCAAATCACCGAGTGCATTTACCACGTATCCCAATATAAGCGATGACAGTTTACAAGAAATGTACCACAGCATTGTTTCCACAGAATGTACACTTGGTAAACTCGTCGGATAGAACGTGCATTGCGTATGAGAGAAAGAGAGAAACGAGTACCAATGACCGAAGTAAAAAGAAAAAATTTAAATTTTAGAAAATAAACGTTACACGACATTTTTAGTTCTGTTGTATTTGTATATCTATAATATTACACTAAGTATTCAATATTCGATTTAATTGGTAACATGTATCTCTCGTAAACACTTAAGTAATTGTCTTAATGAATAATTAATAAACAAAATCACTCCAAACCTTTCAAATTCATTGATTTATAATAACAAAACCATATAGGATATGTGTTAGAAATCGGGGTTAGTGTCGCCATCTCTATGTGATCTACGTGTTTAGGGGATCGAGCGCCCTTTAGGCGCTCGAGCTGTTCGACACGAGTCAATAGAGCAGTCGATTGCTAGACGTCGAGTGTACTAGAGTTTTTCTTGAGTTTAGAGTGTACGAGTATTAAATAAAGTTCAGGAGTATTTAATCTAAATTGTGTAGAAAGTCATTTACCTCTGACCCAAAAATTCTAATAGGTTATGGGCCCAGGGCACGCTTCCATTGCGCGAAAAAGCTCTGATTATAAAAAGTGTTTTTTATAAGTGACTTATTGTGTCTTGTGTCTTGTGTTCAAAGGTAGATAACAGATTTAGAGGTGAGTACTCTTAGAGATTTATTTTGCCGGCAAATTAAAGATGCTTAGAATGCTTCCGGAAGTAGTGAGTAGATTTGCATGCATGTAAAAATCAAATGTAAAGAAATATTTTTTTCGTTTGATTAAAGTCGACTTCAAATTTTTATTATTGCATTCTGTAATAATAAGGGTTTGTTTAGAGTTGTAGAGTAAGAGATTTTTCATTTCGGAAAATCTTTAGAGAATACTTTTAGAAAAATTTTTTTTAGAGAAAAGAGAAAGCGTTGACGCGCAGCTACAGCCTTTTAGCCGTGTAGAACACTTGAAATCGGCCGGACACAAAGCCGGTCATAAAATCGACACATGTTTACAGCATGCAGGCTTGAGCGTGCTGCGTGCCGGGCCGAGATCGGGTGTTTATGGCTATTGTAGGTATTTATTTGAGTGAGTCACAATTCTCGAAAAATATGGTGAACAAAGGAGGGATTTTGAAAACTATACATTCTTTAGATTGTTGTTTTCATTATTTGTTCTTAAAGTTTCATAGATATTTAGAGAAGTCTGAATTTAGAGAGTGGCTTGATGGCTGTTATTTTTCGAGTTAATAAAAAATTATTAGAGTTGAAAATTATTTAAGTAATTATCAATTTTTAGAGAAAGTTTTGTTACACTGGCTTAAATAAGCAGACGTGCTTACAGGCCATGATCGTTGAATTATTTGCGATCAAAATCAAAATCTACCGGGGTTAACATTTAAATGAAACTAGCTGTGCAGTGAAATTTATTTGTTAACTAGAGATATCATGAGTTTGTGTAAGGGTTTCATGTATATGCATGATCAACCAACTTCCAATAGATCTTACTAGCTGTGCTTTAGATCATATATTGGAAAACGGTGTGTATATGTGAATGGCTCTGCATGGGCGCTTGGTTTCTCGTTTCAAATTACATAGAATTGCTGTGCGTTCTTTGTAGTTTAGAAGCATGAAAACATTTTATCTTTTAACTTTAAAGAATTTAGAGAATATCTGGTACTAAGTTAGAGTCTTTAAAGTTTAAGAGTTTTAAGTCTGGATTAATATATTATTATTTTTCAAGACTTATAAAAGATTTTTGTTTTCAAAATCCTGGATTAGATGGCAGAACAGATGGAGATTGATGCCAATGCTACTATCCAAAATTTAGTGGATTACGAAAGCGATGAGATGAGTCTCTTGGCTGATCCACAGGAAGCGGCAAATCAAATTGAAAAATTTGACGAGGCATCGCTGCTAAGCAGCGACAAAGAGGAACCGGAGTTTCAACAAGAGGTTGAGTTAGAGAAACTACAATCAAGTAAGAAATCATTTTAATGATTATTTAGTTGTTTTTAAATCGGTTTCTATTTCTGTTTGTTTTAATTTGAATGCTGTGATTATTTAAGAGATAATTTAGAGACTAAGATGTCTAGAGATAGATGTAAAGGCCTATGAAATTATAGAGAAAGAGTAAGAGAAAACCAGGTATTAATTTTGAGTTTTATTTTCACAGCAAAAGAAGAAACTAAGAGTAAGCCGTTGCCGAAGCCAAGAATTTTAAGCAGCGTGACGATGCCTGCTGGCGAGTTTGCGGCTCTTGAAATGAGTCAGAAACTCTATGCGCAGCAGGAGAGTCTTGTTGCTAGAAATGAAGCTGTCAACGCAACTCTAGCGGCTTCATTATCAGCGCTGGACAACATTATGAAGGAGGCAAAAACCATAATGTCATATATGGTTCAAATTTCCGAGAATAATTTAGAGGCAGAAAAACTCAAACTGCAAAATAAAGGAACAGAATTAGGTAACAGTTCTAATAAGAGGTCGATTCACGTTAATGGCGACGTTGAATCGAAAAGGAGAAGAGTAGAAGAGAGCACTGATTCTAGTATGATTGTAAATGCTGAAAACACTGATAGATTAGATCAGTGTATTCAGTTAATACAAAGAGTAGAGGATGGTACTAAAAATCATCAAATTTGTTTAAAAGGGGAGTATAAGCTTTCACAGAAGTCTAACTTTGACATTTGGTTAGATTACATCAAGCATGATCTAATGAGTCTTGATTTGTTGGATGTAATTGATTCAACAATTCAGGGTCCACAAAATCTTTCAGAAATGAAAGTATTAAAGAGAAAGAGTAATGTTAGAGGGATAATCATCAGACATCTTGATGAATTTTATCATAAGAGAGTGCTGAATGTATCTGATCCTAGAGAAATTTTGAATAAATTAAGAGGTTGTAGGAAGATTGAGTCAAATGTGACTCATTCTTCTGTTAGAACTAAGCTTTATCAAATAAAGATGAAGAAAGATGAAAAAGTAATGGATTTCTGTGAACGGTTTGACTCTATTATTAGAGAATATGAAGCATGTACAGATACTGTACCTTTGACTGAACAAGAAATTAGATCAGCCTTTTATCAGGCGGCATCTTCGATGGTTGTAGAACTAAGGAATGCTGACTTGATGTTTAGGCAATCTAACAAGAAAGAGATGAATTTAGAGGAGATAAAGTCTTTTCTTTTGCAGTTAGAGGCAGAAAAGAAGACTGAATCTAAAGAGGAGGTCAAAGTACAAAGAATTTTTAAAGAGAGCTCGTCGTCATCTGAGGAGAGGTGTTACAGATGTAACAAAATTGGTCACTGGTCTATGGAGTGCCGTTTGAAAGACACAGGCAAATGGTTTTGCTATTATTGTCAAGCGATAAAAACGCATAAGGGCAGTGACTGTCCTCAGGTAAGTGGCAAGAGCAATAAAGAGAAAAAGTTTAAAAAGAGAAACACAAATAAGAGTATGAATGAGTCAGGTGCGAAAAATAAGAGTAAGAGTAATAAAAAGAGTAACAATTATAAAGAGAAAGGAAATTTGAACCAGACATTAGGGAATAAAGAGAAAAACAAGAGTGAATCAGGTAAGAAATTATTATTTAAGAGTTTATTAGCAACAAAAGAGATAGTTAATTTTATAGCTGATTCTGGAGCAACAGATCACATTGTTAATAAGAGCTTTATTTTAAGCGATTTTAACAGAAGTGAAAATGGAGTAATTAAGAGTGCAAATAAAAATGAATTTGCAGATATTGTTATAGACGGCAAAGGGAATTTGTTATTACATACAGATGCAACTGGAGATGTTCTCAAGTTATCTGATGTAATAGCAGCAGAAGATATATCCGAGAACTTGTTGTCATTGAGAAAATTGGCAGATGCAGGTTTTTGTATATATTTAGATGATAAATCACTTAGAGTTTATAATAAAGAGACCGGAAAAACTATTCTAGAAGGGGCTTATCAAAAACCTAACTGGGTTGTAAGTTTCGAAGTTATCAAAGGGGATGATAACTTAAAGTTCAAGAAATATTCTTGTACTGCTAGAATGGTTTCATATCAAGAGGAATCGGAACAATCACATATAAGTATTCAAAATAAAGAGTCGTCAGATTCGGAGGGAGTCAGTAAAGAGTTTTTGAATGCTAATGATGTGATTGGGAGGGAGAATAAGGAGACCTCAGAGAATATAGAGGATAGAGAAACTATTAGAGAAAGTGATGATAGTACAATATTTAGAGAAACAATAAAAATTGACGATTTAGAGACATTTCAAGATGTTGAAGAGATATTCATCACGAATCCATTGGAGAAAAAGCCATGTAATTTCAAAAAGTATAATGAGGCGATGATCTGGCATCTGAGATTAGGTCATGCGTCTTTAAGCTACTTGAAGAAGTTGCAAAAGGTTAATAAGAGTTTAGAGAAAGTTAAATTTGACGATTCCATCTTAGAGTGCGAAGTATGCATAATGGCGAAAATGGAAAAGATGCCATTTAAAGAGGTAAGAAAAAGAGCAGAAAAACCTTTACAAATTGTACATACAGATACGATGGGGCCAATAAAGCCAACTTCATATCCAGGTTTTAAGAGATTTATTGTAGTGTTTGTGGACGATTATTCTCGTTTCGCAAAGGCATATGCAGTAAAAACTAAGGATGAAGCTGCTGATGTGTTTGAAGCGTATCTTGTATCAGCTCGTAATTTGTTGGGTAAAAATGAGAAAATTTGTTATATTAGATCGGATCAAGGCACTGAATTTACAGGTGGAAAATTTCTAGAGATATTGAGAAGAGAGAAAATCGAAACAGAGTTATCACCACCTTATACTCCAGAACATAATGGAGTTGCCGAACGATTTAATAGAACGATTCAAGAGAAAGTAAGAGCATATATGTTTGATTCGGGATTACCTAAGAGTATGTGGGAGTTAGCTGTTAATGCTGCAGTGCATGCATATAATAGGATTCCTCACAAAACTATAGAGTTTGAGATACCTTTAGAGAAATTTGCACCAAATGCAAGTTGTCATTTTAATCAAATAAAGAGGTTTGGGTGCATAGGGTATATAAAATTACCTAAACCAAGTTCAAAATTTGATGAAAGAGCACTAAAAGCTGTTTTAGTAGGATATAAGAGTACTGGTTATTTATTGTGGCATCCGAGTACACGAAAGTTCGTCGAATCTCGACATGTGAGGTTTAATGAAAAAGTAGTGTATAAAGATGTTTATAAGAGTAATCAAGAAAACAAAATCTCAGAGTCAAAAGAAGAAAATAATCAGACCTGGATGAAAGAGTTTGAAGATGATAAACCTTATCAAACAGTACAGACGAAAGAACCTAAGAAAAGAGGTAGACCTAGAAAGATACAAAACAACAGCAGTGTACAAAAGAAAACTGTACATTGTGAAGATCTAGGTCCTTCTACAAGAAGTAAAACTAAAAGGAAATTAGAGTTCGCTGATGTTGCGAAAGCTGTATTTATTGGGAAACCAATTGAAGACATAAGTTTTGCACATTATGCTGGAGTTCAAGAGAATTTAAATAAAGAGGATAAACAAATTAGAGAAGATGAGCTGAGACATTGTTTGATAGCTTCATTAAATAGTGATCCACTCAGTTATCAAGAGGCAATGATGAGCAACGATAAAGAGAACTGGAAAAAGGCAATTAAAGAGGAACTTGATTCAATGCGAGCAAATAATGTATGGAAACTGATTCCAAGATCCAAAACGAGTTCGAATGGCAAAAAGAGTAATGTCATTGACTCCAAATGGATTTTTAAGAAGAAATTAGAGGCAGATGGATCCATACGTTATAAAGCAAGACTCGTAATAAGAGGTTTTAAGGACAAAAATGTATATGATTTGAAAGAAACGTATGCACCTGTGTCTAGACTGCAAGTAGTGAGATCTTTGCTTGTTATCATAAATAAGTTTGATTTATTTGCATGTCAAATGGATGTTAAGACTGCCTTCTTAAATGGAATATTAGACGAAGAGATTTACATGGAAATTCCAGAAGGTTTAGAGTTGAATGATCACATTAGAGGTGATAAAGTCTGTAAATTAGAGAGAGCATTGTATGGATTAAAAATTAGTCCAAAGAAATGGAATAAGAGATTTTCCGAGGAAACGTCAAAACTTGGTTTAGAGAATGACTTGCATGAACCTTGTCTTTTCACCTGGAGAAAAGCGGGGAAAATGGCAGTCATACTGTTGTATGTAGACGATATGCTTATTGCTACGAACGACAGAAATAAATTAGAGCAAATCAAATGTCATTTAAGTAAGGCATTTGAGATGAAGGACCTTGGAGAACCTAGAAGTTTTTTAGGTATATCCATTGAAAGAATTAAGAGTGAAAAGACATTGATAATACATCAAAGTGCTTATATAGAGAATATTTTAAAGAGGTTTAATATGCAAGACTGTAAACCGCAGAGCACTCCAATGGTTACTCGTCAGGTAAATAATAGAGATAAAAAGAGAAAAGCAGAAGAATGTGTACCTGAGAGTACTAAAGAATATAAGGAAATTAAAAGAGTACCTTATAGAGAAGCCATTGGAAGTTTGATGTATTTATCGAATGCCACACGTCCTGACATTACTTTTGCTGTGAATTTCTTAGCAAGAAAACAGTTAGATCCAACGGAGGAAGATTGGATGGATGTGAAAAGAGTTTTCAGGTACTTGAGAGGTACTGCAAATAAAGGATTAATTTATAGAGCAGAGTCTGAAGGTTTGGAGGCATTTACTGATGCAAGCTTTAGAGATTGTCAGGATTCAACGTCTACAGGAGGTTACGTTGTTAAACTTTTTGGGGATGTTGTCGCTTGGCGAAGTCATAAACAAACCTATGTGACACTTTCAACATGTCAAGCAGAGTATCTTGCAATGAGTGATGCCTGTCAAGAGTTAATTTCATTGGATAAATCGATCAGATATGTTATTGGAAGGACACTCTTTCCAGTAATAATTTGGTGCGATAATAAATCCGCTGGAGATTGTACTAAGAAAGATGGAAGTCACAAACTTAAAATGTTTGATGACAATTTAGATGAAATTCATAAGAGTCTTGTAGAGAGAGAGAAAACTGGTAATAGAAAACATATGGCAAATACTCATGGAGACTTTGTGAAACAATGTGTTGATGAACAAAGAGTTAGAGTTAATTGGATAACGACTAAAGAAAATTTAGCTGATATCATGACTAAACCTTTGTCTTTAGATGCACATAAATACTTAAGAGATAAAATATTGAATTAGAGTAATAATATGTAAATATTAATTTAAGAGAATTAAGAGTTATGAGGTTAATAAAATAATATTTTAATTATTTTGTTTGTTTTTGTTTGTTCACAGATAAACGCAAGGATAAAGAGTACAGTCTAAGAGTTTCCTGTTGAAATTTCAATAATTATATTTAAGATTAAAGTTAAGAAAGAATGTAATAAGTTTTTTTATGTTTTATAGACTTTTGTATTTAGTTTAATCTTTATATATAAGGTTTATAAAGTTTTTTTGTTAATTTTAAAGAGCTTTATCGATTCGATAAAGGGAGGGAGTGTTAGAAATCGGGGTTAGTGTCGCCATCTCTATGTGATCTACGTGTTTAGGGGATCGAGCGCCCTTTAGGCGCTCGAGCTGTTCGACACGAGTCAATAGAGCAGTCGATTGCTAGACGTCGAGTGTACTAGAGTTTTTCTTGAGTTTAGAGTGTACGAGTATTAAATAAAGTTCAGGAGTATTTAATCTAAATTGTGTAGAAAGTCATTTACCTCTGACCCAAAAATTCCAATAATATGTATGCTAAAGCAAATATGTAGAAAGGTAGATAACTTGAAAAAAACTCATCATCAGAAAAAATATTTCTATAATACTTTACTACTATTTACACTTCTTCGCGTAAAAATACATTTAATTGAAACATTTAGCTAAAACAAAACCTTTTCTTCTTTTATGTGTAATGTTTTTTTTATAATGGAATTGTTTTATTTTATAAATTATAATTTTTAGACTCCTGTTAAAATTTATGTACAAAAAATTTAATGAATTTGAATATTATTTTACAATATATACTACGAATAAAACACTATCTATTAGTAAAATCACCTCAACCTAATAACCAGGCACCGCTAAACTAACGATTTGTAAACTTGATAAAACGCTAAGCAAATTAATTTATTTTCATCGTAATAATTGTATGTAATTATTCAATTTTAATTTTTAATAGTAATGTTTGTCACATATACAAAAATACATCAATAACAACAAACTTCATTTTTCTTATTATACCCATGCTTTTAGTTGACTTACCAGGTTACCACAATAGTGCTTCATAACATTTTTATTTTATTTCTAGGTCCTAGGCACTACTTTACAGCCTTGGTACAAACTACGAAAACTACTATAAAAATGTAATATTTAATATAAACAATTTGTCCTTAACGTTGAAAAAAATGTTTGATTTCCTCAAAGTAATAGGCTGTCAAAATGAGCGTAAACGGAATTTTTCAAATTTTAAATGCATACATCTCAAAAAAATAAGCATTTTATGGAAAAATATATGAGAATATTTATTTAAAACGTGACGATCACCTTACCAAAGGTATTACCGGGCAAAATTTAAATCAACAATTTTTGTTGAATATCATTAATAACAATTAATCTTACAACGTTCGGAAATTTTTTTTAAATTACCGCATAAAAATAAATAAAAAAAACTAATGTTATTGGCCACATACAATTGCGATGAGCCACTATTGTGGCTGCTAAGCTGTAAATATAAATATTAAGGAGCATATCAGAGAAAAGTACATAATAAAAACAGAGCTTATTTCATTTGCTTTATCTTTAATTTTATTTGAGGTTTATTTCACTAATTTATACATATTGTATTATCACAGCTTATCACTATGTTTTCTTGGCTTTTTAGTGTGTACAAATATCTTAATGCATTATATGCATTTCTGGGATTATGTAAAATGAAACTATTATTTTCTTACGCTAAATTGTTTCCATAGAAAACAAATAATAAAGTAAAGCATCGCACCAGATAAAAATACTTAAGACTGTTGAACAAATAAAACTACCGCAAGATGCAAGGCAAGAATATTTATCGCTTTGCATTACTCATTATAGTATATACTATGAACGTTACCAGAGTTTCGACGTTTTACTATTACTGATTTGCAATGACATTCGATTAGTGTATCTACATTAGATGATATTTACTGCAAAAAAGTTTAATAGTAAATTTTCTTCACTTTTATAATTAACTGAAATCAACACACTCAAAAATGGAACAAGTATCGAAGATATTTATAACAATTAACAAAGAGTCAGTTCGTTTACAAATTTGTCGCAAATGATTTTCTTTGTTTTATAAGTTTATGCAATAAAAACCAGTGTTCAATGTAAAAAATTCAAATTATTCAAATTTACAAATCTGTAAAACATTGAAAAGAAAATGCTTTTTTTCGATCACAAATATCATAAGCACAAAATCACCTCTTCCTTAACCTTTACCACTTTTATGTAGAAAACACAGGGCTTACAACTACCAATAATATTATTGTTAGCATAATATATACATCGTATAAATAAAGTTTTCGGTTGAAGAGAGTATTAAGAAAGTTAGAAAAATGTACTACAAAATTAACGTAGCACTTGTTTTACTTATGCGATTATACAGTCTAAATTTTTCAGAGTGAATCAGAGTTTAATACTACAAGAGACTTATTTTTGTGATTTCTTTCAAAAGTAGATTGACGTAACTTATTTTACAAAGCTAAGAACACTTATATTCAATTTATGCATAATTTTTCACCAGGATGAAAGGTTTATTTTTGGTGCCTCTTATACACTGCGAAAAATTTAAAGTGTATAGATCGTTATAGTAGTAAAGACGGCTTAAGGATACAAAAAGAAAACAGCAATAACCATGGTATTTCAGGATAGTCCTACTTATAGTACAGCATACAGAGCACAGATCTTCAATAAGCTGTCTTTGTCCAGGTTCACTTCTGATAAATAAAAAATAATTATTTTGGATACTTATACAGTATCGCAATAAATATATATATAGTCAAGTTTAAGAAGACTTCTTTAAGTAGTATATATTACCAATGCTACGTTTGGTAGTAATAACGCTACTTACATTACCTCCGACTATATTGACTACGTAAGATTTTTGCAGTACAATCGCAATCTACTGACCATTACATCTAATCGCTTTCATTACTAATTTGTAAACAGATCGGAGTAACTGATTTTTGTATCATATTCTACGCTTATTTTATTTAATGGTCTCAACTTGTGTGATTAAATATGTACAAGTTTGCAACTTTATACAAAAATCAATTTATCTGTCTCCAATGAATTGTCAAAGTCACTTACATAAGACCTTATTGCTAAAACTTCGAGACGTAAATTACACATTCATTTTTATTTTAATGCGTGTAATGTTGACCTCTTTTAATTTATAATGGATAGAATTTGGTTTTTAAAAAATTTTTTCAATAACGCAATGTTTTTCATACAAAATTTAAATCAAGATTTTTAATATTTGTTCAATCAGAATAGCACAATAATCATGCTTAGAGCTTCTTTCATGCATACAAATCAGTTCAAATAGTTTAACCCGTCAATAATAATAGAAAATATTTAATTTTATACACATACAATGTTTAGACTTTAGTGTGCATAAGGATGCGATCAATAATTAATCTAGCAGTTTCCTTTTTTCCAAAAGAAAATATAACAATTATGATAAAAATATAGTACTACTCAATGTATTGCTTTGGAAAGAAGTCGTACCAGTACCCCCATATTATGATACAGTGTGTAAAATTATAATAATTAAACAGAACGTTAATTTTCTGTGTTCAAAAGAAAAATCAATGCATTGAAGACAATTTAGCATAACCCAAAAACTTACGGAACTCTCCATTTGACGATTACAAAAATTTCTCATAAATAATAAATAAATATTTCTTTATGTACGATTCTTTCACTTTCATACTTTCTAAGTTAAATTTAACATTACTGTGTTAAATAAAAAAACATCTTGTCAATGTTGTCTTGTCTCATTACGACAATGGAATAAAATTGTCTTTATACAAACGCCTTGAAAATAGATATGGTTTCTAACTACACTTTTGACGTTGCATCTCTTTTTACTCTTTCCTAGTTTCCTCATTCTCTTTCTCTTTACTTTGCCAAGTCAACAGAGACACTGCGACTGATCGTCGAGACTTGAGCTCCAAGGGTATTCTCTGCACTGACGATGTTCAAGGACGAAATTTTGGCTCGCTGATAAGCTACGACTGTGTTGAGACTTAGAAATCTATAGGAATTTTTAAATTACTTTTAAGTATATAATATATTATAAAAGGATTAAAAAATATATTTAAATACAGCTGATATAAAAAAATACTAATTTGAAAGCGTTGATATAGTTGTATAAAGCATTAATCAGCCAGACAAGTGAAATTGGTACCACATTGTAGAATCACAAGTATTGCATATGCATATGATACATACCTTATGCAAACATACATAATAAGAAGCGTCGCGCCAGCTGCCAACATTCTTATAATTGGATCTTCGACGAGTTGAATTAGTATCCACGCTGCAGCGGATGAACCACACATTACTACAACAATACCAATTGTTTGCAGCCAGTGACGAGGAGTCAGACCATTTTGCCAGTCCAAGCGACTTGCGTGCTCAACGTTGTATCTTGTGTTGCAGACTTTGCATGTAAGGCTGTCTACGTTTATTGAGCTCTGCAATAGATTTTAATTAAAATTTTTCTTCATAATTTGCAATCAAACAAGTGTGCTCGATATATTTTGTCCAATAGGAATAATTTGAAGCAATAGTAATACATCTTGCGATTATAATATAAATCAATGTAAAATAATTTGTACTGTTCAGCTGATAGGCTATGGATGTACTTCAACATAAAGTGCTTCGCTATAGTCAGCATTTATATTTCTCGAGTATAGTAGTCGTGCAATAAATCACTTCGTCTATACGGCTCATTCAATGCTGACAGGGAAGGATGGGTTGCTGTTTCCCCCTCTCAAATAGCGCGTGCGCTTACTACATAAAAACATACCTCAACGAGCCATCGGCGCAGGCAGTCGTGGTGTACAGCGCTGACGTCGCCTCTGCACCGGCATGGCTGAATCAGCGGACCGGCATCTTGTCGTTCGCTATCGTAACAAATCCAGCAGTCTTTGCTGCTGATGGAAGCGTTGTCGGTCAGTAGTTCGGATTCGGGTAGGTTTGATTTGTCCTGCAGCTCAATCTCTTTCGGATGTTTGGGCTGGTTAAGGTCTAATCGCTTGAGAATCCGTTTGGGATTCAAGATCCACAATTGTTCGGGACTGTAACGAGCATATGTTTACATTAAATTATGTGTACTTTGTGACAATTTATGAACGAGAAGAAATTCGGTGGAGTGGGCCAATTTACCTCATACAGTTCCATAGCACACAAGGGAACCAGAGTACGACACCGACCTCAATCACACGAAATACCACATCGTGCCAGTTTCTACTGTATAGTGGAACTCTGCAAAATTAGGATATAACGAAACGTTAATAATCGAAGTTTCATTTCTCAGAAGAGAATAAAAATGACATAAGAACTTACTTAGTCTTCCAAAGTTCACTGAGGGTTTCGCTGAACAGAAATCCAACGATAATGAAGAGCATAAAGGCTTGCGAGAGTAAGCCGAATCTCGACTGATGAAGTTGCGATGTGTTCACTTGCTGCTGCAATGAATCCGCTGAAGTACTCGGAATTGGATCAAACAGCTTCGCCGTCACTGGATCTTCTTCGCGCGCTTTTGGGTCGTTGGGTGTTCTTTTGTTCGTGGCGATCGACGCCACTTGATGCTCGCTCAGAAAACCACCGCGAACCTAGGCATATGAAATTCCAAATATTAGCGTAATTAGATGCTGTACAAAAGCACAAACAAATTCAGAAAAGCTGGGCTCACCTTAAAGAACACCTCTACTCCGTAGATGAGGAAGAATACGACGACGATGAAAAGCAGGACGGCGTAGCAACCGTTAAAAATATGCATGTAGAAGCTCTGCTGCAAAAACGAAAAAAAAATGTATACTAGTAACTCGATAGTCACCTTATGTAACGAGTATAATGAAAACACGTACTTGATCGTCCTGATCATGTAGTTGTGCGAAAATGAACTCGATCAGCAGGAGGGAGTACGTAAGGAAATTGAAGACAACGAAGGCCAAAAAAGATTTGGAGAGGAACTGCGGCTTGTCGGTGCGTATGTCGCGCAAGTGAAAGACCTCAGCCCAGAAGCAGACGATCAGGGAAGCGCCGCTCAGTACTAGAGGATAGTACGCTGATACCAAGCTTCTTGTCCAACCGGCTTTGAATGCCGTCTGAAAATTAAAATAATTAGTACACGTCATTGGCAGGTCATTATTTTAAAATCTAATTCATTGCCGCGTGCATATGATAAACGCTCGACGCAGAATCTTCTCGATTCTATACTCGACATACATCCACATAACGGGAAAGAGTGGGAAAAAAAAGTCTCCTCCACGATAAGATAGTTGCTTCGCGCAAAACTACACAGTCATAAAATAAAATTGAATAAACACACTTCCGATGCCTCGTAAAGCCGTTTGCCGCAACTACGACAGCTTATCGTTCAGAATCAACAAGTGTACGTGTGCATGTGCTGCACTACAATTTACCGGAGACGTGAAGTAGGCGCCTCGGATGAGCGACGCCAAGAACACAACGAAGTAGAGGACCTTTTGTGTGGTGACACGACAGGCGCGTAGAAACGATGGTGCCTTCATTCGCTGCCATTCTGCCACTATGCACATGACCAGCTGCACCAGACAGACGAACGCCAGGACGAAGAAGATCGTCGCGAAGGCGATGTAGTAGCTGAAGTTCGGAACGTGACATTCCGGACCGTCGAATCGAATCTGCGAAGTAGATAATGCAAAGATTATTATTTTGTACGGATTTTTTATTATTTGTTTACTAGCCGTTATCGCAAAGTGTCTCGCTATGAATAATTTACGAAACTAGTTTTCGTAGACCTAAACTGAAGTAAATTCTTAGAACTGCTCACGCCAACATTATACAAGTAAAAAAATATGGCAAACGCTCTGAAAATAAGAAAAAGCACGCAATAAGTATAAAATAAAGTCTCACTTCGCAGAGACAGGTGCCGTTGTGGCACTCGCCGTGTCCCGAGCAGTTTTCAATTCCGCAGGTGTTGTTCCATGCCATCATGCCGAATTTCACCAGCAGCGATAGTGGATTTTGAGTGCTCAGGGCAAGCATTTGTTCCATGATCGCCGACGCTCCGATGGACTGCAATTGCAGTCCCCTGTAACGTACAAAAGACGGACGATTAGGTACTTTATCCTATAAGAGACTTGCGTTTAGTTTGGGTTAAGACGAAGTCAAGGTTAGGAGCGAGAGCCATCCTGGAAAAACTTGGCGCTTTTGAAAATTTCGGTAAAAAAAAGCGTGCAGCTTATTTAATGCCGTACGCGAGTGTGGCTGTTTGCGCGAGTCTAATAATAGGTGTATATATATATTTGCGCTTGTCCCGAAGTAAACATATGAAAATTCCCCCGGGATAAAAAGACGAGAAGCTGC
Source organism: Muscidifurax raptorellus (assembly GCA_020010945.3). Lineage (NCBI taxonomy): Eukaryota > Metazoa > Arthropoda > Insecta > Hymenoptera > Pteromalidae > Muscidifurax > Muscidifurax raptorellus. The sequence continues at coordinate 37,261,996 of CM052078.1, read as the reverse complement.
AATAATTTTAACCGTTTTAGCGAGGAAACAACATTCGTTCAATTTCGTATATATACAATCGCCAGGAAATCACTATCACCTTTTTTTTTATCACAGTTCTATATACTTGATAACCAAACAAATATATATATATATATATATATATATATATACACACACACACATCCGTCCGTTTAAATAAACGCTTCGACCCTCGCGCATTATCCCAACCGCGAAACGAAACAATGCCCGCAACATCGTCTCTCTGCGCATCATTAACGATCCGTTCAATAATTCCTGATCGTAATTTTTCCAGCGCATTCAGCTCGACGACGAAAAAAGTTTTGCGCGCATTCTTTCGTTTTCGAACATAGATATCTATAATATTATTGCTCTTTCTGAATGCACTCCACGCGAACCGAGGTTACGTAAGCAGTTGTGCTATATATGCAATAAATTTTTCAAAGTGGGTTTATACGAGCGTAGGCGAAAAATGCGTTGTTCAATTATAACACAGCTGCGCGAGGACAATTGGTTTGCGCGCGAAGGAGTGCTGATGGACTGGTTTGAAGTGAGATTGAAAGATTGCGTAAGTTAATGATGATTGTTTCTCATTGTGCTTTTTTGGGAAAATCAGATTTGGTCGACGAGTCGAGCTTTGGATCTCTCTCGACGTGCGTCACGTGCTGACTGGCAATTATATATACATTCTTAATTGGTATAAAGCAGCGGTTGAAGATATTCGAAAATACAATTTCACGGATAAACCCAAGTTTGTTTCTTACACGTATACCTATATATACACATCGAATTGTCGCGGATACAGCTGATAAATGTAGTTTCAGAGAAAAAAAGAGAATACAGAAACCAATGAAATACGACCAAGGTTTTCTGGCATAAAAGTGTGCCTACATGTTTCACTTATCTCAGGTTTTCAAAGAGTCCCTCGAACCATCTCACCGTGTCTAATACAAAAATATGCCAGGCATATACATCGACGCTCCCGTATATCGCGCAACGGCCTAAGACACCAACTCTCTATATTTATAGAACATTTTAAGGGCATACATACAGACCGAGTGACGGAAAAATAATATAAGCTATACATATCTCCGCGCAAATTACCCACGTCTATATATAATAACATATGCAGATAGATCCAGACCGGCGTCGCTCAGGATCTAAGCTATATATACACATAGCATACGGCTGTGTATTATATACGTATGTGTGTGCGGCAGCCGCGCGCGAGATGACGACGACCGGTTTCATCCGTAAATTGCGAAAAAATAATACTTAGATGCATGAGTTTGCGCGCTCGAAACAAGCCTCGAGGCTATATATATTACGTCGTAAACACATTTTGCCTCGCTTGCGAGCTCGATTTGCCGCGTATATATATAATCGTGCAATTTGTTAATAACCACGGGAAAACTATGCCATTGTTAGAGGCCGACGAATCGGTTGCTTTTGTCGGTATGGATTAATTAATGCACGTACGCGGAATGAGTAACCGCGCGCATGAAACATTCCAGGAAACGAGCTTCTTTCGCTGTGTCGAAATCGTCGACGGGTATATATACACATTGTACATAGATAAACGCAGATTCCAACCTTCTTCTTGTCGTGTGATATCTCAACAGCTGAAGAAGCCGCGTTGGCGCGGTATTAGCGCTTGGGAAAAAGCACGTGTGATGCGCGCGACAGTTGCGTCATTCCGAGAACTCGCTCAGCACAATTTATACACCCTTGGACTGTGTGTTTGGAACTATACTTTCAATCGTCGCGAGTTGTTGTATATACACTCGTTGGATTGATAAATTAATAAAAAGAAAAAAAACACAAAGTGCTCTCTTATGCGTCGTCGTCTCGGATGATGGTGCCGTCTGTGGCTTTGTATCGCGGTGTATATACGACAATCTTTAGCGAGATTATTTTCGCTCTGACCTTTTGTTGTTCGATCAGAGCTTTCTGTTTGTTGATTCGGCGAGTTTTATCGTGCGGTTATAAATCTGATCAACTGCGTTTTATACATATATAAGATATTCCGCGTCAACGGCCCTTGGGAACATTTTTTTTTTCTACAGATCATTATTACATGATGCTTCTCATGTTGATTACATTTTTAATTTAAACAAGGCATGTCTATGAATTTTCTGGCAATTAAATATCAAAACTAAATACACGTACGCCAGAAAAACTATAAAGAATATTTTTATAGATTATTAACAATAATTTTTTGCAACAGATTCATTTCTCGCTTGAATTATTTAATTGGCATAAAGAATGAAGTCGCGTATTGATTTTGTTCTATAATGGAAATTGAAGAGATAGATATAAACAGTAATTTATGAAGTACAATATCGACGCATATTTTCAACTGGTAACAAAAAAATTCTGCAACTCATGATCGCACAAATCATCAGCTTATCTATACAGACCACGTGCGAAAACCCATTAATGAAATACTTATAAGAAAACGAAGGGCAAAGACATCCACACGTGCATATAAGAAAGTAGAAATTTATTTGCATAAAACCTGTCGCAACAGATAGGCTGTATGTCATCTTTCGATCCCCCCTAAAAGCGGACTTTCTATAATTAGGTACCATGGACGCCATCGTATCATCACTTTAGGCTGCATCTACAATAGACCATATTCGCTCCGTGTACTATCGCTACAGTCGTTTAATATGCGTATAAAGCCGTGTCCACAAGCGTCAGGTCTTTGTATAGAAATTAAATACATAGTGCTATTGCGCACGAATCGTCTTTATGCGCAATATTAAAGCAATTTTTTTTATTGTTAAAAAAGAGACTGCTCTGATCGTTTTATATTTTGTATTTTTATTGCGCAAATATAAAGGAGATATTCGTACGCTCCTAATATCTGCCGCGCAATCTTTGTGTATATAATAATTATGATGATTGAAATGCGAGTATGTAGCTGCGATATCAACACGCTCGTATAAATGCATGCACGTGAATGCTATGATTGTTGTTACGAAAATATAATTGGAATTGTGAATAGATAAGTGCGGCGATTCTTAATGGAGTTCGATTTGTGTGCTTGTGATGAAATTAAATTTAGAGTTCGATAATGTCATCAAAGAAAGTAGTACTGAAATTTGCATTTCACAATGGAAGATAACGTACAAAGTGTTTCTATATATGTTGAGCATATTAAGCCAGAAAATATTTAAGGTATATACGATTTTCGTCATACTATACAATATCATCATTAACGAACAAATTTTCAATGTAGAACTTGCGAATCCGGTGCAAGGAAAATGTTATACTTATTAGTGTAGAAAAAAAACTCTTTTGCGGTCAGATTCGAATCGACCAAAACTGCCGCATGCTTCGCGATTGAGTGACTATATACTCCCTATGGCTCATTATCGCTATTTTGTTTATGATTGCGAGTGTGTGACTGAGATTCGTTCTCAAAGGTATTAATTCCATTGGACTTGAAATTTAATTCAGAAGTATTTTTTATAAACCATCTGTTCTCATATCAGTAGAAAATGAAGAAAGTTTAATTAAGATAGATTATATAAATTTATGCACACATATTAAAAATAGTTTATTAGAAATTTTGTTTTTAATATTCCAACTGAATTCTAATAAATTATAAATTTCCGCATAGTTTATACTTTTTAAGAATTTCACGCGCGCACACATTACGTAAATTTTGCATATTTTGGCCAAAAATCAAAATTATTTTGCAATGTACTTGATCTCTCTAAGTTCATTGTTGTAACATATATAATTCAAAGAATCCTTTTGCCAAAGCATTAGGTGCAGGAGCACTGAGAGATGAAGCAAACTAATGCAATCACGTCTAATTTTAAATTCTATTGTTAAGTTATTTTATACAAAATTAAATCACAAATAACTTGATTTACACAGTTGTGTAACTGTGTATGAACAAGACAAAACCAATTTGTTTTTTTCAATTTAGCTCAAAGACTTAGTCGTGTAAAAATGACATAAGATGTTTATTGCATCCATGTACCAGTTAATACAAGAATCTTTGCACTCAGTGCAGATAAATGCCCTAGTTCAAATACCAAATTTATGACTGACATCATGACACCAAAGACAAGCATGCAACCTACATCGGTCAATCATTCCATCATCGATATCTAAACAATACCAACATAATTATTTGAATTGCCTTATGTTTAATGTCTTTGAAAGACATTCAAAATACTGCTTTCTTTTAATTACTGTTGGTTAAACGTAATTTTATCAGGAAAAATATAATTGGTGCTAAAGAAAATAATCAGTCATCTTCTTTTCAATGATGCCATTGGAATCTGGAATGATAAATTTCTGTTTTGATAAGAAGTTATCTGAAAAGCATTAAATATAATATCATCTCAGAACTCTTTTTATGAAATTTATAAGTATGAATTCTTATAATATCTAGAAAATTATTATGTAAGCGGGATTTTGATATGGTAAATAACATTAGAACTACCTATAAAATTACTGATTGCTTTATATGTAATAAGCAATTTTTACATTTCATTTCATAAACATCATATCTGGAATTGATGATCTCAATAAACGATGTATCAATCTTTTGACATGTGTCTCTGACCCAGGCATTTATGTAGAAAAAAAATGGTATAAGAGCTGAAATTTCCAATTTAAATGTACATTGAGTTATTGAAATTTATGGATAATAATGGAAATATTTTCTGAAAATATTTGCTAAACAGTGGAAACTAGTATGTGCTAATCAAGACCAATCTTTTCAGATATTTCATTTTCTCCACGTGGTTTACAATGATAATGTGGCTGATAAATAGTTAAAAATCAACTGTCAGCTAATCCATTGAATTGCTTTAAATTAACCTGTACTTCTAGTCCATAATTGAACGCTAATGCGATTTATACTACATATAATTATAAAATGGAAAACTGTAATTTTATACAACTATATATTAGATAATTTATGTTCAATTCTTAGCTATAAATAAATCAACAGTGTCAATGTTGCAATTTTCTGCTCCCGTTTGTATGACATGTGTAGATTTAACATTGATCTAGAAACTGCTCCTATAAATATACAACAAGATACAAGTGCAAGATAAAATCAGAATCAGCATTTATTAATCGTTGAATGGAAACTATCTTTCTTCTGATAAGTGCTTTCTAATAAACAATGATTCATTAATATAAAAATGCTAAAAACATTCTGATACTACTTCCTAGTACATTATTAATTGATAGCAAAGTTCAAAGTTCAATCTCATGTGTTGCGTATAAAATTATAGTTATTGACTACTCAAAAAAAGGAAATCTAAAAAACCATGACAACACCCTACAAAACATCACCTAACCAGAACAACATTCACCTCGGTAAGGACCAACAACAACTGAATGATAAACTCAATAAATAACAAGCTATTGACAACTATGCGATATAGCCAGATTGTAACAGAGTCATTAATTAAGACATCTTCAGATAAACAGCATCATGACTACCCTACTTCTTCTCTCTCTCCAATCAATCAGACCGCACACTGGGAAATCCCAGAGGGAACCCCAACGAAAAAAAATAACCGCGACGCAGAAAAAAAAGAGCACAACACCCACACTCAGCTGTATTATACGTATGTAAGTTATTCTTTCTTCATTTCGAAGCAGAAGACAAAGGCCAGTAAGTACGTCGACCTATTTAACCCTCTCCATATCATATCATACTGCGCTGTTGCTACGGCGCCCTTACATTACCTACGGATATGTGGAAACTCCCAGTGGAAAAAAGCCGATTTTTCTTTCGAAGAAAAAAGAACGACTCATCAGTCGGATTATGTAAGAATACTTCGGCGCGCTCTTCCGGGGAACGTTGACGAAAAATCGTCGAGGATAAGCACACCTAGACGGAAGTGCGTACGGCACGTCACATTTCAACAATGCATGCGCACACACCGTCCTCTCGTAGTATGTATCCAAAAACTCGTATAACTGGCACTACAGTACGTGTATACCTACACACACACACACAGAGTGAGAGAGAAAGATACGGTATATGTATACGTATAGTGCAGAATAATAATGCTGCTCGCGTACCTGAATCGCGGCCTTCCAATTCAAGTGCGGTCGTCGTAGCGCCGTTTCGCGTTGAACTTTATTGTTTTCTTTTCTCCTCGCGCTGCGTCCGCCCGCCCCTCGATCCTATATCCGTATGCTCCTCTCCTCCTTCTCCGATTATTCCAAAGGGCAGGCGTACCAGTCGAGTGCAATCTTGGTGCAGCTGCACTCGCGCCTCTATATTCGCGAGCTATATCGCGTTCAGCTTGGTATCGCTCCTGATGCTTTCGTCCTGATGACACACGCTAGACGCCCACGCACGAGCTCCGCTCCGATGTCCGTGTGACGTGCGTGCATGTAACTAGCTGCGGGGTACTTATACAACCGCGGCTGCTGCTGCAGCCCAGTTAATTGAAATGCTTCCGCGCGCGCGCGGCCGATATAGGTGCAGATTACTTATAACGGGAGACGAAACAAAGCGATTATAAGCAGATGATACTTATAACGCGGACAGAGAGTAAAAAGAAATTCTCCGGAGAGCGCAAGCGCGCGCGAGCGAGCGTCTCTCTGTACGTTATATACTGCGCTTTTTCCGGAGAACCACGTCCTCCCGCAGAGAGAGGGAGATGGAGATCTCTCACACACGCACACTGTTTTTTAACTTCACGGGGAGAAAATTCTCGCACAGAAGTGCGCACTGCACACAACAGCTGTATCTTCTCGAGTATTGCCCGCAGGCGACGTTTGTCCTCGAGCACCTTTCACGCTTCCATCGGGATATAGACGACGTCTGCTTCTTTCTTTTGACACACGCGCATATGTATATATGTAGATATACAATAACGCACTGTGCGATGACGAGAGTCGTGATGCGCAAGAGCGCCTTGTCGCTCTCTCGTCGTGGACTAGCCTATACTGCGATGATCGCGGACTATCGGAGCGGAGATCAGCTCGCGCTCGCCGCGGCGGAGAACAACGAGGGTATTACTGCGCGTGCGCGAAATCGCAAATGGAAAAAAAGGCTGCGCGTGGGCCGCTGATATGCGGGAAAAGAGAGTTTGGTCGGTAGCGGAGGAACCTGTTATTTGAGAGTGGGACGGCTTTTTGCGGTGAATAAACATTGAGCTGCGGATAATAATGTTTGGATATTATAAAAGTGTTCTATAACCTACCTTGGGTTTGTGTCGTATAACAACATTTTGCCTTATCTAATGATTCACAAACTAGTTTATAAATGTGAATATTGATGTGAATACATATTTATAAACACATTTTTTACTTCAAACAAAATTATACATAAGCGTGCATCACTTAAAATAAAAAAGCTCCGATAGACTGATAATTATTTTTAATCGTTTGATATAGTTGCGGAAGACAAGCGGAAACGATTTCTCGTCACGACATTGTTGTGCTTCCAAGTGATGCCACTTATACGGGACACGTTATATTCAGTATGCTTATAGGCGAAAGTAATGGCGTATAAACAGATCATTGTAATATTCTTTATTTGATTGTGCCTTAGATTAAAATAGTACTACATATGTATTATAATGATCTAAGGTTTGTCTATAGCGCCATTTAAATTGACTTTACGAAGCTCCGGGACTGTCAGATCTGTCATCTGCAGCCAAGATCTCTGACCTTCTAATATACATTGTCGGTATATTCGGGTCCATTATTACCGACCAAAAATTTGCTGTTTGCAGACGGAAAAAACTATAATACCTTTAGCAGCGCACTATGCGTATAAGCGGTAGCGTGTCATGTGAACCCGTGTATGTCAACCTTTGAGGTTATATACAGTTTACCGAATGTTGTTTTGTGTATTTTTGACTCTACAAAAATAGTAAGTAAAACATCAAATCACTGCAATCATGGGTAAGCTAGACGTCAAGATGATGCGGTACCTCACCAAAGAGGACTTTCGTGTCCTTACTGCAATCGAGATGGGTATGAAGAATCACGAGTTGGTCTCCATGACTTTAGCAGCTCAGATCGCAAATTTGCATCACGGCGGACTGCACAAAATCCTGAAAGAGCTTTGTAAGCATAGATTGCTCATGTACGAGGCCACGAAACAGTATCAGGGCTACAGGCTGACCAATTTGGGTTACGACTACTTGGCGTTGAAAACACTCACCGCACGTGGTTTGATCGACAGTTTCGGTAACCAGATCGGCGTCGGTAAGGAGTCAAATATCTACGTCGTGCAAAAGAAGGACGAAGAGATTCCCTATTGCTTGAAGCTCCATAGATTGGGCAGAACTTGTTTCAGGAAGGTCAAGAACAAGAGAGACTATCACCAACACAGGAAACACATGTCGTGGCTGTATCTGTCGAGAGTGTCTGCAACCAAGGAGTTTGCTTATATGACAGCTCTCTATGATAGAGGCTTCCCTGTTCCTAAGCCCATTGACTTCAATAGACACTGTATTATCATGGAGCTGGTTGACGGTATACCTTTGTGTAATGTTCGTGAAGTGGAGAATAAGGAGAAGCTGTACGATGATCTCATGAATCTCATCTGTAGATTGGCTCTTCATGGTGTTATTCATGGAGATTTCAATGAGTTCAACATCATGATCACACCTGATGAGAAGCCTGTTCTTATTGATTTCCCACAGATGATATCTACTGAGCACGAGGATGCTGAGTTGCACTTTGAGAGGGATGTCTTTTGTATCAGAGAATTTTTCAGAAGACGTTTTGATTATGAAAGTTCCATGTATCCAATATTCAAGAATATCGTTAGTAACGATGTTGAGGAGTCCAAAAAACATCCAAAAGTAGAGCTCCATTCTCCAACAGTCAGTGATGCAGAGGATTATGATATTGATGATCGAGAAGAGGATCAGGAGGATCCAGAAGAAGCACGGGAGAAATTGGCACAACTGGAAATTGAAGTAAAGCCAAACTTGAATTCTACTATTAATGCTTACTTGAATAATTGTAATTATTCTCATGAGCAAGAAGAAGCTTCTGATACAGAATCAACATTGCCTGTGAATGAAAACTTGGAACCAAACACGGAAGAAGAGGAGAAAAAGGTTTCATTTCCAGTATATAATGAAGATAACGTAGAATCTAGTGAAACTCATCAAGAGTCTGAAATACATGATGAGGTACCTGAATTAGTTAAAGTTTCAACAGAACAACAAAATGATAGGGACTCAAATTATGATGTAAGAAGTACTGCATCTACAATTATTCCAGAAGATCAAATTAAAAGGAGAATGAAGATGGAATTGATGAGACGAGAAAAGAAAGCAGTAAACAAACGAAATCTTAAAAAATCAACAAAAGCTACCAGGAGTCGAAGGGAGAACCTTGATATTGCTAAAGAAAATGTTGATTTCTGGGGTTAAAAATACACTTTGTTGAAAATATATATTTATAAAATGTACACAGTTTATAGGTGTGTCTTCCTGGTAGTTTATCGAAGACATTAAGTAATTTTATAAATTTTGATATTTTGTAATGTATAAAATGTATGTACATTGATATATTATCTATTATCATTTTTTAAAAGTTCGATATTATATAAGTATGATAAAATAATTTTTGTATAATAATCATTAAGCATTTATGGCTATCATACTATTATGTATTAGTCTTGAATTCTTGACTTACACGTGTTTATTATTAAAATTTCGTTTAAATCTACATATCAACTTTGTTTTCATTCCTGTACTCATATTTACCATTCACTATAGTCATTTAATTAATTGTTCTACAACTATTTTGGTATTTGAATGATAAATTACAAACAAAAATATTTATTGATTCAAATTTCGTACATAAAAGATGACGTCATCATAACGTCAAAAGAAGATGCCAAGTCGTTCAAAGTGACCCAACCAAAATACTCCTTTGCTTTCGAAATTATTTAATTTAAGGTACTTTTTAGAATATTTATCCGCTGCAACTAAAATTTGCTTCAGCCAGAAACAACACACAAACTTGAAACTTCCAAAAAAGGTAATCTTGATCAGCTGAAAGCTTCTACGCAGTTAAGTATGTCTGTCAGTTACGAGTCAATTTTTTTTTCTCGAACGTCGATCGACAGTTGAATTTCGAGTTTTCTCGACTTCGAACTTCGAGACTATGCACATGTGTGTGTGTATGTAGGTGTTCATCGGTTTTCATCTGCTGCTCCGCAGTTCGCACAGTAGATTTTATCACGATCGAATATTTCCTGAAAACAAGTACTTTTCTGAGGAAAAGGTAGGATCTTTGATAAGAAAATTTTCTGTCTTTCGCTGGGAAACGATTTGTGCTCTAGTTGGGTTCGAAATAGCATAATACCATTACGTAACTTTGACGAGATTTTGAGGTTTTGTGAGGTTCTACTGTCTGATAGGGAGTAATGTCTTTATCAGTCATTCTTGAGTGATGTTTTCCTTCTTTTGCTATAATTGTTGTCAACGTAGTTTGCTTCCTAATAACTCTGATGCAATTTGATTGACTATATAAAAAAAAAATAGTTTATTTTTGTCAATGTAACTTGAAATTGTAAACTGACATACTCGAATCAATGTATATCTACACTTTGATATAATAATGCTATAAATGAAAGATTTGATTGAACTTTTTAATAATTATACAATTGCTGTCTCTTTTAATTCTCAAGTTCATTTGATGTTGATTGATATACAAATTATTTATTTCCATACTAGATGGCTGCTGGTACGATTGCAAAGCCTCAAATGAGGCGACTTCTTGAGGCCAAGCTCAAGACTGCCATTATAGGAGCCTGCCTTTTCTCTACGGCATCGGGGTTACTCTGGAAATTTGGTGTCATGGAGCCAAGGAAGAAGCAATATGCAGATTTCTACAAGTAAAGATACTATTATTTTCGTACCATACTATGACATAAGATCAAATATTTTCTATTTTATTTTTATTAATACTTGATTGTTTGTTATAGAACTTATGATGCAGAAGCAAAACTAAAAATCATGTGTGACGCTGGTCTCATGCAATCCTGCGGTCCAAAGTAAATTTTGTCAACTAAAATGTAAATAGTGATTCACTGTATCGTTAATCGAAGATCCTGATCGAATGTTTCCATTAATAGTTAACAGAAGCTTTTGTTCATGATTTTTGATTAATAATAAAAAGTCAAGTCTCAGAAGTTAATTAATATTTAATAAACATGTATGAAAAATATTGGTACTTAACGTTCATTATTTCTTACTTATACAGAAAACTAAAACAGATAGTCAATGTGTTAAAATAAAAGACTTGTTTAAGAAGTGCGCTATAGTGTTTTTTTTTTTTCTAGTACTGCAATTTTTTCTAATTAAAGTAGGATTAGAAGTACTTTCAAGAATTTGTTGATTTTAATCTGATTATATGGATCTAATTAAAATTAAAGGACCTGAAATAAACTGAAATAACAACAACATTAAACTTACAAATGCAAGTCCATCATTCCTACCCACTGTCAAAGAAGACTGCTCAGATACAGCTCCCATCCCCCTAAAATACCAATCTCCCTCCCAATGGAAACCGATCGTCCGAATGATTGCCGATCGTGCAAAAAACCCTCCGCACCACGTATACGCCTTGAAAAGAGAACAAATCTCCATACGAGCGAGAAAGAAAAAGAGTATAGGCTACTCGGAGCAACAAACTCGTTCGGGACGTTTAACGAGTCGCTCGCTCGGCTGCTCCGAAAACAGAAAAGCCGGGGTAGGTTACAACAGAGAGAACGATCGCTCTTCTCTTTACACACGAGATCGTGTATTCACTTTTTACGTGCATATATATAACATATACTTGCATGTATATATGTATATACAAGTAACGTATCTGACGATCGCCAACGCCGTCACACGTTGTGGCTTTGAATTTCGAGCTCTGATGCTCCTAAATGCTTTTGGGGAGGTACCGGTAGGCCGGGACTTTTCATCGTTTCTCTATGCTTCAGGCTGTGAAATTTTCGTGGAAAATTCAAGAGAATGAAGAAGAGATGCCAAACGAAGCAAATTCTAAATTTCAACATGCATTGCATAATGAACGAAACGAGGACCAACAACGTGCGTCCGTCTGTTACTATATATACTTATAGGCACTGATAATTGCATTTTAATTTTTCAGATAATTCCGACGATCGGTTGGCGGGTTTTCCCTAATAATGAGGCTTGAGAATTCAAAGTGAAAATCGAATGACACTACTTCTGGAAGTTATACTTGTCGAACGTATAAGCAGACGATTAACGTGAAAATAGTAGTGGTAAACAGACTTTTGTTTATTATCGATAGTCATGCATGTGAGCTTGCGTTTTAACGTGAGTTGAGGAAAAGTTCGAGAACAAATGCAAAGTGAGTACGCGAAGAGATATCGAAAAGCTCGAATCCTACGTCTACAAACGAAGTACGAAAATATAATTCAACCGTAAAAGTCAAGCGTCTCAGACAGAAAACGAGAGGCTTCATCTGAAAAATGTTAAAAAAACAAGCCGACAAAGCCCTCTACTTATATATACAACATATAAAATTGACGATCACGCAACTCGTCACGCCCGCTCACCCACACAGTGCGGCTGCAGCACACTGCGTCGATGAACTTCATCATTAGCTGCGATCCACGCCTCCAGACGTCGCGACTATCTCCTTCCGAGAAACTATACTGTTTTCGTGTCGATCCTCATATAACATAACGTAATACCGCGGAGGAGTCGAAGCTTCGTCGAGCGAGCTCGGGAAGGCGCTAGCTACAAATGCCCATCCCAGTGTGCCCCGCGCGATTGATTTGCGCATGTCAGTTGGCCGCATTGCAAATGGCGGCACCTTGTTATTGTCCATGGCGTTTTACGACTTGTCCGCTCGCTCCAACGTCGTCGCCGCGAGATAATGTCGCCGCCGCCGCAGCGCACGGCCTCGTTGGCCCAGCAGCATCAGCATCCCGATGCGCCGCTCGGCTCCTCGTGATCCGCGACTCGTCTCCGCAGCCATCGTTGCAGCCGTCGTCGTCGCGCCCCTGCAGCTATTAGAAGAGTGCTATACCCAGAATTGTGAGCCAACGGAAGAGACGTCGCCAGCAGCAGCAGCAGCAGTATAGCAGCAGTGAGTAGAGGTACTGCAGCTAGCGCGCGACCATATAGAATATCGTGTATTCTCTAGTGAACACTCGGACTCGCGGGCCGCCAGGAAGGCGACGACACCGACGAGATTAGTGGCCGTGTACGTGTATGTGTGTGTGTGTATGTGTGTCTTTCCGTGCCTGTGTGAGCCAGGGCAAAAACTCACGCGGCCTCATATACATATACATATATACACCAAGTGTCTATGCGTGTGTGTGTGCGCGCGCGCTACATCGTCGTCGTGCTGCAGCTCTACCCCGTCGTCGGGGATCAGCAGGAGCTGTGCTATCTCTCCCTCGCGCGAGAAACAGAGAGATAGAGAGAAAGAGAAAGAGAGAGAGAGAGAGAGAGAGAGAGAAAGCGCGCGCGCAAGTGATACTACTGTATGCATGTATATGCATACATGTATGGATGTATGTACAGATATATGTACATGTGTGCGTGCGTGCTCCGAAATAATAAAAGAGAGATAGATATATCGTAGAAGGGAAAGAGAGAGAGAGAAAGAGAGAGTGAGAGAGAGAGAGAGACGTGGTGTGGCTGCAGCGGTAACAGGAGCAGCAGCCCTTTTCTCGAGAACGAGAAAGAGAACAGTAACACGAGTATATAGAGACGGCGATTAAAATGGGGTAACGTCTGGCCGCCTCATGCGCGCCTTCCTCATCCTGCTCTAGGTACCTAACATACATGTATGCATCATAGTCGCAGCTTTTTCATGAACCGTCGCTCATCGGTCCCCGTGCTTTTCACGTACGTATTTCTCTCTCGCTCTTGATGGTGCATCCACATATACCCGTACGAGAGAGACAGAGATACAGAGAGCCGAGGTACCAGAGGAACAGAAAGAGAGAGAGACGGAGTGTGCGCCCACTTCACGTACACCTCCCCCAACGGGACAAAATGGTGGCCCCCCTCCCATGTACATGCGCACTCACGTACATACGTATACCCGCACAACTACACGTGCATTATTAGAGCCTTCTCTCTATCTCTCTCTCTCTCTCTCTCTCTCTCTCTCTCTCGACTTATTTATCCGCGCGTGCATTTTCGTATGCACTGGTTTGCGTGCAGCACACGGGGAAAAGCGCGGCTCTCTGCGTGACAGCTGTGCAGGCCCGGGCGGCTATAACCTAGTTCGCGACCGGGCCGTAGCCGCTACGGTGCTGGTACCAAGGCTCCGTCTACAATTGACCGAATACGCACCATAGAGAAGACGGTACTGACGGTAGCGATTTGGATATCGATACCAACTTCAAACTAATTTTCAATGCCCGGATTATTAAAAATATTAACTCGGAGACGATGTCCAGGTATATAATTATCTAGGTAGTGCGCTCCATAGCTTTTGAGGTGTATAGTTGAATTTCGCGCGTAGAAGATGAGAGCCTAGTCAGAAAGTTTGCGATTATGATCAGGTCCTCGACGCAGAGACAAACTTATCTAGGCAGCGCGCTCCTAGCTTTTGTTGTTTACGAGCGTATTCGTTAAAAATACTTCTGGATAATGATCGGACGGCTGGACATCATAATACGAGAGCTTCAGGAGACGGATTCATGGTCCACAAGAAAAATTAAAGCATACACCTTAAATGTTATGGGGCGCACTACGTAGTTGTAGTTTCTCATAGTGTTGGAACACCAGGACATCGTCTCTGAGAGAGACCTGGGAGAGAGCGCGGCGTAAGTTATTCAGAGCTTGACATCATTTTCGTTACATTCGAGTTACATTTTACGCATATTTTTTAAAACCCAAAGATTGAAAATTAGCTTAGTTGGTAATAGTCGCTACCGTTTATAGGTACGTATTAGCTAGCCGATTCGATCAACTGTAGACGCAGCCTCAGCTGGCACACTATTATCTACGCATGTATGTATGTATGTATGTATGTATATATTTGTACATAAAAGAGAGGGGTTTGAATTTTCTTGTTCGCTCCGCACCCCGTAGAAGATGTAGCTAGACCGAGGGTGACCAGGGTCATATGTCCACGTATATGAATGCATGCGTATATCTATAAAGTGAGAAAGAAAGAGAGAGAGAGAGAGAGAGCGAGCGAGCGAGCGAGCGAGCGATAACCTCCGTGAAAG
The DNA here is from genome assembly GCA_020010945.3 of Muscidifurax raptorellus. Lineage (NCBI taxonomy): Eukaryota > Metazoa > Arthropoda > Insecta > Hymenoptera > Pteromalidae > Muscidifurax > Muscidifurax raptorellus. Next base: position 37,246,794 of record CM052078.1, on the reverse strand, counting down.
TGCATCTCCTGGGGGAGAGAGCGACGAGGGCTGCGCCGCCGCGACTCCGGTTTCCATTTCGGAGCACACGCGCGCGAGCGAGCGACCGCCACACTCACACTAGCTCATATATAAGTATCTCACTGTTTTCGCGTGCACACGCGTTTTTCACCTGTCGGAGCTTTGCCCGCTCTCCCTCTTTCTCGCTTCGTCCATTGCAACAGCGGCGATAGCCGCCTATATATGAGAGCGTGTGCGTTTGTGTATGTGTGCGCGCGCGCGTCAAGTGCGGCTGCGTGTGGGTGCGGATGGTGGAAAGAGTGAGAGAGAGAGAGAGAGAAAAGGTTTTTCTCAACTGCGACCGCCGAGGTATACCTACAGTATAGTATGCGTGCGCGCAAGGGAGGATTCGACACACGGGCTTCTTCTTTACTTTTTACCCCCCCTTCAGTGGTTTGTTTCTCTCGCCTCGGCTTTTTTTTCTTCATAATAACGTCGCGAGTTTCAAGCCTATATCGGGGCTAGTCGGGGAGATGTACAATAGTTTGTCTGTGTTACCGCCTGTGTTTTGGTGCACGAGGAGGTCGCTACTGGGGTGGTAACAGGTGTATCCGAGGGGCGGGATGACTGGTTTGGTAGGTCGGTTGAATTTTTTCACGTCTACGAGGCCTTGCAGAACGAGGCTTGGGAAAGTGGCATAGCAGGGAGTGTGGAACTAGGCTTGTTGTTAAGGTTAGTGTTTTGTTGTGGGAAGTTTGTTTTCAGTGAAGTTTTGTTTAACTACGGTTGAATACATCAATGACTTGTGAGTGTTGGTGACTGATTTTAGATTTTCTAACTGTCTGCGATGGGAAAGCTGAAGTTTTTGGAGAAGAAGGAGTGAGAGAAATCGGTGTGGGTTTTTTTACAAATCAGTCATATCGCATATGTTCGTATAGCTCTGGGATTCATGCAAAGTGACTTGGTGCTAGTTTGTTTATTGCAGTATGTTTTTAATATTGTTTTTTCTTTCGGTTTTAAAAGTGGAAAATGATTGTTTTTTGGTTTTATGAATAAGGTTTGTAATTGTGCGTACGTGGTTAGTTTGATCTGGTATTCATTTTGGAGCAGTGTAATTTAGAGTGAAATTTATGGGTATTATGTTACATATATTAAAGTTCATTTGTTTGAATACACAGTTTTGATGTTCGATTAATGACATTATTGATCGTTGTGGTTAGAAAAACTATCTCTTTAAAATAATAACAGGTGCATGTTAGAATGCATCAAATGTGCATATGCAACCATTGTACGTTCTTATTCAATGCATCACTTGCTTTTCAAATCATCTACCTTGAATTTGGTTTCAATGAATAACTTTTTTTTTCATTTAAAAATTACGATACGTATGTTCAACTGATTTTTTATAACCCCTTCTCTTTTGTTCTTCTTTTTAATCAACATCTGAAAAGTTTCTATTGACAGAATATAGTATTGTTCTCATGTTTTTTTTAATGTATGGAATCAATGGACAAATCAGGCTACAGCTGCTATAGAAAAAGGTTTTCATTTTTTTTTCAAAAAACTATTTATATAATTATTATAGTTATTCGCTGCGCAGACCTACTATTTACATTAAAAAAAAATTATTATTATTATTATTAAGGTCATGTCTAATTTTAACAGTAATATTGAACTATGAATACTATACGTAAGCTAAACAAAATTTATTTTTTATTTTTTATTTCTATAATCTTCCATGCAACTGTATTATTGAACTATTTAATATTGTAACATAACCCAAAAATTATATTGACATAATAATTTATGTTAATATGAGTAAGAAACTTAGGAAATTCTATGAAAGATGAGCAGAATGTTTGCTATTATTTTTTCATTGAATAATATTGCAATAATTTTTTCTTGAATGAAAGATTGAATTGGTATATAAAATTATGATTTGTTTTATCTTATCTGACACAGTACATATTAAACCTCTCGTATAAAAATGTATAACCATGTTTTTCAACCAATTATGTTTAATAAATAAGTTTAATCCATTCTACAGATTTAAAAAGAAAGTTGATTAAGAGAATAAATAACATTATTACTATTTTTGTTACAGAAAGAAAATTTAACGCATTGCACTGGAGGGGTTGGGGCGCTCAGCTGCATACCGTAAAACGGGCATCTCGCTGAGCAGAGATTACACTGATACCCTGAGACGTCCCAGGCCCGGGTAGTTATGTGATTAATTGTTGGTAAGTTTCTAAGAAAGTATGCATAATTCTCTTTTAAATAAATTAGAAGATGAAAAATGTAGATTTTATGTATTTAAAAAAATATATTTAACTTACAACGTTCAAAATTTTTAATGTTCATAACTATTGACAAAAATAATTCAAACAAATTTAAACGTTAAAAATCTTATTTTAGAAATGGCGGCTGATAGTGATGGTGATCTAATTGAAACCGTGATAACGTGCGAAGGTGATATAGGGGATCCTGAATTTCCACATAAGTTTCAAGTAATTGTAGATCAACTCAAGTCTCTTGTCTGCAAAGGTAAATGATAGATTATTAAAAAAATACATTTATTAGTTGACCTCTAATATTGAAAGTATCAAAATCGATTTTTCCTCACAGATAAGGAACAAGATTTGAGAGTAGACAAAGTAGAACCATGGAATTCAGTAAGAGTAACTTTTTCCATTCCCAAAGAGGCTGCTCTGAGGCTACGAGAGCTCGCGGCCCAGGGTTCTACCACTCTAAAACAGCTTGGAATACTATCAGTCCAAGTCGAAGGAGATCAAGTAAGTTTTTAAAGGCCTAACGAATTCTATTAATTTACAAGTTCTAATTAGCATTATTTGTAACACTAATTAATGCAATGTCAACAGGTGATCTCTTTGAGGATAGCTGGACGATATGGAGGGGAAGCACAAGAAATCGTCTTGCAATCAGGTCCATCAACGGAAAGTGGAAGCAAAACCCAAAGTGATCCCACAAATAGTGCAGTTAGTATAGACAGCAATGCTACACCTGTGCCTGGGCCCAGCAATGCCTCCAGCATCGCGGCAACTCTATGCAATGTTGCCCAGATGATTGCAGCTGGTAAATATCAACTCCATTCACCCTACACTAATCACATTAAAGCTTGACCAGTTGAAAAAATTAATTAGTTTTAAATAAAATTAATTTTTTTAAAGTAAATTAATTAGTTTTAAATAAATTAATTCTAATTTTTGTGTATTAGGACCATCAGCGGAAAAGCAGCCGCAGTTCCGCTCGCCGAATGTAGTAGCACCGACGGACTGCGAACCCATTCCGCCGTTTCTCACAAAGAGTGTGCAGCCAAGCGTGCCCGGTGGTAGCGGTGTCGTAGGTGGCATCGCTACGAATCAACAGCAAGTGACCAATACAAGTGGTTCCTCACCGAGAACCAGCTACAATGGACCCTTTCCCTTCGCCAGTATGACGCACGCAGCCCAGGCCATACATAGCCGCGAAGCTTCCCAGGCTCAGGGACAGGTAGCCGTGGGCATAAAGAGTACAGTGCAATTTAAACATCACAATCAGCCTCCGCCGCCCTACCCGGCCCAGGACGGCATGGCGACCGTTACGTCGCCCCAGGCTGTTCACATGCCACCTCAACCGGTTTGTATACATCATATTTTATTGACCAATACGATGCACGTGTGCGGAGATCGTCGTATATAACGGTTGTTTATGTAACGGCTCTGATTACAGGTGTCAGTGGTCGGTCCTCCGAGTCAGTACAAATCGCCGAATGTCATGGCTTCTAGTCCATCACCGAACGGTAACATCGCGATTTCCGCGAACCCGGTGATTGCTGGCGCGACCACCAGCAGTGGCAACCAGGTCGTCCTCTCCAGTCCTCTCCTGGTGAACCTCCTGCAAAATGATGGCAGCGCAAGTTCGAGCTCGACATCCAGCGCTGCTCATGTCAGTGCGCAACAGCAACAGCAGCAGAAAATGCTACCCCCGGCAGTGGTCGACGGTGCTAATAGCATGACAAATCGTATGCGGCCACAGAAAAAGCCAACCGTCCGAAGGAAAGATCTTGTAGTGTCACCGAGTGTCTCACCACCGAGCCTTGATTCCCTCAGGACGGAGGATCTCATTGTCTCATCGGGAGTCATCGCGGACCTTGGCCACGGACCGTCGGCCTTTGCCGCGGTCAATGCCGGTCAGACGTCTACAGTGCCTCAGCAGCAGCAACTTATGCAAGCTCCGCAGCCGCAGCCGCAACAACAGCAGCAGCAGCAGCAGCAGTTGTTGCAGCAACAGCAGCCATTACAGATACAGCAACAACAGGGGCTGGTTCCAGCAGCTGTGCACACACAAGTACAAATACAGCAAAAGTTCCCTGTAAGACAGGAACTTGCTTACAGGCCCACCATTGCTTCCGGTGTGTCACAGCAACAAATTCAGATGCAGAGTCAGCTGACTGCCAGGTTTCCAGTAAATGGTCAACAAGTAAGTCGGCAATCAAAAGTTAACCTGAAGTTAATGTTTTTTTAAAAGTGAATTAAAATAAAATTTATCTTAGGTGAGAACGCCCCTTCAACAGAGGCAACAGTTACTTTTACAGCAACAGCAGCAGCAGCAGCAACAACAACAACAGCAGCAGCAGCAGCAACAACAACAGCAGCAGCAACAACAGCTTAGTCAGCAAGTTTTGCCTGTTCAGGCACAGTTGATACCTCAACAACAAATCGTCACATCGCAACCCATGCAAGCTCCTGTTGGGGCAGGACAGATTCTACAGCAGCAGCAGCAACAACAACCACAACCGATTCTGCAAAATGCATCCGTAGGCGTAAATGTTAATCAGCAACGACTGTCTTACGTAGGGCCTCAACTGACACGAGTAAGTTTTATTAATGTCTGTCATTATGATAATTTATTCAATTATTTATTAATAATTTTATTTAATAATTTTAATATAAATAACTTAAACTATTTCATTTCCGCAGCCGATACAAGCTGCAGTAACTCTCGTAGCCCAGCAGACACCTCCACCGTACCCTCGGGTACCTCAGCAACAGTCCCAACTTCAGCAGCAGCAGCAGCAGCCACATCAGGCTCAGCAATCGCACTTAGGTCCCCAGCAGCACCAACAACAGCAGCAACCATCACAGCCGCAATTAAATCAGGGAATGAATGTGCAGCAGCAACTACACCATAATCAACTGCAAAAAATGAACGTGAATACGGGAGCGACGAACGACTTTCGCTACGGTCAGAGTCAGAATATACTGAGCAGAAGTTATCAAGGACCATCTTCGACGGTTACAGCAACGAGCAACGCCAGCGAAACCAACAGGACTACAGGAGCAGCCACGCCTGTCTGGGGCACCCAGAACATTCCCATACCGCAGGGTGCTCAGATGAATACGGCTCAACGAGTACCTGCTGCTTCCCCTACCGTCGTATCATCCGCGGTGCCAATTACGACAACAGCCTCTACGAGTCAAGCAGCTCCCGGTGCCTTTGTTCAGAGTAGCAGCAATATGTCACTGGTGAGTCTTGATTTTTAATAGATTTTAGAAAAAGATTGATTCAATCTATTTAAATCTTAATGAAATTATTGCAAAAGATATCTTCTTTAGTCCACAAATGGATTAAGTAATTAAATGATTATGCAGTTTAATTTCAGCAGAAATGCTCTTACTATATTTTGAGTAAAAAAAATTTTTTCTCAATCTAGGGGCATGCGGTCAACCATATTACGACGACTGCGACAACGCCCTCGTTGGCGCCAACGTCGATAAAGGCGACGCCAGTAAAGCCCTCGGAAACAAAAAGTGATGAGGCTGCAAATACAACTCCACCAGAAGAGGCACCGAACGAACCTGAATTCACATCCTCGGGCAAGCCACGCCAGTACCTTATAAATCCACTGACAGGGTTGCTCGAACCTATGCCTAGCGACACCTCGGATTCAGAGCCTGAGAGCGCTCTCGAAACTCAAGACGACTTCTTCTCGTTCCCCTCACCGTCTAACGATCGGTCTAACTCGATATTCTCGGACGACGATGCGGATAGTAATTTCTCTAGGAGGAACGATACTACGACCAATACCGATCAATCTGATTCTGAAAATACGGCGAAATCCACGGCAAGCGAAAGCAGCCTGAAGCATAACAGACTCAAGTCCAGTAGAGATTCGAATAGTCCTATGCCCACGGAGAAGATCAAGCTGAGGTAAGTTTGACTTTTATAAAAGCTACAACTATCCAATGGCAATGCAAATCACACATTTAAAAAGTGAACGTATTTAAATTATACTGAACTTACACTAATACAGTACTAATAAACAATGGTGCAATAAAATTTAAATTATTTCTTTAAACGGAAAACATAAAAAACATACACAATACTCGTTCGTTTAAACTATAATTGATTCTTCGTCAATGGTTACGTTGAAGCGTAAAATCTACGTTTAATTCCATAATTGATCATAACTATACCATTTATATAAACACTGTGTTTAAAAAGTAATTTAATAAAAATACTAAATTAATTTAAATTTCCAGACTGAAGTTGGAGAAGTCTGAGCCAGTTACGCCAGCGTACAAGGTGGATGTCTCGTTCGTAAATACGCCGCCGGTGCGCAAGGCCGACAAGTCTATAAGTAAATCTACCTTTGCGACTGCATCGACTTTACCTAACGCGAATGTTCCTTCGGTGGGAACTACTAGCACAGCTTTGGTTCCAACGACGAACACGGTGCCTACGACGGCGACTGCGACTGGTGGATCGAGTCCCGGAGTTGGAGGCACAGGTGCAACGTCCGCCGAAGAGCCGCGGGTGCCGCCGCTGCATATATCGCTGCGCGGGCGTAACGCCTCGGTCGTACAGATTGGTAAGAAGGAGAAGAAACTACTGAAAGAGTTGACATCGACGACAGAGCTCGACTCAGCAAGCGTCAAGCGCCGAGGCAAGCTCAAAAAGATGAAAGATGGCACCGACGGCAACAAGCTCTTACAAAAGAAGTCTCTTAATATGATTATAGGTAAATTCCGGTCTTATTATATAATATTAAATTCTTGGAAAATATTTAAGAATTTTACCAAATAAATTTAAATTAGTGCCTTGTTAATTGTACAACATCAAGATTATGCAACTACTAATTATTTTTTCTGGCTTTTATTTAGGTACTTCGTCCGCCTCAAAATTGCCTTTGTCGAATTCCACCATGGTGAATAGCGCTAGCGCCTTGGTGAAAATAAACAATACGCTTCAAACGACCCTATTGACCAAGACTAATGCCTTAAAACAAGAGAGCAGCAGCAGTACGAGTAGTAGCGGTGGAAGTGGAAACGCGTCGCCGCTCGAGGTGGAACCGAGGTTGCAGCAGAGTTCTGCAACCACAGCTTCGTCGGCAACAACCGTAACGACGACGACGACGTCGACGATGAAGCAGCAACCACAACAACAAGAGTCGCAACAACCAGCAAGTAAAGTTAGCGGTGCCAGTGACGTTGATGATTTACCTCTCAACAGTAGAATACCTTCGCCTCTTAAGCACAAATCTTCCATTTTGAATCAACAAACGACGCAAAACGCCCAGCAACAGGTCATCGGTGAGTCTGATGTGCCCAATCATACGAGCGAGCATAAAATTGGTGGAGGTGCGTACTCACTTACAATGTAACTCTTTATAATTCAATTTAGAAAAATTTTTGTCAACAATTCAATATTGTAAATATCAAAGATGATCAAATAAGAGAATTTAGCATTTTAAACCATAGAATGAAAACTATAAAATACAATCAATTAAAAACCATTTACAGGCAAAACAAAAAGAAGAGACTCGAAGAAAAAGGCAGAGCCTAGTGAGGGCTTATATCGAGAGCAGAACCTGCTCACAGGTGGTCGTATTGTGGACAATCAGGCCAAGTGGCGGAAGCTGGGCTACAAGGGTGGTGATGCCGTAGCAGTTCCCACTGGGCAGACGGCGAAGAAAATGACTGTAGTGACGGGGGCAACGACGGAGGTCCCAACGACAACGCCTACTTCTGGCAATGATCTCAACGCAGTGAAAAGGGTAGGTGAATTGAGGCGGACAAGCGATGGTGATATCGTCAGCGGAAGAGTCGTCGGCGAGAAGGTATCCTCTGCGGCTTTGAATACTAGGCAACCCGAACCTAATGGCGTGCGGAAGGATCTGATTACTCACCAGGAGAAAAGAAGACGGCTGAGTCTGGTAGATGAGAAAGATCTGCATATAACAGGTAATTAATGTTGAATTTATTATTTAATATAAATAATTATTAAACCTAAACTTATTGTATTTTTTAACAAACAACTAATTCAAGTTTGTTTTCGTGCAGAATCTCAAAGTGTAGAAACGACGCAGTTGATGAGCCAGAAATCTACATTGGATCCGGTCTCTCAGCAAAAGACAGCGTTAACCACAGTACAGTCAACAGGAGCAAAGATCAACACAAACTCACTTTTCGAAAATGAGAACAGTAGTAGCAGCAATAGTCCTGTGCCACCAAAGATTACAAGCTTATCGCCACAAACTGCAATCCCGGCGAGCCTTGACAGCAAAATAACAATGACAAAGACGACAACAGCTCCAATGCTCGTGGATACGCCATCTTTAACGACGAAAACAACTGTAACACAGTCATTGATATCAACGACAATGACGACGACAACAACGACGACTGCCGTAAAAACGACGTTAGTAAGCAAACAGCTTAAGACTGAGCTGATAGACGTGAGCAAGTCGCCAAGTGTCGTCGCACAGGCCCAGAAGCTGAAGAATCACGCTCTGACGACCACAAAGAACGAAGTGAACAGGCTTGCGTCTGCTGCGCTACAGATGAAGAAACTCGCGCAAAATCATCATGTTCTTGGTAAGCAGACCAACATCATGCCAAACGCGATTGAGACGGTGCAGCGGTTGACTTTACTCAAGAACAATCCTGCCATTGAAAAACTCAGTGACCAAGTGATAAACAAGCAGGAGCCCGCTCCTAACATAGTTGAACAGCTAGTCACTGGTAAGCCCGTCCTGCCTATCGGTGAAATCAATGTTACCGAGGCAAAGGTCAAGCAGAAGCTATTGGAGAGCGTGAGTCCGAGTAATCCGATCGGTTTGACGAATATCGTCGATCAGAATCCTAATAGTAACGTTGTCGTTGGTGGAACTGGTAACGGTGGAAACAACAGCAACACCGCTGGCGAAGATAGCGGTATCGAGTCCATGGACGCGTTATCGGAAAAGTCTCCGAACCAGGGCGAATCTCCGTTACACAGGCCCGCTGCCAGCCAAGAATCCGTCACCACTACGTCGTCCATGAATAAGAGCAGTAGTAGCTTACAGCAGCAGTCACAACCTCATCAGGAAACTGAAGTGCAGGCCCTGGCTCCGCAGCAACAAACCACCAATAAGAACAACGTGCCTTCCTCAACCGTTAGTAACAGTAGTAGTGATATGTGTTCAAATTCGCGGAGCGTTGAAAGCAAAGACAGTTACGAGAATCATCTGGACGACGTGTCGGAAAAAGCTGTTAGCATTACACCGTCTACACCCGAGTTAACGACTGTAATGACGACAATGACAACGGCGACAACTACATCGACAGTACCAATACCGGCTGAAGTAGTAGTGAAACAAGAAAAGCCGGAGAAGATTCAAGAGCAGCCGAGTAATTCAGTAGTGACGGTCGTTCCCACGACGATATCGGTTGTGGCGAAGGTGAAGGACGACGATCAGTCTAAGTGCGCGAAAGACTCCAAGGACTCGGTGTCATTGGTATCGCCACAATCGTCCGTATCTCTGGTGATAGAAACCGTAAAAGTTAAGAGTGAAGTGAAAACTGAACCCGAGAGCAGTAGTCTTATGTGCGATCAGGGTAGTAGTAGTATCGGTATGAGTAGTGAAGTCGCAATTGAAGCTCCTGCGCCGACGACAAAAACGACGACGACAAAGGACGTTAAAGTCGAAGGCACCGGTGCTGAAGCGGCAGTAGAAGACAAAAAACCCGTAGTTACGACAAGTGCGAACACTTCGAATAGGTTAGGTGATGAGGAACCCGCGCGCAATCCTAGCGGACAGAGTAATAACAATAATAGTGGTAACAATAATAATAATAATAATAATAATTGTAACAACAACGGTGTGCCTGTAATTCAAAATCACGTCGCGATTAATGTGGTCAAGCTGGAGAAGTCTGAGAGTAGCGTGGACAAGGTTAACGTGAGTGGTAGTAGTAGTGCAGCATTGACGACAACGACGAGCCCGAAGCTCGAGCTGAAGCCTTCGGTCGAGCCAAAGGACGAGGTCAAGGAGGATGAGCCGAAGATTGACGATACGAGGCAGCAGCTGCAACAACAGTCGTTGGAGCAACCAAAAAAGGAGAAGAAGGAGGTGATAAAGGAAGAGCCCTCCAAGTCCGAGTTAGTAATCGTAGATCAAAGCCAAAAATCCAATGTACAAAACCAACAGCATAGCAGCGAGTCATCGGTAAACTCACCCAAGGTCGCGGATGATTCTGCGAAGAAGGTAATGACGGGCGAAGGCACTAGCAGTAGCACTAGTACCACGGCCAATACTACCAGCACCAGCACCAGCACCAGCATCACCACTGGTACCTCAAGCTGCGATCTGAACGTCCAGTCGCCCCTGGCTGGTGATGACCCCCAGCCGATTCGGATAACGCCGCCGCTCTACACGTACTCCAACCCTGTAGTACTGCAAAGAGACGACACTCCGAGTCCGGCGCCCCAGACACCAACTGAGGCGGAGCCTGCAGAAGCCGTCGTAGCTGCAGCCGCAGCAGCAGCTGAACATCTAAAGCGCAAACGACGGCGAAAACAGGAACTCGAGGGACGGCAGGACGTGATTTGTCTCGAGGAGAATGACGAAGGGACGACGAACGCGGCGCCGTTCAACAGCGTCGAGGAGTATGGTACCGGTAAGCAGCCGCGAGGGCCAGCGAAATCGCTACTCGAGCAGCTGCTGATCGAGATACCAAATGACTCGGGAGCCAACAGCGAAAAACGCTCGCTGCGAACGAGGTCACAAAAGTCTTCGACGGCTCTGAACAGCCCCGACGTCGTCAAAACCAAGTGCAGTCCCCACGAGCGTCGTAGCATTTCGCCGTATGCGAAGGCGAAGCTGCAGCCGACTGCCGCTGCCGGCGTAACGACCAAGCTCTCACCCGTCACTGCCGCTAATGTGTCGGTCGCAACCGGGGTGACCGCCACCAAGACCACAGGCAAACGCAAGCGGCAGGAGAGCGAGAGCAGCGTAGCGTCGAATAACGAGGAGCAGCAGCAGCAGCAACAGCCAAGGCCAGGTAAACGGAAATGCTCGGAGAACGCTGCTGGACTTATTAAGGCTTGCATGGGCGTAGATGAGAGCGCTGGTGGTCCTGTTAAGAGGCAACTCGCTACTGGCAAGGATGAAACATCTAAGAAGGGCTTCAACATACTGTCCAAGAGCAAAAAAGGTGTCTATCTTGATGGAAGTGAGATAAAGAGTTGAGAGGAGGATAGTTTTCTAGGGGTGCGCGGTAAAGTAAGAGGATGTTTGGGGATGTTAAAAGAAGTTTCTTTGAGTTTTGCGTTGTTTTTTACATGAAATTTCATCTAAGTAATCTCTTGCAACTTGCGATTGTAATTATACGACAAATTTTTTTCTTTTAATTTTTTAGATTGATGTAATCAATTTTACTAATTTTACTTTGGTATAATCTAAAAGTTTCATTTGAGTCATTAAAATTTTTGTATTATCAAGGGGTAGCGCCCCTATATCAAAAAGAAGATATTTACATAATTTTCGTTAATTAATCGATTAAAAATTCGTAATAGTTATTTTTATATAAGAAATATTTTTGTTAATTGAAAATCAATTCAATGTTAATAAACAAAAACAATGCTAAACTCAATGGATTTCTTGGTTGAATCCACAAATGTTCAATTTATTTTACCGTGGACAATTTTGTTTTCAATTTAAAAAATGAGCCACGTTTCTATAGCTTGAAGTAATAACAGTATTGTATCTTTTGCAAACATCATTTAAAGACTACAATATTAAAATTCTTAACTTCATTAAGTAAAGTGAAATATTCATTGCTCTTTTATAGTAACTTTTTTTAATCTTTACAAAATGAACATCTAAAGGACATGTTGACGAAGCCAGACTTTGAAATGTTGAACTTATGAAAAGGACCTTTTAAATTTATCTTGATGTTGTGTATTTTTTGAATATATATATGTATATATATATTCATATTGTTGTATTTTGGAAGTTTTAGACTTGTGTGTCAATTACATTGACCTACTACTTTGGTATATTAGATTTGTGTGAATACTTTTTAAATAATAGTTCTGTGCTGCAAATTACTCATTAGGAACGAAATTGCGTTTTTTTAGCTCAAGGGCCAATGCTTGTGGATATAGAATCATCCGATGAAGAACATTCGATTGAAATATCTGGGAAGGTAAAAATCAGAGCATCGGATGAATTGTGTACGGGATCACCAAAACCCAAAGATCAAAAGTACGTTTATCGCCATCATTTATTAAATTTGATTTGACTCTATATAATTTCCAATATTCATGGTAAAAGTTTTGGGATACTAATGGTATTTATTAATTCAATTATATAAATCACAATCATAAAAAATAATAACGATAATTTTCATTTTTATCTTTGAAATACTAATGTGAATATGCTCTTTTCAGGAACAGCGGCGGTGTGGTATCTGGTGGCCACGCGCACACGAATGCAGTAACGTACAACTCTGGCAACGGTCGGACGCAACGCGAGAGCCGGATGCTCACAAACAAGCAGCTTCAGCAACAACAGCAGCAGCACTCGCAGCTACAACAGCAGAACCAATCGCAGCAGCAGCAGCAGTCGGGTGCTAGTGCGGCGGCGGCTGGCGGACCGACGATTGTCAAAGAGCGGCTTCGCGGCAGCTCTGTCTCAAGTAATGAGTCTGTCGGCCTTGGTGAGATGACGACTAGACGTTCGGTTCGCCAGAGTACGGCGTCGCCACTTGCCGCACCGGCTGGTAACACGAGGGGTGCCTCACGCTCCATGGAAGACGTTAACCGAAGGAAGACCCGGAGCGGAGCTGCTGGTGAGTAAGCACCCCATCCGAAAATAAACGATACAGTTACTCGCGAATCGCGATGTACAAAGATTTCAAGGATCCGGAGACGAGTGCACGTTGTGCACGTGTGTTTACATATACGTAGATCTCTGGTGAAAGGGAAGACAGGTGACTTGAAAATTGGGATTTTGTGGAATACGCGAGCAAGCAGTCTCGGTAAATTTAGTGAATATTTTATATAAATTATAGATAAGGATGCCGATGAAAAATTTTAATGAACTTGTGTTTATTTGTAAGGTTTTATATAGATTCTAATTAATAAAATTGTACATAAATTAGATATTAGCTGATGTCTATCAATGAGAAGATTAAAAATCGGAAGGAAAACCAAAGCACGTTTTAATAACCTGAATTAAATGAGAGATAAGTTTGATCTCGCCTTATTTCTTTTTTACCAGAGATTTGTATATCTTGATTTATTCGATTCGTTTTATTTTTGAGAAAACATGTACTACTGCTGTGATATATGTGCATTCAAAAGTCAAGTGCTACGATATTGTGTGTGTGTATGTATATATATGTGCGTATGTGTGTATATATAAATTTAAAGGGGATGTGAACAAAATGCGCTGAGTATTTATAACAGAAACAGCCGCGATTATTTTTCTTTTCCATTTTGTAGATATAGTTTTACGATTCACAATCGTAGTCATTCATTACTTAATTTTTACAAAGCAAAGCTTGAATTAATTTTAAATTTTATACAATTCAATCATTACTCATTACTATTCCTGTATGAGAAAACATTATCTGCTTTCTGTAAAATAATAAGATTAGCTGTATATTTCCAATCCTGCAGTTTCTGACCATATAATAAAAATAACAAAAGTAAATTGCAAATCATTTTTCTTATATATAGTATTACTTATCAATGTATATGTAAATTTCGTACAACAATAGTACTATACTATGTTATAACAATAATACAAGTGTATTAATGAAGTAGTATTTTTACATAATGTTTTAGACATTGTTGCCACAAATTTGGTAAAGCTACTATAGATAATATATTATTATAGAAAAGCGATAAAATAATGTTTGCATAATAAGGTGTATAAATGAATAAGGTATCGTTTTTAAACTAAGATGTAAAAAAGACGATGCAGTCATAATTCACATCCCCTTGAAAGCAGTGTCACCAATGTACGGATCGGATTTTTTAAAAATAGAGAAAAAATATCTATCGTATATCTGTTAAGAATACAGGCAGGTGAAATTACAAAAAAAGTTATATTATATGTCTTAATTTTCTATATTATATATTTTATATATACATGTAGGATATCTTCGTGATTGGCGAGATTTTTTAATACAATAAAATTTTGTTTTGTTTTTTGTGTCTACGAGAATTAGAAGAATAAATAGATAGATATAATATTCTTAATGATTATTTTATCATTAGAAAAAATATACGATAAGTGTATATTTATTCTTAATTATTATATTACATAATCTAGAATTTGATACCAATACATAGGTAAAGAAATGTATATTTGTTTTAAGTTTTTAATTTTATTTGAGTTAATTAGTTTAATTCGAAATAGTTTGTATTAAAATCTTGTATAACAGTAACTTCTAATGTTATTTGTAAAAATTTCAGTAATATTCATATCAAATATGTATGTAAAATATTTTTTGTTAAAGTCCAAATATAATCTTAAAACAAATATTTTCGTTCAAGTGTATTTTTTCTATGAGAATTTCATCCGTCTGTGTTCTTTAAAATATGAAGTATCTGTATCAATATATTATTTCATCTTCACTTCGTCATACATCAGTATCACTATTATTTCACTCATATCGCCTATTCATATGTCGTATGCTCAATCAAAGAAAATAATTGCAATTGTTTTGTCTGTTTATAATATAATATTAGAATTTAATTTGAACAGATTTAGCATTGCATTTTATTTTGTATTTATTATTAATGGTGATTTACTTTAAATTTAAATGCAAAAATAATTTGTATTTTACTTTATTCGTTGATTTGTAGTACTTTGAGCATTCGATGTATAAAACGAATAAAACACATACACATTATAAACATAGATCTTTAATAGAACGACCTCGTACAGCGGGCACGATTTTTTAGTGACAGCTGAGACAGCAGAGCAGGCGAAGAGGAGGCGAATATCTCGAGAAAACAAATGACCTTCGGAAAGCGACCTTGACAGTGATTAGCTACCGTCGCTCGTCAAGGCCACTATGTTCGGTCGTCTGCCTGTTATCAGTGGTTATACGATCTTCTTGTGGCTGCCCCACCTGGTGAGCATCCTATTGTTGAGCGAAATCCAAAATCGATAATAGCGCACAAGAATCCGCTGCTGGAAGAGTCCCCGATATGTAGAGTGTCGAACGAAAGCACTGAAGGACTATACTACGATTATGATTTACTAATTTTTATCATTTATTTTTCTTCTATTATTTTGTAGAAACAAACTAAAAATACTAATGGTAAGATCACTGAAACAAACTCATTCAACGTCCCAGTGATTGTTAGTAGTCGAGTTAAATAGACTTTTTTTCATTATCGACGCGGTGTTGAATTATTGGAATTTAAGTGTATGTTTAAAGCTACAAAGTCGATCTCGCTAGCTTTCCTTAGTTCTCTCATATTACAGTTCAATAACACTTTATTAGTTGCAAACATGTTTGATGGCTTGGACGAGTCAATCGTTTTTCGAAAAGTATATTGAAATTCTATACTGCCTTCTTAATCCAAACCTTCTTTAACCTTTCACATCTTAATATTCACGGTTAATGGTTTATCCAAATTATTTTTAATAAAGATCAAATCAAATATAAATTTTCGATAGCCTTGACAATTAAAGCTGTGTATCTGTCACTGCTATCAAATTGTACAAAGAAAAAAGTAACTTTTTCAACTCTGATAAGACTTAAACCTGACTAAAACGTAATTTTGTCTGGTCTATTTGATATTAAAAATAAATTTAAAAAATACAGTTTTCAATCATGCCCACTACTAGTGGTAGTAAATGAAGGCCAAATTCTGTAGGTATACAACATGAATCTGACTGCAACTGCCGTGTAGTATAAATTGAATTTTGTGAATTTCTCATGTGGTGAAAAACAAAATGATATTTACTAAAAGTTTTAATGGAGAGTAGGGTCAAGCCGATAAATCATAAGTGAACTGATAGACTTTGTTTAAATTTTTTTCAATTATTACGTACTTTTTATCCATAGCTAAAATTAATACTATGTAAAATTTATAGCTTTAATAATGCAATTAGGATTAAGATGTAATAAATAATAATTGTATAATTTGTTTCGACCAGTAGTTTTGAATATCATGGAATTCTCTTATTTAACCTACATTTTGGTTATACTTGATGTTATTTTTAAACTAAAAATGAAATTATAAAAAAAAATGTATCTAAAGGAACCATAAACATAGTCTATCAGTCGATGAAAACGAATGCAGAGTTAACAAAGGACTGGGGTATAGTAATGTCATAAAAAAAGAATTTATTTTATATTTATGAGAGAAGCAAAGCAAAATAAATAAAAATATTGGCGAATAAATCAAGCTTATAGAATAACAGAGATGAGGAAATAAATTGTAATTATTATTAAATTGCGTGAAAGAGTCAAAGGAAGAAAGTGCGAGAAGAATGATGGAATGTTAAATTCGATAGGTAATATGTGAACCAATATATTTTGTAAATAATTTCTTATTAAGGTATACAAGGCACCTTTCATTGTAAATACCAAGCCTGTTCGAATTTTTATTAAAAGAAAAATAATTATATTTAAAATCGTGCAACTTCACTCGTCATCATTACGATTTACGTTAATTAATTATGACATACTGCTATTACTGTAATAATATTATTGCTATTATTGATCGTAAAACTTGTGTAATTAAAGAACTCATCGATATCTTCCTTATTTAGCATTCGCATTACCGACACAAATTAAATAAAAAGTGCACTCAATCGGGACATACATATTTCTCTTACTATTGTTTTTACGTGAAGCCGATACTCTAGTTTATTATTACGTATACATTACACGGACGTACGCGTCTCTCGGAGTTGTCTAAAAATAAAATGAAAATACTAATTTTCAATCGTAATCACCCCTTTTTTCTCTAATGTAAAAAATAGCATCTATATTTTTGTCAACATTTTCATCGGGTTAGGGTTCGTTCTTAGTTACAATACATCACATGTTATAATAAATAGTTACATCGCTCTTGTTTTAATTTTTTTTACTTTAAACATGCAAATGCTGATTTATACAATGTAAAGTTGATCTTATAGATGAGTATTCGTTACTTGTAAAAGAAGAACATACACAGATGCTTATATTGCTTTATAGATTTTGTATTTAATGTATCGATTTTTTTTACTTACAGAAAGATGTAAAATAATAACTTTTGACTTATTAATCAAAAATATTTCAGTCAATTTATACTGCTTATTTTAATTCAAAATGACTTTCTACTATTTATAGCTAATTTTCTAAGAAACTTTCTAAAATCTTGACTTGGTTATCGTAATTGAAATAGTTAGTTATTGTATGTCTTGCTGTAAATAAGAAAAAAAAACGTAAAGAACTGAAATGTATAAATTGTTCATGTTTTCTTAATTATATCAATGACTTAAACTCGGTCTCCATACGAGCGAGTTCGAGTGTGAGCCATCTACTTTTGCTTTAATATATATTTTTTTTTTTTTTTTCATCTCTACTGGTTAAGCTATGTTCATGTCAATCCCAATTTAAATTATTTAGTAAAAAAACGTTGATTATCATATAAAAGAAATTGTTTCAATGGATAGTCCCGCCCACTATCTTGTCTTTATTGTACATAGTAGTATGCTTATATTCATTTGTAAAGGGATAGTGGGCAATGATAATGAAAGATACTGTATATATATATTTGAAAATAATAAGCGTTAGAATAGTCAGCGAGGAAAGAGTAAATCTAATTTGATCTATACTCTCATATTGTGATGGGATGAAGTGTAATGTATATCTAGCTCGTAGGTGTCTACACGTCTGAGAGCAAAAAGTTTCATACTTCGACGAAAAAGCGCATGAGAAAACACGATTGAAAGGAAATATATATACTATAGGGCGAAAAGGAAGATTGTAATTTTTGTTGTAAAATATTCCTGTCGACATTAGGTAGGTAGGCTAGGCATTATTATGTTATAATTTTATTATTGAACATTACGTTTATATAGTTGTATAGACTAAGTATAAAAAGAATCAAGCTTCGTGTGTACATAATGGTACTTTACAGCTAAGTGAATTTTAAGTATCCTTGATAACATTAAAAGGCTTTTGAAGTAGTTCTTCTAGATTGTGTATATTTAAATGATTATATTATTACATATTATTATATATTGAAAGGAAAGAAAGAGAAACAAATATCGCATGATAATGCAACGCGCGCGCTAATTTTCTCGAATTGATGAGAAATCAATTTTCTCTCTGTGTATAATATTCGCGCTTAAAGAAGTAAATGATTATACACAAAGCGAAGCCTTGTTTTCTCATGAAAAATGAGGAGACATTTTTGTATAAAGATACACGAAGAAACTCCGATATGTAAAAAGTGTAATCCTGATGCTAAAAGTAAAAAAGAAAAATCTTTTTCTCTTTTTTTACTCTAAAGATAACGTGGTTGTCAAGTGCAAATTTTCTTCACGAGCCTCTTAATTTTATATAGGCGAAGCTATACAAAATAATCTATCTTACGCGTATAAGGAAATAAAATATACGAGGCATTTTGAAAGCTGCGAAGTTGCGCCCTTCGTGGTTTTCGAAAATTTGCTCGAAACACATGAAACATTTGTATTTTTAGTATTCGATTATTGAAATATTATAAATAGGAGTGAAGGTTTAAGAGACAAAAACCGATTGATAATAATCCAACGTGGATAAATGTAAACAAAAAAGGTAAAAATATTAGATAACATATT
The DNA here is from genome assembly GCA_020010945.3 of Muscidifurax raptorellus. Classification (NCBI taxonomy): domain Eukaryota; kingdom Metazoa; phylum Arthropoda; class Insecta; order Hymenoptera; family Pteromalidae; genus Muscidifurax; species Muscidifurax raptorellus. Next base: position 37,227,713 of record CM052078.1, on the reverse strand, counting down.
ATTATATTTGTAGAAAAAGAAAATGAGAAATCGAGCACGTGAGAAAAGAAATTGCGCTATAATTATAAAGAAAAAATATTACAATTATATTATCTATTATTACACAAAGTGAATACACAACATAGTAATTTGCTAATTGTACCTTTTAATAATTACTGTAGACACATTGATGAAGAAGGTTTTTTTTCTTGTTATTAATTATTAATTACCATAGACTTACCAGAAAATGAAAAAAGTGTTATAAAAAATTTATATTACTTGTTTTGCATTTACATCCTTCTCCAGTATTCCATCACAAATCCACATTCAATAAATCATAGATATTGACACGAATATATAATATTGATGTTCATGAATTTTTTTTCAGCATAATCCGAGTGTATGTATCTAGAAATGTAAGTTAAACATTTATACGTGCTCTTCATGTTTAAAAACTCATTTATTCATTTTTTTTATAGTTATATATTTTATAAATTATCAATATAAATTATTCAAACATTTTTCTGTTTCTAATAAAACATGGATAATATTTTAATTTAATCCTTGGAAGTATAATTTTTAGTTTTAAAAATGTATTTACTATTTTCTTAATCAAGAGTACGAGATACGTACATATATACATATTGGCTCGAATATAGTGCATACGGATGTATTAATTATCATAATAATTCTCAAATATTATAATATTTGTAAAATAATTATTCCTCACGGTCGCAGATGTGTCCGAAAATAGGTCATTGACGTGTTTAGCTATTCGCCGTCCTGCACAAACTTAGAGATCGATATTAACCAACATGCATTTATACAAAAATATTTTTTCATTGAATACGAATTTTACGTATCATGCATATAAATTGTAATTTCTTTTTAATAAAAAAGGTAAATGAGAATTGCGAATAAAATACAGATCGACATCGGTCAAATTGATGTATTAAGAACGTGTCTGACCGTCAAATTTGCAGCTTTGTGGCACGAAAGACCCGCGTCGAACATGGAGCCGAGAAAATGGACGATTTCGCGGCCATCATGGAAATCGCCGGCCCCGGATTGTTTGTTTACCATTGATCACATTTGTTATTGTTTTCCTAAATGTGATAATAAAGAAAATGGTATCAACCCGAGGGCCCAAATTCAAATTTTCAGACGGTGAGAAAGTTCTGTGTTACGAACCCGACCCAACGAAAGCCAAAGTACTTTACGACTCTAAGGTAACCTCAAAAAAATTGTCTCGATTTTGCGTAATTTTTTTCCAAGCTTAATTTATGGAGCAGTAATAGTGGTTTTATGAATTTTGTAACGAATGTTAGTTGGTTGACGTGTGTTCTCTACTTGGTAGTTTGAAAAGTAAGAAACTTTCTTGGAAGTGATTGGTTGGATGGTCCGAGTATACCACAACAGTGATTGTCAACAGTTCTTCTATAAATTCTAGGTTCTCGATGTGATTGTCAACAAGGATCAAAGAGGGAGAAAAGCTGTAGAATATTTGATACACTTTCAGGTAATATATTTATTCTAGGAATAGTAGAACCAAGTAAATTATTCATACGTGCTTCTATTTAAAGGGATGGAATTCTTCATGGGATCGTTGTGTTACGGAAGAATACGTACTCAAGGATACGGAGGAAAATCGTCAGTTACAAAGGGACCTTGCTCAGAAAGCACAGTTGCAGCTGTAAGTTTCTCTTCTTACTAAAATAATTTAAAGGAAATTTTATAGCAGTTGTTAAAACTTTATATCTGCATGATCTAGTGGAGCATATTTATATAGAAGAGAACGCAAGAAACGCAGTCACAAATTCTCGGAGCGTTCAACAGAATCTGGTACAGAAGTCAAACGCAGAGCCCGTAGTAGTGGTAGTCGGGCTACATCTGCTACAACAGGATCATCAGAAGACGGTAGTTCTGGACAGCATGAGGATTATGACACCGAGGTACATTGGAATAAATTTTCTTCTAATTCTCATAAAGAATTTGATAAAAGTTGTTAAAGAGTCGATCAACTAATCCTGTAACTTTACTTTTAAAAATTCAGGACATCGTTACAGAAGAAGATACAGAAAGCAGTTCAGATTATGAAGAAGAAACATCAGGTGACGAAGATAGTGGTGGTGGAAGTCAATCAGGTGCAAGTATGAGGCCTGGGGTAGATCTCGAGATAGGCGCTACTCTAAAGCGCGTTTTAGAACAAGATTATGAATTAATTAACAATAAGAATAAGGTTCGTTTTAACCGATTTACATGCAAATAATTGAGAAATTCAGTTTTGATTTTATGTTACAATAATATTGGTATTTTGCAGCTTGCTGTGTTGCCAGCACAACCGACAGTTATAAATATTTTAGAATCATGGGTACAACATTACACAACGACGCAGTTAACGAACATTCCTGAAAAACCACAAAGAAATAATAAAGTACAAAACAGTTTAGAGAAAACGATCAGTGATATAAATATATGTAGAGAAATTGCGGATGGTTTACGGATATATTTTGACTTTACATTAAGTAATCTTCTTTTGTACAAACATGAAAAAGAACAGTATTCCATTATGAAATTTATACCTGTAGTGACAAGCACAGAGGAATCTACTCCCGTTAAGGAAGAAATGGTTGAGTGAGTATTTTTCGTTAATTATAAAAGTATTTGACATGTTAAACACAATTATTTTGTAATTATTTTTGTCTTAAATTTGTGTAGATCAGAAATAGTTATCAAGGAGGAAATCGAAGACCCAGAGTTTGCACATCTGCCTCCATTTCGGGAACAGGAACCTGAATCAGAAAAAACTTCTACGCCTGCTATGACGAGCACGAGACGTAAATTACGATCGTGTCGTTTGAGTTCTATAGAGGAGCCCAAGCCCCCCAGACCTGTCGAAGAGATAAAACAGGAAACTGGAAATTTATCGAGGTAATTTGCATAAAGTACACGCATGTGAATTTTTTTTAACTCAGTATAAATTTGTACATTAAAATGCAGCATGAACAGCATGGCTAGTACAAGTTCGAGGTGTTCAAGTCCCCGTGGAGTTACCCTAAGGATGACTATGCCTGTCATAAATTCTGCACAAATAGCTTCTTTGCTTGAGGAGTCCAATAAATGGAGATTGATGCCTGAAAACGCGACGAAAGAATCCAATCCAGAACCATCAAAGATTTATGGTGCTATACATTTAGTTCGCCTATTTGGTACATACTACTTTTTATCTGTATAATTAATTCAACTAAGCAGTTATTTATGCGGAAATAATGTTTTTATTCTTACTTTTAGTAAAACTGCCGGATCTAATTCAGACGACTGATATACCTGATAAAAAATTGAAAACTCTATTGAAATATTTGGATATGTTTCTAAGGTAAGATTCATGATTTTAAACACAAAGTTTAAAAGCCATTTTAATTTTTATTTTATTAATAGATCTTAATTAATTACATTGCATAAAACGATTATTTGCTCGCTATAATATTTTTTAAAATACATTAAATATATTTCAGTTATTTGGAAATGCACAGAGAATGGTTTGGTGAACAATTCTATACGCAAAGAACAAGTTCTTCTGAGGAACCGACGGCAAATCCTTGATACAGCTCTCGTATATAAATAATTATTTTTATATGTTTTATTATTGTGTGATATGACATCGAATGAACTCTCATAAACGTAATATTTTGCGAAGTCACTTAGGCTTTTATTGTGTAGAAACTTAATGAATTTCTGTGACATAGAACTTAATCATTTTTTATGTATTTTAAAGCATTCATTCTTTGAGAGAATTTTTTACTTTAGCGACAGGAATCGTGACGTTATTTTCAGTCTAGATTATAATTTTATAGCGTCACATAAGTGTAAGAATATTTGTGAAAAATACACAACCGTGTGCTATGTACAAACAAGCGATAATTTATCGCAATATTCAAATTATATTAAAGAAAATGTGAATGTAAATAACACAAAAATGGAGTGTATTATCATTAAAACCTGCATGATCCAGAAGTATAAAATCTTAAGGCAAATTAAAATTAGTAGTATTGTTGCAATAAGCAGGTCTATAGTAATAAATATATTCTATATTAGAAGTACATTTGTTAATACATCGATAACTACCATTCTTTACATCTTTTAGCTGTTGAGCGAATGGAACTTTATAAAATCTAAGAAAACAATCAGATATCCTTCGAAAGTTTACAACATTTCTTAAGAAATCATCATATATATCAATCTGTATAAAAGTATTTACATGGTTGATCTGTATAAACCATTAGGTCCCACGTTTCAATATCTTTCTAAAAGTGATACAAACTCGATTAAAGTCATCGAATATAGATATTTATCTGGAATATATAGAAGTATTTTTTGTACATAGAAAAATATTTTCTTTTTAAAAATACATAAATATCATCTTTATTCGTAGAAAGCGTTTTCGTAAAAAAAAACTTTGTTTACAAAATTCTCATAATGTACTGCGATAAACTGTAATCCTAGAGTTTTAGTGGAGGTAAAAGTTAAGTTACTTGAGTTAAGTACTCCTGCCACTGGACTGAGAGGTAACTGTAAAGTGCTCGGCCTTCATCGTGAAATATCTAATTAAGTCTCGATTTCTATATATTAGGTCTGCGAAATACTTCCAAAAACTTCGGAATAATGTAAAAGTCTACAGTTGACGCATTTTGTGTTTCATCAGAGTCTCAATTCCTTTTGCTTGAGTTGATGAGGTACTTGCAACAGTGTGTAAGCAAGTGCTTTTCGCCAGAAGCGTCGTGATGCGTCGGCGTCGTCGACTCGCGCGTGTAGATGTCTAGACCGTACTGGCCCTCCTCAGGGAAGTTTATCGTGAAAGTGACGACATCGTCGTCGGTGACCGTATGGCTCACGTACTTGGAAAGCCTCTTCTCTTCGATGCCGTTCTTGTGCAGCGTCGCCATAAAGTCCGTCAGCGAGCGCGACATACGGAACTGGATTTCGAGCTCGCGACCCGCAAACACCAGTGCTTCCTGCAAGCGTTGATTTTGAATTGATGTAATAATTTTAATTTTACTTGAGTAAAAAGTAAAAAGTAGTTTATAGAATTGTCAGTTTTGCTCACTTGATGCGTAATGGGCACAAATCCAAAGAGTCTGGTAGCCTTGGTCGGTCCCCACTCGCCGCTCGCGCAATCAGGCAGCGGCACCATCACCGTCTGCAGCTCCTCACAGGAAATCTTAAACTTGCAGACGCTCTTGAATTTCATCGGCTCACCCGTCAGGTACTCTTTGGGCGTGACAGCGTTCGCAAAGACGTCCAACAGGAAGGCACCGGAACAAGGTGCGTGTACACGGAAAGCTACAAGGTTTCCGACAACGGACTGCGAAAAAATAAGATTGTTTTTTAGCCTCAGCTCATGTTTGCAGGTGCACAATCGTAACGATTGCAAAAAAAGAAAACGGATGACATAAACAAATAATTTCGGAGCAACTAACTTGCATAACGAATCTCTTTAAGGACACGCCGTCGTAATTGTCGCCGTCGCTGTCGTAAAACTTGAGATTATAATGGAAAATCAGAGAAGATTGCATGTTAGCCGGCATCGCTATCCTCACTGTCGCGGCTCCAGTTGCATCAGTGTACATAACAGCGTTGGTATTGGTGTCAGGGAAGTACAGACCATACCTGTTTATTTTATTTTTCAAAATTACGTGAATGAAGGAATTCAAAATTCATGTTTTGTATTCGTTCTACCGAATACCATAGAACAACATTTCATAATTTATGTATTATTTCACAGATAATAGCTTCACGACTCGACTATGGCCTAAAATAAACAAAATATTCACAGCTGACCTGAAGAAGAGAGAGCGAACAAAAGGCAATTCCTCGAAGTCTTTGAGCGAAATGGGCTGCTTGAGGAGCTGCCACTCCTCCTGCAGTGGGAAAAACTCGTATATGAATTCCCGTGGATCCGTTAGGAAGTAGTGATCGTCGTACTCGTATCTGAAAAGAAGAAAGGCGTTATGCGAAACGGGTAGGCGATTACTCTCCCGAGGTGTGGATTGCGCAATCACGCGTCATTCTGCGGTTTGGCGTGTACATTAGTAATCCGGATTTCGACATGTCATTTCGATATATCACTACTGTCAACACTCAACGTCCATTTACGTCACGAATATACGAGTCAATCATAGGACGAACCTCAGACTATCGCTCTTCTCCTTAGGCTGACCAGGATGCGGTACCTCCTTAGCATTGACCAAGTGTCTCGCGCCCCAGTTGCACTGAACGAACCTCCAGGAACCAGCCACGTAAACGGCGTTCCAACTGTTCCGAAAGCGATTGTCCTCGAACCTCACGCCAGGCTGATAGCCGGCGGATTTGCTGTAACCCTTGATGACGACGCAGTGAAGACCGGCGTAGCTGCAGAGCCGCTTGAACAGTACGTGGTAGGACTCGGTGCCGTGTTTGATGCCTCGAAGAAGACCCATCGGTGTGTCACCGCGAAGGTTGTCGTCGAACTGCATAGTGTTGAGGTTCTTCACCGTGATCCAGCGGAATATCGTTCGAGCTTTCTCGATATCCGAGCCGCACTTGCTGACCAGCTGGCGAACCAGGTCTGTGAAGGTCTTCTGGTCCTCTTGCGCTACCTGCGGCGAATCGTCAGAAAAATTATCGATATAACGTTTTAGACTAACGCACGCGCATCAACGTCGCAATACATTGCACAGTGTAAACTCACGGAGATGGCGATCTGATCGATATCGGCAAACTCAAGCGGATCGTTGTAGAGGTGATACTTGGCAAGTGCGGGTGGATGCGGGGGTGGCGCCCTGGATGGATAGGGCGAGGGAGGTGCGCCGTGCATGTACTCGACGCCTTCGTCCAGATAGAGACTCTCCTGTTGCATGTACTCGCTTCGAGCCTCGTTTATCAGCTCCAGCATCTCCGAGCTCTGCTTCTCTACCAGAGCGGCTGTCGCTGCCCTGTGAGTTTCATTTAACGATGTAAACAAATCTACGCTTATATCAGAAGCCTACATCTCCCACGTTTAGCCGCTCGCGCGCATACGATTCGAAAAAAGCTGCTCCCCTCTTTCGCGCTTTCCAAAAAACAGCGCAATCAGGGCCAATTTTCCCGTGAAATTAGCGCCGCGCAAGACGAGCGCAGTTCGCACGAGCTTTGTTTTCCATTCTCCCGTGTAGCTCGCTTCCTCCCCGAGCAAAATAAAAAAGCGTTTTCAGATGCTAAAAGAGCGATAAGCAACGAACCGTTCGTGCTCGAGCATCTTGCGGGTGAGGCTTTCCTTCTTCTTGTCCCTGCGAAGCGTCATGTTCTTCTCGAGGTCGTCCTTCTCCTGCTGGAACTGTTGAGCCCTCAGTTTGCCGCCGCGATCGCGCTCCCACTTCTCCGACAATTGTTCCAGCTCCTTTTCCCACTCGTCCTGTATATAAGCAGATATACGCGTGTATTATATATATACATATATACATATTTTCTTGGACGGTTGGCGCTCTCGTCGTGCGCGGATAATTACCCGGAACTCCTCGCGGATTCGGCGATCCTCCTCTTCGCGATGATGAGCGAATTTCCGGTAGAGGTCGTCCTCCTCCTTGCGGTGTTTCATCTCCAGACGCGTCTGCTCGTCCCTGTCCTGTAATCAGGCAGATTTGTATGTTATCATTACAGCTGCCTATATGTAGAAGAAATTTTCTCGTCGAGTCATTATTATGTGGAAATTCTTTTGTACTAAGCGATATTCACGATAGGGGCATATAATCGTCGCGTCTTGAAGTAACTCGGTTTTTCCCCGACGTCTGCCACGGCGCAGCGTATACAGAGCAGAAATTCTGCACCCGTCAGCGGAAAAACTCCTCCATCCCCGCGAGATAATATCCCGTCCTAATAGACCCATTACGCGAGGCTCCTTCTCGGAAAGCCGTCGATCCTCAGCCAAACATCGCGGACTCTTTCCCATCTCGTGAAAATCGACTCTTTCATATATACACGAGAGTACAGCAAGAAAGCGACTATTTCTCGAAATCGTCGGGATGCTCTCGCGAATCATCGGCATATACTGAGAAAGACAGGTAATTCACATGTATATATATACATATATAAATCGGGATCCAATTAGAGGGGGAGGTATACTTTTTGCGCAGCGTGCCTTTCTTTGAAGAATGTACTGTATATATATATATATAGTAGGGCTGATTGTTCGTGGAAAATTCGGCTTTCTTTTTGCAGTGAACGAGGTAATCTTGAGGAATGCATTATTTTCATATTTTAGAATTTAGAATGAGATCGAAGACTTTATTTGTGTACTGTAAAATCCGTACTGAAGGATTATTACGTATTTTCGTATGGATTATTGAGCAATTCATCCGATTTCCCGCAGGTCTGCGCGACTCCCACACGAGTTTTCCCTTCCATCTCGAAGGAAAAGCAAGTCTAGAAAAGACAACAAAGCTACACAGCGACGTTCTAATTAGCCGGCGCGCATTTATATATATATATATATATATAAATACCGTATATACCGCAAACCGGAAGCGATTCCGCGGCCGAGCGCGGAAATACGAACACCAGCCCGGCTTTCCCTACCTATATATATATATATATGTACACATATACTATATAAAGTCTCGAGAAAAGAGAATCGCTGTCGCGGCGTCGCGATTATTTTGTCTCGTATAGTTGACGGCTCGCCGAGAGAGACTTTTTGTCATCGTGGTCGTTTTGACGTCTCGATGAGTGATTGCCGCTAATTTGATTGATACTCTTGCTGTGCGTGTGTGTTCTTGATTTTCCTTATCCCCCCCCCCCCCCCCCCCTGCGTGTTCATTATTAATTCGTGAAAGTCGCGCAATGCTTGTAAACATCGTTTTTTATAATTAAATTATCGCGTTTAGATAGTTTTATAATATTCAAAAGGATGATAATAGCGCATTATTCTTATGCAAAAGCACATCGATCCTAATCTTCTCTCGGAACTTTTACTACATTTTTTTAATTTAATCCACAACGTTTCATCTCAGTCTCTAGCACAAGAGAGAGAGAGAGGGAGGGACCATAAAAGTGTGCGCATTAAAACGCCGTGTGAATTAAATCTTTCTCTCCCCGACGAGACTTAAATCACTTAACGCGCGCGCGTGTGTATATATATATATATGAACTGCGTACACACACACACACACACACGCATTTAGCAGGTTTTAATGAGGCTAGATGAAGCACTTTTCTTTTTATACGTGCGTAAGTATGTGTATCTATTTGTTGCGGCCGACAAAACGAGGTTAGAAGATTGATAGTGCAGCGCGCTTTTTAAAACACGCTCTGTATGATTTGCAGGTTGTTTCGGCGTATAATTTGTCGTGCTTGGACTGATGATTGCATAGATAAAAATCTCTACGGCTCGCTAATTATGCTCGCATTAAATAAATCAAGGCGTCCCTATATATAACGCCTCGGCGGCTTGTATATTAATTTGTCGAACGGTTTATTACTTTTCTAAGGGGCTTCTTTTGTCGTGTCAAAACTCGCGATTCCAGAAATAAAAGCGGGGAATTTGGACAACGCGAAAACACAATCTCAATGTCAAATCACAAAATCAACGTCGTCTCGTATGTATATACACACACGCGATAAATCCAAACGCACAAACGACATGCTCTTACCTCGAGCAAACTACAAATCGATTACTCACGCCGCATCGAGCAAACGCACAACCGCAAAAGCTACATCGACATCATGATCAAACAACGACACGCGCGGACCGCTTGTAATTCCCGAGTATCTACGCAAACACTCGCATCAGCTGTCCGCGGACAATCATAAAGCGCATCAAAGGAAAAAACATGCTCCATATATATACGCATCGCCCGCGCGCGAGTTTTCGCGATTTCACTCTAACAGTAAATCGCGCGCTGGTGTACATAATGTATATACGTGTGCGGAACAGCTGTGCGCGATTTTACCGCTGCTATACACAGGCGCGAGATTATTATTAGGAAAAAAAGCGCGCAATCGGAACGGCTCATCGTGAGAGAACTGCGCGCTACCGCGAGGGTATACTCGCGGTTTTGTTATAGAGCTGATGTAAAAGCTGCTGGTTTGGGCATCGCGTGCTGTTTTCGGTGATTAGCCGGTGGTTTTGAGGTGCTGCACTGTTTTGGGTGATGAAAGTGATGGGCCTGCTGTCGTCTGGATTAGGGAGTTGGAACAAAATGAGAGGATTCCGATTTAACGGAAAATTAAGGAGATTGAACAAGCCTGTAAGATCATTGTTTGGTGATTCTATGTGTGAAAGTCTGAGAACTCGATGAAATCTCGCACATTGTAATTTTTAGTAGAAGAGTATAAAGATCGAATGAACGAAGTATTGTTGCATGCTTTGGAGCACGATTTCAGATCAATTTTTTTATAGACAGTTGCTGGGGGAGACATTACGAAATGAGAAAAAAAAAATCTCTCTCAGACGTGACAATCATGCTTTACATTTTTAATGAAACGATGAAGAAAGTTACAGTGCAATTTGTATCAGAGCCGTAATTTTGAAGGGAAAACCGTTAAGTATATACGTCTTAATTAAAAAAAGTTATATATATATATATATATCTATGAAATTCCAAATTGATGATTACCTTCAAACGTCGCGTATAAAGTGTAATTCCGTTTGCATGGACATTATGCAATCGTAATAACATTTTCCGAGGCAAAAAGGATATAAATGTCGCCGGAAATTATAAAATGATCCTCGTGTTATGGTAAGACATCGACCACGAGCCTCCCAAGCATTATGTAAATTTCTTAATGAGACTGCCTCCTTTATTATTCCTCATAAACTCGGTACACCTAATGTATCATAACCAACAGATTCATCTTCTTTCACGAGGCAAGTTAAGAACAAAACCATCACAGCGTAAGATATTCATGTTTTTAATTTGAAAATTGAAAGCAATAACTCCAGCATACTAGACATTTCCAACTAGTTCCAATAACCATACCTACGTATGTTTTTAAACGTTGAGCAATGTCCATAGACTACATTGTGCAAAGTATAAATTCCTTTGAAATAACAGAAGATATCGTAACACATTCGATCACCTCCTCTCACTTCGACTTTCCTATACATAGCTTCATCCCACATTACCCCGCACAAAGAACTCTAAAACCAACATTCATCCTCCGTAGTCCACATAATCAGCCCTCAATTACGCAACGACGTCGGACCATCAACTCCCATAACGATCGACTACGTATTATTTTGTCGATAAAAAAGAAGATAACGCACATTATATAGGCGGAAGAAGCGCCGGTGAAAACTCGCTAATTAAAGCCTCTTAACCGTGCGCGACTCTCGCCGCGCAGGATATATTTTTATGTAGGTCATTAACGTGCAAACTGTGCCTGCGCGAAGAATTTTCTTCTCCGTTTTATTTCCGGCCGAGCGATTCGAAGTTGCTATGCACGCTTCGCTGGCTCCTCTTCTTCTTTTGTAGCTTCAGTTTTTCAATTAGGATACATGTATATGCGTGCGTTTGCTCTGGAGGTTTGATCGCGTTGATATATACACACGCAGAGAGAGAGAGAGAGATGGGAATGTATATATGCGAGAGGAAAATAGGTAATCAGCGAGAGACTACGACGCGAAGCTTCTATAATCCCGCGAAAGGACTTTCCAAATAATGAGTACGATCTGGTAAACGGGCTGGGAATCGCATTTTCTTTCTCTCGATCCGCGTGTGTTCTTACGGGAAGTGCCTTGGAAATTGCTACTCGGAGTTTGATTGTTGTAACTATAAAGAGTCGCTATGGGGTTTTTCACATGCATATACATATACGTAAATATCACATGGCGTGTGCAGTAACGATAAATTTCATATACGTTCGATATAAAACGACGCCGGAATATATCGATGACTAATGAAGACTTGCTTTTTTATATATATCACGGTCAAATTGATAAATAAGATATCGATATGGAAATTCATTCACAGTTATCTAATTATAGGACAGATTACTTTCTAAATATTATTAAAAGATTAACACCTGTCTTATATATTATATACACCGACGTTAAAAAGCCCGCTTAATGACAAGCGATCTCCGCAACTTTCCCCGCGCGCAATCAACGCTCCTTGATTTTATTGTGAAACGAGTGTCGGAGACATTTTCACGGAACTTTTTTTTTCTCTCTTAGAAACAAAAAGCACGTATTATCCTACAGTCCACCTCAAAACCATTATCCAATTACGCTGCTCGTTAACTCCTAACAAAGCAATCTCCTATTATCCGAATTCAAAAACTAATTACCCCCGGATCCATATATACCTCCTTGCACATATATATACGCACACACACTCTAAGAAGCAAAGCGTCGCTCTCCTCTTCCTCCTTTTTTTCCAGTGCAGAATAAGAATTGGGGCATGACGAGCGGCGAAGCGCCGCAGTGCGAGTGAACGCACTCGACGCCGCCGCAGGATTTTCTTCTTCGACCTAATAATACCGAGTGTCTATATATATATACATATATATGTATACTGGTTGCTGCACACGCGAGTCGAGTCATCCGCTTCTGTTCTCGAAGAGAAAGAAAGAATTCTACCGAGTCATCGTACGCGCACACATGGGGGACAGGATGATACGAGATTTATTGTTCGTATAAAGGCTCGTGTGTATTATGGATCGAGCAGAACGAGTGTGTAATTTGAATTTGTGGGGAGACTTCGAAGGGACTATTATCCCTTATTTATTTATTTATTATTGTTATTATATTATCATCGGTAATTATGCATGCGCGTGAGTTAATTGTGTGGATAATCCGGCGAAGATTGGATTTTTCGTTCACTCGAATAGAGAAAAATAAAAAATCGACTGTGAAATTGCTATCATCGGCATGTGCGCGCGCGCGCGCGCGCGGCTTGTATTACCGACGTAGTATATAGTAGGCTGGCACAGGTGCCAAGAGAGTGTAATTTACTTTATGGGCATTTCGGCCCACAATTATGCTCGGGCCTACTTGTTTATTATCGCGCGTTTGTTGTGATCGTTAGTCTCTCGCTTGATTACCTCATGTGTGTAACGTGTATGTGCGAGAGGAGGTATCGATATATATATATATAGGATGTTTCACGCGATTAGGAACTGATGGATTTTTCTGAGCAGAGCTGGTTATAATTATCCGCGGATTTATTGTGATTGCGCGTCGATGTATAAAAATAGCTAGACGCGTTCGACTGAGCCGTGTATGTAAGTCGTTTTAGATTATGCGATTGAGGTAAATAATGAGACTGGAAATAAAAACCAGTTATGTTTATCGGATTTATATCGACCGTACTGTAATTTCACTCGTTCGCAGATCGAGCGCTTGTACGATTTTCTTTGGAGGTGTTAATTGATAATCGAGATATCGGGTGTTCTATAAGCGTGAAAAATGATTTTTGCGTTATAGTTTTCTCGATGTCGTAGAATGGAAACAAGAGGTGAAGGCGCTGTTGCCAATTTTCGTTGTGGTTATTTTTTTTTGTTCCATGTCGGTAGGTGATTACGTTTTTTATCGATGAATCATCGGAACTTCTAATATTTTTTTCCGTTGTCAGCTATTGTTGGAGATGTTTCGAAGTGATCGATTCGAAGAAATTTAAAGATTAATCTTTGGTCGATTTGGAAACAGATACAATTTTATATAATATAAATTTTTTCCTATTGAAATCATGTAAATCTTTGTACAGGATAAGAAAGTTAATTTTCAAAGACGTTAATAGCTCTCTAACATTGTTATCTCTGATGGGAAAACTAAATTCCCTTCGAGCTGATAGAGGAATTTCTCTTTTTTCGGACGTGGAACGATTTATGCACTTTTACGTAATTTTCGTAGGAAGGAAACCATCTGCTTTCCTGACGTTCTAACCAGTGTTTCTCTTAAAATACATTGGTCTACAAAGTGTAAAAATGATATCGTAAAGAACAACGAAGCATTGTTATGTCGTCCATATTCATATTTCAAAAACGCATAAACTTCAATCGATCACCCATCGTCATATATAAAAAACGATTTTCAAATATTCAATATATCGTGCAACAAACGAAATAACTTCGCTATAACCAAAACATCAAATCCTCGGCCACGTTCACAGCGCATCTCCTTCTCAAATAACACATGCGATCGTCTTAACTTTCCATTAAAGCCTCAGCGAAGTATCCCAATCGAAGAAAACTCTCGCGTCCCTTCACTCGCGCGCATAATACGCCCATATACCACTGCTATACTAACCGGAAAGGAAAAAAGAGAAAATCACGCTCACGTGCACAGCGGAAGCGCTGAATATATACGCATATACCTATATATGTATATACGCGTAATGTAATTTTGTCGGAGGACGATTGCCATGTCCTTAGCGCGTGCTGTTATTAATTTTCCGCGATTTCACGGAAGGACTGACGCGAAGGAGTACTATACTGCAAAATATAATTTGCTTGAACAATGTCATGTTTATAAAGTTGAGGATTTCTGACATTAAGGCTGCGTATTATATAAATTTATAGAGTTAGATTTTGCAGCACAGAGAAATAAAAATCAAACGACGGTAGTGTACAATTTTTACAATTATATAACTATATTAAGCTTGATTGATCTGTACGTATGAATTGCTAATATACGATCGAGTTAATTTAGCTTAAATAAAAACGAGCCGCGAATGCAGAAAAAATTTGTATATACCCACCGGTAGATATTAATAGAATGAGATTGATCGATTGCCTATTAGTTTTTTTCCAGTTATGAATCATAAACCACAACATGAAACGCAATAACTCAACAAAATCTCTCACACGTCGATGTGAAAAAACTTCCCATATAACAGTTTGTTTTTTCTTTTTCCAAATCGCGATAAAGAACATAGGTGTTATTGCAAAAAAAACACTTTTCCGCGACCACAATTCCAGATGGAAAGAAAAGAAAGGCCGAAGCGCAAAAAGACATTAAGATGCACCTTGACGCAGTGAAAAGGAGAGATCACCTCGGCAAACATCGCTATATACGCGACGGCACTTTCCTCGTTCGGCAAACATTGTAGAGAACGCCTGCGCAGTTAACCCGGTGCACTAGTTCGTCTCGGAGACTTTGGTCGAACAACAGGTGTGTCCTGACGGAATTTCTCCTTCTGGCGCGGCTCTTAAGTGGTTCCGGATTCGCGCGACGCATCTGTTCAAGAGGAAAAAGCCGACGCGCACGTGTGCAGTATATATATATATATATATATATATATATATATATATATATATATATATATAGAGAGAGAGAGAGAGAGAGAGAGAGCATTAGTTATGTATACGGAGTGATGTGTGTACGCGAGGCGAATTTTGTGCTGACGAGAGCTTGCGCTGATTTTTGTTCATTTGCTTTGCTGACCTCTTTTCGAAGACCATCCGAGAAGGATGTAGTAGGATTTGTTTGAGAAAATGTTTATTATACTGTAAATAATGCAGTGTGATTATAAAAGATTGTGAATCATGCAGAGGCTATAGATGAATATATAATTTCACCCGAGCTCGGAAACCTGTAAATGCTTAATTAAGAATGTTAATAATACATATTAACGCGTGCTAATGTAAAAAATTAATTTTCGTTATATCGGGGATAACGAACAAGCCGACTCGTCCCAAAAACACGCATCGGAATATCCCCGCGAAGCGTAGTTAAATATCCTCACCAATAAATTAATCAATAGCCCCCAAGAATGCAATCAAAAAACGGAAAAATTCCAGCGCACACGTCTCGACGTCCCGACGATGCTGGTTCTCCACAGGCCATTAGCAGCTCCCAACACAGCGCATACCAGCGCCGACACTAGAAATGCGTCTGGTTTCGTAACTCTCCTCGCTTTCCGCGCGGAAAATACATACACGCGTCGCTCGCTCTACGAGGAACACGCGCGGAACAACATTTCAGACTCGCCCGTGGCAAAGGGAATTCCACGGAAAGAAAGAGGAAAAAAAATATTATCGATTGTGTCGAGGAGATTGATAAGTCCGGTGTGGGATCATGACGCTGATGGATTTCATTTGGCGTTGGACGATTTGTTATTTCGCGGGAATACCTCTTGCAGGCGGATCGAGTGCAAAACTCGACGACTTTCTTTCGAAGGTATTTCGTTCGATATTATTATTTGGGCTGGTGTGGGGGGACTGAGGAATCCTGTCGCGGTTTTAGGAATTCTTAAATTATCACCTCGTACGTGTACGGCTTTTTTTTTTTTGCATATTTATGATTTCGGAGAAGTTGCACGACACGTGATGCAACGACTCTGCGTTTTGCATACAGCGATTTTTTCGTTACTTCGTCGATCGTGTATTTTTGCGAGCTGAATGCACGTCTTTTCTTTGGGAAGACATCGAATGCCTCACGGAGATAAGCCTGTAATGAATCATCTCGCGTACGCGATATCCTCGATAAAAACTTGTATATACGAAGTAGAGGAAAAAGGCAAAGCGCAAAGTCATTCCCAAAAGCCGAGCTCCACGCCCAACAGGTGCACATACGCATATACCGCAACAATCGCGCATAATTCTACCCGCATCAGCGACAAAAACAAAGTCTATAGAAGCTGTATGTATATATAACCGTATCGACGCACACGTGCGCACGGATAATAGCATATGCGAGAGAGAAAAAGGGGCCCGATTGCAGTCTGGTCTTATCGATAACGGCGGCGCGGTTCTCTTTTCTATTATATATAGCAGCACACCTGCGACTTATACCGGAAGTTAGTAGCGCGTGACGTTCTACATAGTATATGTGTGCGTGCGCGTGTGCGATATGACGAGGCTTATTATGCTAATGAGCAGAGCGCATTGTGCGCATATATTTTTATCGATTGTCGCTGGCTTTTCTTTTCAACGTGCACGGTATATAACGAACGTACGGTGTACATGAGCGACAAGTTTATCAGTCAATTATCGTAAATAACAGCGCCTCGCATTTTATCCATCCGCTCTCTCAAGGCTGTCACCGCCGGCGACTAAATCTACTTACCAAATAGAAGTCGATGGGTTTCTCGCGAGCTTTGCTGTAGCTCTTCTGCAGTTCGGTCTGCTTGAGCGCGTGGGCGATGTGCAGGGCACTGGCGTCGAATCTACCGTACTGGTAACCGTCGTTGTTGAAACTGTGATTGTGATGGTGATTATTCGGCGACGGTGTGCTGCCATGGTGATTGTCACGGTGGTTGTTGCTCGGCGATGACAGTCCGTGGCCGTTCATGTGACGCCCGTGACCGGGTGAATCCGCGTTGTCGTAGCTGCAAAATTTGCGACATAAAAATATCAGCCTGCCACTGGAATCTCATTAACGATTCACGCACATATATGCATTTAGACTGTGTATAACATTAGAAAAAGATCGCACTCGAGGGTAGACGAAGTTTATGCATCGATTTCATCCGATAGCGCTTCCAGTTAATTAACCCGTCGTTCGCTCGAGTAAAACCGGTCGATTTTCTACCGCGCGAGCGATTGAATTTACTCCCATTTTTCATCTCAGTTTTTCAAAACGATAAGAAAAAAAAGCTGACCAGTGCGGATAGACGGGTCTGGGCGAGCCACCAGCCCTGATCTGCTCATTGACGTATCCACTTCTCGGCACATTAAGCGCACTCCTGATACCGACACTCGATCCATCAAGTGTTCCCGGTCCCGGTTTCGGCACGTGACTACTGCAGTAGACCTCCTTGTCGTTGATCGTGTGCTGATTATTGTAGTACGTCTTGAGGGTGAGCTTCGTGCCGCATATCGCGCACTTGAAGCAGCCCGAGTGGAAGAAGGTGAAGTCTTTCAAAGGACCAACCCGGTCCACCTGGTACACCGTCTGCTGACAGCGCAGACACGTGCTCTCGTAGAAATTCGGACGATACATGTTGACGTCGACGATGGCTCTTGGTTTTCTGCGTCTCTGTAAGCAGCCGAGTGTGTTAGAAGCGCGTACCTTCTGATTATATATATCCGAAAAATTGTGTTCTAAGATAAAAGAAAAATCTCACCTAAATTACAATCGCCTAAATTACAATCTTCCAAGCTGTCTCCTCTGTGTCCCAAGCGATCAGTCCGACTCCCTCATTCTATAGGTTCTTCACACCAGCAGCAGCAGCCTCGTCCATGGAAGGATCTCAGCTTGTCGATGATTCGTCGCGTCCCTCATCTCTGCAACATCCGCAAGACAAAAGAACGAGAACGTGAACAATTGCTCGATAACACATCCGCGCAATGCATCATTCCAGCAGAAACCACCGCACACGCTTACGAATAATACACTCGACTCGCGCGAGCGATGGGAAAGTAGGCGAAGTTCGCAGAGGAGACTCTGGCCTACTATTTGCTTTTCGACGCGGAGGCGTGTGTATGTGCGAAAGCTGCCACGGCTAATTGCCAGCCGACTCGTTAATGGGACCATTGGGTAGACGTAAGTAAGTGCGGTATGAGCTTTATGTATGTATATTGGAAATGGGTGAAAGCGAAAAGCGCGTGGATTATTGGTATGTGTTATCGTTCGAGATAAGAACGAGTTTTTTAATGTGCTGTGTGTGTGTGTGTGTGTGTATAGTGGAGGTGAAATCGAATGGTGATTTTCGACTGTTTCTTTTTAAGACAAAGTTTAACGAATTTGTATCGGTTCGAGTTTACCATCGGTCGATCTATATTTTGCATTTGGATGTAACTAAAAATCGAGTTTAACAACCATATTTATTTTAGAATTAACGCATCAACCGCGCTATCAATCGTTCTTCATCATCCAACGACCCAAGAATCTTCTCACGTGTAAAACCAACTCATCAGTCGTGAAATAACTCGTTCGGTTATATTAAATACCTGAATCACAGGCAAATAATATCTACATACACTACGATTCCTTACATCGATTAAGAAACCGTATACAGCCGGCAAGCAGCGAGTAAATCACTGAATTAAAACCGCACGCTTATATACCCAACGCACAAGTCTCGTATAATAACTCATCGCGCATTGAAATTGATTTGAAAGACCGCGCGCGCATATCTTTATATATATATATATATTGTTTATCCGCACATCCACATAACCGCGTCGTTAACATAAACGCGAAATCGAGATATACACATATACACCGAGGCGACATCTATAATAATTATATCCCTGACGATCTTTCGAATGAACCCACGTAACCGACGTCACCCACGCGCACGCGCTTACGCGTGCCTAAAAATGGGTAATCGCTCTCTCTCTCTCTCTCTCTCTCGTCGCGCGAAGAGAGCTAGTCATCGGTGCCGAGAGATCATGTGCCTATGGGTGTACGTATATATATATATATATATATATTTACGCGTTGTGGTTAGGTCATTATGCGGATTACGAAATAGCGAGCGGCCGATGATCCTGGATCGAGCCTTTCTTGACGAGACGCGTGGGTGGCTATATGTATATATATATATATATATATATATATATATATATATATATATATAATATATATATATATATATATATATATTGTATATATATCGCGAAATTCTGTGACTCTCCGAGGATTGTTTAACTTTGTATATACGGATCGGATTGTAAAAACTGAAAGTATTGTATATAGCTCGCCGATTATATATATGTATATCGTGCACGCACACGCAGTCGTAGAAATTCACTTTCGGTATAATAACCGAGAGAGAGAGAGAGAGAGAGAGAGAGCGATTAAAGCTCGTGCGCGGAAAATTTGCATGAATTAAGACGTTTAGCTGCTGCTAATGATACGCATACACGGGAGTAGAGCTGCAGCGACGCAATGAAATAAAATAATGGTCGGTACTTTCTTCGTCGTTCGAAGCATAAAAACGGTGTCGGTTGCAGTGCGCGAGGAGGAAAAAAAAAGAATTTCTACGGCTTTTTATATATGCACGCCGCTGATGAATCTCGAAACCGACTACTTATTACTTTCTCGCTGCTGATACGCGCGCGCGAGCCTGGCATTGTATGCAGGGAAAAAAAGGAAACCGCGCAATTTGAAAATTGATATTTTTGCGCGTACGTATATATATAGGCAACAATGGACTGTGTGCGCTGTGGAGATTTCACTGAGAAAGAACGTTACTTTTATACAATACGAGAATTAGTTTTGCGCGTAATTACTTTTGTGAAATATGTAATATTGAGATTGTTTTTTTTTATTTGAAAAAAAAGATCGCGTTTATCTGTAATTCATTCGTCGTCGGTTTTACCTATATAACATTTGTATAGCCTCGACGTTTCGAATATTCCGCGTCTTACGTATCTCGGCTATTTCTACTTATATAGTAGGTCGGCGACAGAACCATAAATTTACGGATATTTATAGCGCAAAGTATCAATCCTCGAGGAAACCGTCACTCGACTGATTAAATGTTTCAGCGATCGAAATCTCAGATTTATGTACATGTATATACGCTGTATTTATAAATTTACATCGAAACATAGTTGAGAACATAAAACTCATTTCATATACATAGCTGTAATTTTTAAACTCTGTATTACATTCTGTTCTATATACCATATTTGCGCGGACATATATGCCTGTATAATCAACTGGAAAGTCATTAGCTTCTCCCACGACATTTTTCAAGCCTGGCATATATCGCAAAAATCTTCTCACTCTCGCATATATAAGTGAAACTGAATTAATTTCTGGAAAGCCCCGGGTCATCGGCAAATCGTGAAAATGCGATCTGGAATTTGTCAGATACAGCTGTAGGCTTCGAATGCGCACCTGATTACTTTCTAATCAGATTTATATACCGATCGGCTAAAGACCGATAAAACATCGCCGTTTATTCTTATACACGTATATGTGCGCAAATCAACGGCGATTTTCACGCGGGCAAATTAATCTTCCAGCTTTTCTCGGAACGATTTTTCAAAAACGCAGCTCATCTCCGGCGTGTAATAAACAACGCGCTGCGCGGCAGCCCAGAAAACAAACGATAAATCCGCGCGTAGCAACAACAACGTCCCGACAGCTATATTAATACGAGAGTACGAAATAAAACGCGAACGCGAACGGCCTGGAAGAATAAACGAAAGAAAAGCCGATATAAATCAAGCGAACGAAACGACCAACGTGTACACGTATATATGTATATATATACATGCACGTGCGAGCGATTTTCGCACGCGCTCGATCGTTGCGATTTTCCCGTGCACATGTGCACGGGATACTTACGGGATATATCTATATATATATACGTGGTGCGCGAGTGAGGAATGCGCGAGCTTATATACCTACATAGCCGCGAAATGTCCGAGGAAAGTATTATATGTATGCATTATATCGGTGGAAAGTGTGGAGGTATTTAGGTTGTGTTTTTGTGGGACTATAGTAGTATAATACTGTACAGTAGTAGTCTATATTATGTAGAAGATCGTTTATCGTTTACGTTATATATATACACATAAAAGGGTTGTAATTAAAATGAAGATTGTATTATGCTTCGGTATATGTACAATGGAGAGTTACGAAATTCTGGTCTAATTAGACTTAGAGCAGAGCAGGACTTAATCTTGGTTGTGGATATAGAGTTTCTTGTATCTATATATACGGCGAGCATACGCGATCACATAATATGATGCATGTTTTTGTAGTGGAGATTTATACAAATCACGGAGGGTATCGTGTAAATAAGATCTATTGATATATATTCTAGTGATGAAATTGTTTATGCAACGAGATGTCTTTGTGGATTTTTTGTCGTTAATGTATAGATTACAACATTTAGTTGTCTATTTTTCCAGACGCGAAAAAACGCGCGTATATACAAAAGATTATAAAATAAATTAAAAAAAAATTATAAATCAATGAACGACTATATATCTCCCAGACACGTCAAAGACTCGAAACCCACAGGAGAAGCCGACACACTGTACGTATATAATCTAACCAATAAGCGAGAGAGAAAGGGAGAGGCCTTTAGCGCCTCCGGTTATAGAGAATATGGACACACCTTTGGTATATGTAATAAGCACTTGGATTTTAAAATCATCGACGTCTATAACCGCGCGCGCGAGACATCGTTTCCGTTTCCCAACACCGCGGCAACAACGATAATCCGAAAAGGCACTACCGATATTTTTCCCGCTTCGGCTTATATATAAATAGCGCTGATTTTCTCCTGACTATAAACTAATGCAAAATTCGCGATCTATATACTCGCACGAGATGCGAAGCTGATATTTATCCGTAATAGTGTATCAAGGACGTTGTGAGCTATGCAACCTCGTGTATATATATATCTGAGACGTGTAATGCGTATATCGCCGCAGTATAGGCTGATGATGGAGTTTTTAATGGTAATAGGTGTGCGATTATATTACAGGATAGAAACAATTTTTTTATTAAAACTATTACACCGCGTACTTTTTGCTTCGTAAGAATCATTTTCGAAAACGTAAACACGTGTGCGCGCGGCTACTTTTCGCGCTGACACGTTTTACTCGCGTATGCAAATTTCCTCTTCTCGAGAGAGGCGCGAATTGATTTACGATATATATATATATATATATATATATCCGAGCGGAATGTCCACCGCTGTATATTGACAAGTCTCGCGTTTCTCGAACTGTGTGTAAGTATGCGCGCTTATAGCACTACGTATATATATATGCGTATATATATATATATATATATATATATATATACGGAAGCCGTCGATTCCGATATAATCCGCGTGCGAGAGTAGCAGAAGACTCTTGTCGTAAATCTTTGACGCGTATTATATTATTGCAAGAGGCTTATTCTATTGAGATTTACGCGCGTGACATGTTTTTTTTTCTCTGTATTTTTTTGTAATCATACCGCGCCGGTTTCTCCCCTGTATATACATACCCTGGAGGTAACAAACAAGTTCCACGTGTATAAGCACCGGGAGAAAAACGAAATTCGTCGCGCGTTAATTGCTTTTAATTCGACAAAACGCGCCGATGTCCGCGGACAAATTCAACTCGATTAATCAAGCATCCCACGCATCGAAGCCTCTCGTTAACGCGAATATACACGTATAGCATACTTGAGCCTCGCATACGAAGGGACGACACCTCGGAAATCCCACGCGAGCTTGGAAAAAAGGAGGCGAAGCACTTGTCCGATCGCCTCGAGCCAAATAACGAGATGTGTGTTTGTGACTCATTCGATAAACTCTCTCGGCGTAAGTATACTTTCCAGCGAAAATAAAAAGTACACATATACATATAGGTATATAGTCGCTTCGATTTTGCGTCTGGTTATCGTATCATATTGCACCGCAGCGGCGCATCGGAAAAACGTCTTGAGAGCGTAAACTATAATTAGCCAGATATGATGATGACTGTGCGCGTGCGCAAGTGTTGCCCGCATGAATTATACATTATATACCGTTTACTGTGTAGCTTTTGCGTTTGTTCTTGCTGCGAAATTCAAATTTGCCTCTCGAGGCATTATACGCTATACCTACGTGTATACCGGTGCGAGTACGCGCAACGCGCGAGGTGACATTTCGCTAATGCGTTAATTAATTGTAGCAGGAAATGAGATGCGAAGAGTAACTGGGGTGAGATAGCGCGAGGTGCGTAGCTCGGAAACGTATACAGGTGTATACTTTACGCCCAAGTTTGCTCACACAAAATACTATAGCAGTTTCTATTTTCGATGTACTTATACACAAGCGTCCGTACAATCGAAAATCCCGCTTCATTCACAACTCGCTCGACCTGATGCGGCATGCATATAGCCACAACAACATTCTCCGCGAAAGAGAGAGAAAAAAAGTGTGTAAAAGGCCTCTCGAGGAATCTCCGGATCCCGAAAAAAAATCCCAAAAAGACGAGCACACTCCAGACTCGCGCAGAGTCGAAACACCTGACGCCGCTGCAACAGCGATGTATATATGTATACGCACGTATGTGCGGACGGACACATCGACAATCAAGGTCATCGGTCGAATTTCTCAGCCGGAGCGTGCGTGTTATACGCGCGCGTTGAAATCACCGCAGACTGCGGCTGCTCGTATTATATATACACTTACATATAGGTACCTCACAGACCGGAAGCCATAGACGCACGCCTCGCTGGACATCGTGTAGCGATCGCCCCTTTTCTCTCTCCTCCACATATACGTGTATACCTGTACACTGCTCATATACATATAGATGTGTGTAGGTTGCGGTAAGCGTTGTAAGGATACATGGAGAGGACGCGCGCTTGATGTTTTAAGCTGAGGGACGAGAGTGTTATATATACATATATTCTAACCTCTATACTCGCGCGTGTGTGTGTGCGCGTGTGTGGCGACGGAGGTGCACTCGATAACTTCCTGGAGAACCGAGTGACTCCTGGTGCGACGCGGGAAATTCGAACGATATACGCATACGAGTGGTGTAGCACACAGCACAGGTAAGCGAGAAGACACACTGCCGAAGAAGAAGATGCACAGGTTATTATACACTAATACTCGGCACGCGATGATCCGATGGATGGAGAACTCGCGCACCTGCTGCAGGTATATCGCGCTATACCAGTCCGCGGCGGTCTGACACGCAGCAGCGACTGCCGTCGAGCGGGCCCTGAAAAAGAGAGAGTTAGCTGCTGCTGCTGCTGCTCTGTTGCTTCTGGGATCGTGGGATGGGGAAGGAGAGCTCTTGGCCTGCGATGTGGGTAGTAGGGATGTGGAGCGTGGAATGGAATATATATATATACGCGTGTGTTTGCGGACAGGAAGAAAGGAGTGACGGTCAGAGAGACTGTCAGAGAGATATGCGTGTGTTTTATTGGGAGATCGGTATGAGCTGGTGTGTGCTACCTGGTAGCACGAGGAGGAAAGCTATAAACGGTTTTCTGGAATTGTAGTTTTAAGTGCATCTGCGGGGAATCATTCGGCTGAATTGATTTTTTCAATTGTAGGAGCCGATGTAAGGATTTGTTTTTAAACGCAGTTGATGAAACATTGCGTCGCACGGTATTCGATGATATCCTTTTTGGTATACCTATATAGAAGCAAAATGTTTCCGATCGCAGTGATGCGCCGAGTTTTTTTTTTTCACTACGCACATACGTTGCGACCTTCGATCTTTATGATTCGAAACGTAACATCCTGTTCTATAAAGCGCACGTCAAACTATGTACTCGATCTAAAAATAGATAACAATGGAACAATGCATTTTTGACGCCTTTTTGTGTTTGGCCATTGATGCTAGACATTATTTATATACTATAAACGAAAATTGTACAGAGAACTCTTGTTGCCAAAATATTACACTACTGAAATTTTCGCTATTCCGGATTATTTATAGATACTGAGGTAAGTATGTATATGTAATAGGTTTGTAAGCGACAGTTAAAAACTGTCTCTTAATGAAATCTCGCACAATGTACTTAAAACAAACTTTTGAATTGAAATATATTTTATTCATCATCTCTTTATAAATTCCATCTTCTTATAACGACCAACAATCCTGTTTCCAGGTAATCATCAGCAAAACACACCCTACAAAACTCATCCAAAGACCCCTAAAACCGCCGATAAAACAGAAACACTAGATTCCCTGACCGTCACAAAACCATCAAATTCCTGCATCTCTCCCACTTCTCTTTCACCGGAGATCGGTAACCCGCAGTCCGGCAATAAGTGGAGTACATCTCCATAATCCACGCGCTTATCTATATATATATATATATATACACGTCCCGCAGTATAGCATGACGCCGGTCTGGACACAATATATCGGTATGGACCTCATCGCGGTGCTCCTTTCACGCACGCGAAGACGAAAGTTATAACGCCGGCTCGAAGCGACTTTTTCTCACTCTACTTTTTTCCGTAACGTGGTGTGGGCGAAATTAATGAATAATGTTTATCAAGGTGGCTTTGGTGGTTCTTGATATACGTGTTGATCGATGGGTTGGATTTTGGTGGTAATTAGGTCTGGTCAATTTTACGTCAATGTTGAGCTGTTTGTCTGTTTCGGTGAGCGAATGTTGACGATATTATGGGACACATGTGTTTTATTGGTTTTTTAAACTACTTTTATTGTAGAAATGTGGATCTTTCGAAATGCGGAAAAGACTTTGTACGAATTTCTGTAAGTAACAGGTAAAACATTGTGCCAACGTATGTGGGTGCAACGGTTTGAAAGAAGTTACTTTCGAAACACCTACATAATTAACCACTTGTTATCCCTAATTAAGGAACAAAATGTAATATAGTACAGAGTGTTGATGTAAAAGTGTGTAGATTAATTGCAACTTTAACGCGAGCAAATGCTTCTCGTAAAGATAACGAGTTTAATTACAACATCTATACTTGATAAGTTATATATAGTTAGTTAACAGTCGTGTTCATTCGAGCATTCGTAAATAAAGAAGAAGCTCATCCTCTCGACTATATATTGTTATCGTTAATTGGTTTTTTCTTTCTATACGCAAGGCTTAATGAAATCAAATTTGCTGGGTGCAAAGATTTTATGCTCCAATTAATTGAAATAAATTGTATACATCAGGATTCCTCTCTTACAATTAGAATAGTTAGAAATTCCTCTGGTTTCTCCTTTGTCGCTCTATTAAATTCGCAATATTTTCCAATATATACTTTCTTTTAATCATCACTTTTCATTTGTCATTGTAAATCCAACAATTTAAAGCTCAAATAAAAATTAGTTTGAAAATTACAAAATTTCTTTCAAACCTCTGCAAAATTTGAATCTATATATATCTAATAGCGAAACATCCATCGGAATATTCATGAGTTTCTTTTTATTTCATTCTCGCGTTCGTTATTTTTCGCTAAGGCGTCTCTCGCTGCCGGATGATGGATGAATCGCGAGGGTGTCGATTCCGTCGCCAACGCGGCTTATTGTTGATCGGACGATAACCTCCTCCGCTTGTGTCATAATTTCTTTCGAAAATCGGCACGCGTCATCGACCCGTTGGAGCTTTTTGTATATAAGTAAGTACGTTTAATCGCTGTTCGCCATATAAGTGTCTTTTCGCGTGTATACAGAATTGGCATAAGCTTATTTAGGAATTTCTCGGGAAGAATCGCGTTGTTGAACACTTATCGCCATTGCTTCATTCTTGTTTGTTTGCCAGTGGGTCATGCTATTATTTATTGTCGGCTTTATCTAAAACTGCGTTGAAGTTATGTATACTTTTGAAACTGACATACTAGTCTGTAGACATACTACAGGTATAAATTATTTTGTTACGTGAGACTTTTATCCAATCTAAACAAGCTCAATTTTTGTAATCTAATAAATAATGTGACGATGACTGGAGATGACGACGAGTTAATAGAGTTTAAATTACGCAATTTTAGGTCTTAGGGTTTGAATTTCTTCAAAAGACATATGCAGGTATGTCATGAATTAGAAAAAAAAATTTTATTTCATTTAACGTAAAAGTCGAAAATTCTTCACATACTGTATTCTTTAAGAATGATATTTTGGAAAAAAACAACTACTTTACACTTAATAATAACAGCTATTTTATAAAAGCAGCTAGTTTTCAATAAACTGTCATAAATAATTACTTAATTACTTTATTCTTATCATAGCATTAGAAACGTTCGCTAATTTGTATTTTTCAACCCAGCAATACCAGTAATTTCCAATTTTATAAAATAAACGTCACCAGAACGTTGGCACTATATAATACAATCTCACGTGCATTTAAGTACAAATATTGACCGTGAAACATATACGCCACAGGACTGACACTCAGCGCCATCTTTCGATGACCTGCTACACCATAAAAAAACAGGCTCTTTTTGGCGTGCAAAATGCGCATTCTCTCGCAGCGATTAACACAGAAACAGCTGTTTAAAATATATACAAAAGCTTGCCAATTTTACATCACTTCTTCCCGCATTACGAAATACGTTATTACCTATACCCTCTCAGAGAAACCATCTGTCGAGTTTACCGCAAAAAGCGTGTGACAATGTATATCTATATACATATGCAGCGTATGTCTTGAACATCACGTGTCTACGAGATACGAGCCAAAAGAGTTATCGTTTTTTTTTCTCGTGCGAGAGATTAGCGATCATATATACGCGGCTGAGTGTCGAACGCGCGCCGACACGTGCCGTCTGATCGAGTGTCGGCGCTCGAGATAAAAATAATTTTTCTCCGCGAGACTCGAGAGTAGGAGAAAAATTGCAACATTATGTGTTGGGAGAAGCATCGCGAGTGACTCCGAGAATGATCGTGAAAAATGGCAACACGATTTTTACTCGCAGCGTATCTGATGCCGGTCGTCATCTTCTGATTTATAGCTCGCATTTTTGCCTGTAAAATACGATAATTTTCTCATCAGCAAGAGAGGTTATATGTAAAGATCAGATGTAGAGATAGATCGATAAAAAAGTGAAGTATTTTATCTGACAAGCTTTTCTCCGGCAGCAATATTTAAAGATTGTCTCCCCGGCATCCTCCACGAGCGTATCATCTCGTAATCGATTGACGTTCGAGACGACGCTTCTCACCATATTGAAGAAGCCCCTTGGCAGCGCAGATCGATCCATAATCCCCTCGCGTTCTCGTATATAGTCGCGCGTTTTTTCCCGCGAAAGTTGGCACTAGCCGCCGACCTGCGCGCGCGCGCGTTTCGCCCCCTCTTTTCTCTTGTCGCGAGAGCCTCGTGTAAAATTCAGGAGGAATAAAAAGCTCCCTCTCTCCCCCGCCTTCGCACGAGCAGCTCCGTGGCGCCGTCGTCGCTTCCTCGTTCGCGGCGTAGCAGTTCCTCAGCTCATATCGTGGCGAGACCGAGACGCGACCACGTGTTTCCGATACTTCGGCTGTCTGACCTCGTGTGGACACGCGTTACTTCAGCCTGCGAGTGTCCGTCTATTTATAATATACGTCGACCTCACGAGTGCGGAAGAGAAATCAGCAGCTACGATGAAGTACATCCTGGTGACCGGCGGCGTGATCAGCGGCGTGGGCAAGGGCGTCATCGCCTCGAGCTTCGGCACGATCCTTAAATCCTGTGGTATACACGTGACCTCGATCAAGATCGATCCTTACATTAACATCGATGCGGGCACCTTCTCACCTTACGAACACGGAGAGGTCTACGTTTTGGACGACGGCGGCGAGGTCGACCTTGACCTCGGCAACTACGAGAGGTTCCTCGACGTTATTCTCCACAAGGACAACAATATCACTACTGGTAGGGAGGCTGGATTTTTCTACGATGAATGCTAAGCGTTATTTCCTGATTTTTCGATTTTCTTATGTTATGTTGATTGGAGTGATTGTGGGTTTGGGGTGTATTATTGATTGGAGGCTTGGGAATTTGATTAATTGCATGTTTAGGTGTAGGTACGTTTGTAGAGACGTAGAATTCACACTTTACTGGGAAGGCTGTGCATTTGTGCTCCAAAAGAAAATTGCATATTCAAATTTGAATTTGCTGTTTTGCATTTGTCCGAGAAAAATATGTGACAGTATCTATGAATATGAGAAGATTGTTGTCTTCTTCAAACACTCATTTATTATCTTTTATTTACATTGAATTTTTAATTAGTGAGTAATCATCAACTGCAATTGTTTCAATATGGGTTAAAAAATAATGTACAGCCTTGCATATTCTCTATACTGCTCTAGACAGAAGTATGCTTGATAAGATAACTTTTTATGTTTTCATTAAAACTGTTCTATAGTTTCAGGTTTATATTTGTATTGATTATCCAATAGGTCTATCGTGCATTGCATGTGCGTTGCGTGATTTATATAATTTTGCAGACCAATTATTATAGATTGCCTCAATATTCTGTAATTCTTTCATGCTTGTATACATTTGTCAAGACAACTTTCAAAGTGAAAGTCTGGATTACTTGTTCCAAAGAACATTTTTTTTTATGATGAATAATATATCATAATACTAATTTCATTCAAAAAATCGAATCGTTTAAAAAAGTGAGAATAGTTTTCTTTTTAGTCTAGTTAAATCAATATTTTGTTTGCTAAATGATTTCTATTTATATTTTATTACTAATTAAAAAACCAAAGAAGAATCTATTTATAGGTTTCCAAAAATTTGAATTTTTTTTTAGAAAAGTCTGATATTTACTGTGTAATATTTTTACCCAAGTAAAAAAAGGAATTGGTTTCAAAAAGAAGAAATACTTACTTATTTTTTTTTATAGCAGTATTTTATCTGAATATGGTATTGAGATTAGTATATATTTAGTTCTTTATATAATGAACAAGTTTGTATCTTTGTTTTTGACTAAGTAGTTGAATATTTTTATACCCAACTCAAAAAGAAAATGACATTATGACATTAAAATTTTGATTCTATTTTTTTAAAACTGGTTTCAAACTTTATTTAATTTAGAGTTACATTTTATCTTTGCATATATCACTGAAATGGTATATTTATAGCTTTTTGATAAGTGCCTGTAGCAAAGATAAAAAGTAAAAATCTTCTTCTTGTTTTCAGGAAAAGTCTATGAGCATGTCATCAGGAAGGAAAGGAAAGGAGATTATCTTGGTAAAACAGTTCAGGTAGTTCCACACATTACAGATGCCATTCAAGAATGGGTTGAGAAAATAGCAAAACAACCTGTAACAGAAGATGGGAAAATTCCCGAGGTCTGCATCATAGAGCTTGGAGGAACCATAGGAGACATCGAAGGCATGCCATTTGTAGAAGCATTTAGACAATTTCAGTTTAGAGTAAAGAGAGAAAACTTCTGCTGTGCACATGTGTCTCTCGTGCCATCGCCAAAGTCAACTGGAGAACCAAAGACAAAGCCCACACAGTCAAGTGTGAGGGAATTGCGTGGACTTGGATTGTCTCCAGATCTGATCATTTGCAGATCAGAAAAGCCTATTGGTGATTCTATAAAAGACAAAGTCTCAAACTTTTGTCATGTTGCACCTCAGCAAGTCATTACTATTCACGATCTCTCTTCCATTTACCGAGTTCCTCTGCTCATGGAAGAGCAAGGAATAATTGAGTACCTCAATGAAAGACTTCAATTGAATATACAGATGCCTCTTCCACTTTCATTCATGAGTACATGGAGAAATCTTGCGGAACGTGTAGATCATTTAAGAAAAAGTAGGTTTAGCAAATTATTGTTTTATATTGCTACTTTAACCTGTTATATTGAAATAGTTTACTAATTATGTTATTTTTATTACAGCTGTAAATATTGCATTAGTTGGTAAATATACCAAACTTGAAGATGCGTATGCTTCAGTCATAAAAGCATTGCAGCATGCATCAATAAAATCTGGTTACAAATTAAAATTATCATTTATTGATGCTGTTCATCTTGAACAAGGAGTGAAAGAAACAGATCCTGTATTGTATCACAAAGCTTGGCAACAACTTTGCAGCACTGATGGTGTCATAGTCCCAGGTGGTTTTGGTCAAAGAGGAATCGATGGAAAGATTGAAGCTTGCAAATGGTGCAGAGAGCACAATATACCTTTACTTGGTATTTGTCTAGGTTTACAAACTATAGTCATAGAATTCGCTAGAAATGTATTGAAACTCGAAGATGCCAATAGCACAGAAATGGACGTAGAATGTAAGAATCCTGTCGTTATAGATATGCCTGAGCACAATCAGGGAGATATGGGTGGCACAATGAGGTTGGGTAAAAGACCAACTCGTTTTATACCTCAACCGTCTACACTACGACAGCTTTACGGAAATGAAGAAATCATACAAGAGAGACATAGGCATAGGTATGAAGTAAATCCAAAATACGTCAATGATCTGGAGTCGTCAGGCCTAAAGTTTATCGGGCGTGATGAAGAAAATATTAGAATGGAAGTAGCTGAATTGGAAGGTCATGATTACTACGTTGCTACGCAATTTCATCCGGAATACTTATCTAGGCCATTAAAACCCTCGCCACCATTTTTAGGATTAATATTAGCTAGTGTAGGAAAATTAAAATCTTATTTGGCTAAGGGATGCAGATTGTCACCTTCACAGCTCAGTGACAATGATTCAGATGAAGGATCCGCTGTAGATATATATCATGTGCAAAAACAGAACTTAATTGCATTGAATCCACCTGCAGCTACAGTAGTACCTGTGGAGAAAAAAAAATGATCATTCAGTTCCCTAGGCACGAATTGGTATTTCTAATAATTGTTTTTTATTTTTCTATTACTTTCATTGTACTTAGTTAATACATTTTATACTTTATTTTGTATGATAGTCTCAATACATATATCTGATAAGTTTCAAACTTTGGAATGAAAACTATTTTGTGATAATCTAAGATTTTTGTAACTCTTTATAATGGCTATGTGTGAGTGTGGAAATGGAGATTTACAGTGTACTTATTTATAAAAAGAAGGATTTTGGAGTGTATATATTTTTATGGAAAATCATTTTAAATTTGTAATTTCGATTGTTAAGATAACTTTCGAAGAGAAATCAAATTGTAATTTTATTCTTTTAATGTCTGATGTAAGTATTAAAAAAAGTTCAAAAAATGAAAAAAAAAAACAAATAAAAATGTTTTTCTATAAACTTGTCAGTACCTTTATAATTTTACTTCTAACCAACCCTAATAGATTTAATCTTATGGTTTAAGTCAATAATTGAATAATATGAAATCAATCTTTAATTAAAAAGTAAATAAGAAAACGTAAGTTATCCTTTCTTTTCTTTTTATCTTATGGCCGTGAGTTATGCCACTATTATCCTCTCTTAAAAAAGTCATGAGTGAATGTTGTGAAGCCAGTTAATGTCGTGTTTGATCGCCTGGTTTAAGAATTGAGGAACGCGAATCAGAATCTAAGCTGGATTCAAAACGCTGAATCTAAATTCTAAATTTGATTTTATAATAAATATAAATAAAATAATTAAAGAGTATTTAAGAGTTAAATTAATTTTAATATTAATTATAAAGACTATTTAATAAGTAAATAATTGTCAAAAACGTTTGTATGGGGACTTCTGGACAAATTCCAGTGTTCCATGATGACCATGATTCTCTTAAAAAAGTGATATCCTTTGTGTTTATGAAGCATTTAATGCTCTGTTTGATAGCCTGGTTTAAGAATTTAGGAACGCAAATAAGAAATACGATATTTAGATTGAGCCCTCTCTTAAAAAACTGACCTCTGAATCTCGAAACTTATACATTGTAATCTCCGTTGTTTTGAATATAGCCTTATGTTTTTGAGGTTTAAGATACGACGAATAAAACTAAGCGCGCGAAGCGCGATGGATTTTGCTAGTATTATTATATTATACGTGTACTTATATGCATATATAGTTTTTGTTCTGCTTGCACCAGCCATATACCTATATTCATATGCGGCTGGCGCAAAGTTATCACATGCGAGTC
This sequence comes from Muscidifurax raptorellus, assembly GCA_020010945.3. Taxonomy (NCBI): domain Eukaryota; kingdom Metazoa; phylum Arthropoda; class Insecta; order Hymenoptera; family Pteromalidae; genus Muscidifurax; species Muscidifurax raptorellus. The sequence goes on along the minus strand of CM052078.1, from coordinate 37,194,405 downwards.
AGGGAAAGATAACCTATATTATTTGTAGCTTGCACGCATGGTCTACACCTTTCATGTAAGCACACGATTCCTATATACTATACAATTTTCTTGAGTTCGGGAAATAGAATGATTCAAAAGAAAAAATTTATATATTATTTACCTGTACAGTGATACCGTGGAATGATTGTGAATTGAAAATTAAAAAATTTATCTCAACGATCGTTTTTAGAAAAAATTATGACAGGTTAGATTTCTCGTGAATAAACCATCAACATGACGACGAAGGATAAACAAACATTTAATATAATGGATAGAATGAATGAAATAAAGCACTGGTGGAATTCGGCCAATTATCTGAAAAAATTTCATGGGGAACAAGCAAACAACGCTAGAATGTATTTTGTGTAAGTTAGAAACAGTTTATTTACATTAATTGATATTGACCTGTGCATCATATCTAGTATATTTATCCTGATTTGCAGGCAACGTTGCAGACAGTTTTCCAAAACTTTAGAATTACCAAACCAAAATTTTGGTCCATCGGTCATGTGTTCACATTGTGGTTCTTTCTGGTCGAAAAATGAATCACAAATTAGAATTATACCTGGTAAAAATCCATCCAAGTCAGTCAAAGAGATAATTAAATCTTGCTCAGAAAATAACAAAATATCAAGGTTTCGTGCAACGTTGATGAAGAAGAGTTTGAAAAATAAAATGAACAAAGTTGTTATCAAATGCTCTATCTGTTCTAAAAATACGGAAATCAGCTGTACAAAACCAGTTAGGCAGAAACCTAAGAAAGTGGATGATAAGGAGGTTACAGTTGTAAACAAGAAAAAAAAGAAAAAGGGAAAAGACAAAACTGCTGGCTTAAAGATATCTAATGTCAAAACACCTGATGTGACAGAAAAAAAGCAGGTAGCACCTGTTGTTTCTACACCTTCAAAGATAAATGTCAAAAAATCCAAAGGAAAGAAAATAACTCCAGTACAAAAAGTGAGAAAAATTAACTTAAATAAATTAAATAATGTTCTGAATGACAGTAAGGCCCAGAAATCAAGGAATAATCTTAATAATTTTCTCAAAGAACTTTATTAACTAAGAAAAAAATCATCGTAGTATTTTGTATCTACAAACAGTTATGGTATGTATCTTAACATTATATCTTATAATAAATACAATAAATAAAAGGCAAGCTTGGTGAATATCACGAAACTTCAAACGCACATTACATATTCATAATATTATGAATCTTTTGAATGCTTCTTCTGCTACTCCAGTGGAATCTCCTTCCGTACAATCTACAAGAGACAATGTACAATTAGAAAAATATGTACTTATATTGCTTACTTTAGAAAGTTTAGAGACTTGAAATCTTCTTCTTGAAATGAAGCTTTGTACAAAATGAATTTAAATTTTAAGACTCAGTAACAACTGGAAAAACTATGAAATTACAATTAAATTAAAACTTATAATTGTAACATTTCAGATTTAAGACTGAATCTTTTTCAAGAGAGCAATGAAAAAAAGCAACAAATATATGATACAAAGTAGAAAGAGAGAGGAAGAAAGCAAAGGTTTATAGATGTCACGTTCATGTGATAACCAACAACAACAAGTCACCTTAATGCAGGCGTCGAGGTAATCTTGCTCGGACATTTGCTGGTTCTTGGCAGGCGGCACTTTTCCCCGACGGCGCAACTCCTGCTTGGCGTCGTTCAAGTCAAAGATCGCCACAGGATCCAGCCTTCTCTTGAGCACGAGGCCCGCCAGGTACTCAATGTAGTGCTGCCTGTCGGGAAAAAGTACACCCACCCGATTTACTTATGCGGCTAGTAATTTGTTTACCTCGAGCAGGTCCTGCCGGTATTCGACGGGGTCGCGGCCGTACCAGTTGGCCGGCAGCTTCAGACCGGCCCGCAGGACGCAAGTCTCGAGGTCGTCGACGCTCATCAGAGGCAGTGGCTCCAGACGCGCCCGACGCACCTCGCGCACGAGGTACTCGATGTAGTGGACCCTAGAGGAGGGTGCGGCACCAGATACCGAGAGCCCGGTTTCCAGGATATTGCGTGACTTTACTTTTTTTTATCTAATTATCTTTATTTATTTTTCTTTCTTTGCTTGACTGTGACTGATGAATTGTTAAAGTTATGTATGCGCTGTGTTGTGAATCATTGCGTTTGTTTCTACGTACGAATTATGATGTATGTACATAAATTACTTTTTAGTCCATACACTTAATTATTTATAATTGTCTATGTGAATATTAACAGTTCATCATGCCGATAAGAATGAGTAATAAGAATTTTCTGTTATTCGTGTAAAATGTGCCGTTATAGAAGAAAACATAATATAAATATTCGTATTACTATTAATATGTTTATAGTCAAGTTTGAAAGAAAATAATACAATTCTTTTACATCACGGTTGCTGCAACTTTTTATTAAGAATGTAAGAACAAGTTTAAGGTAATGTTTAAAATATACAGTTGCATAAGAATAGTATCAACATTGCAACAAGCGTGTGATTAAGTGTGTGATTTATTATTAATAGTAAAATATAGAAAAATAAATATATCTTTGTGCAATATACTAAGATATCGATTGATCGCTAAGCGTCACTATTTTTCAAAGATATTGTTAATTGAAGTTGACAGTAAATATATGTTATTTACATTTATACAAGAATTACCCGTTGATTTATTTAAAAAGAATCATAACTTTTGCGTAGTTTCTATGTCTGGTCCGTGGAACAGGTGCATCGTTATTTATGAAAATCATGATGCATTTGTCATTTTGCCAATGCAAAATCAATGAAGTTTCTTAAAAAAAAATAGATACCAAAACAAAGATGCACCCACCACTAGCACACCTGACCCTCATAATCACCTGCAGAGTCCTGCGTGTCCCTCGACGACCTCGTTGTTACAAACCGCGTCCACGACTCCAGTGGGTGTCTCCTTCTGCAATTGTACTTTGCAGCGCTTCTGCCCCACGGGCCCAACGGTGTCGTAGCCGATATTGTTTTCTCGGAGCAGCTGCTGCAATTGGACCGGTTCCTTATCGCGTAGGTAAAAGAGACAGTTGCGTGGGTGGTGCGCGTGTAGTCCCAGCTTGGCACAGTATGCGCTCACTCCACACTTTGCTCCCATCACAAACTTCATTCCACAACCACAGCAGAACTCGTACTTGCACTGGCTGCAGGTGAAGTGCATGCATCCTGGGATAGCGGAATGATTGACAAAATGGTTTTATATGTACTAAAATTGCAATACTATGATCTACTCAAACATGCAGGATAGACCGTTCAATGAATAAACGATGTAATTTCAAGACGTTTGAATCTTGAAATGGAGCAAGATAGCTCTCTTAAACAATGCACCAGAACTATATATAGGATTACCTCCACGAGACAGGGAATATTTGAATTTGCACTTGGGGCAATCGATTCCATTGTCCGCCAAGTGCTCCGCCAGACCCTTAGCCTGATTATCGGGATCGTTCTCGTCCTTCCAGGCGGCGAATTGTTCGCAACTGATACCCTCGTGCTGTTTCTCCCACTTCATGACAAACGATGAATTTATCGATTATTGGCACAATTATGAGACTCGACGACGAGAAGCAAATGGATTATGAAAGATAAAATTAATTACACTTTTAAAGAGCGTTTAAGTCACATACCGGTTTTCGGCAAAATGCGCAAGTAACAGATTTACAGTCCGGGCAAATGAGCCTCTTCTGATGGGGATCCGCGTAAAATCCACTCGAACACTGAAATTATTATTCCACAATGAGAAAACTCCGTTATATACAGTAATAAAATAACATATTCATGTAAATACAACTACTTTTTACCTGAACACACCACTTGAAGTTAGGATCCTGCATCAATGTACGATCTCTGAGCTTACGCTGGAAAAGCTCGTGTATAGGCGGATCGAGTAACGATTTCAGTTGTATATCCAGTATACTGAAATACTCGAGAACTTCGTCCTCATCGGCGTCTCTCAGCTCCGGCTCTTTACAAAACGGACATACCGCGTCGACGATACTGCGGTCGCTTATTTGAATGGTGAAGTAGTTTTTCGCGCAGTCGTTGCAGCAACGGTGCGTACACCTCAGCATCGACACCATCTGCAATGTTACTCGAAATAATTAATTGAAGAAAAAAAAACAACAATATTCGAATCGCTCATAATATTGTATACCTGGCTCATGGAAAATCTACCGGTGCAGAGCTCGCATTCCTGCTGCAAAAATGCTAAAGCTGACTCGACGCTGGTGCACTGTTTGGCTGCCTGGAGAGCTTCATCGTCGTTGAATTTAAGGGAGAGCAAACTCGCGGCTACCTCGGCTTCCTCGTAGCTCGAGGCTCTGCCCTCGGCCAGCAGTCGCCTGGCGACTCTCTACAATGATAACATATTGTTAAAAATATATTTGTGTTAGAGAGGGAAACTTGGGAAGTGTTATCTTTGAAATGCAAAATTCAAGGTACGTTGCAGGGAGATATTTTTTTTTGTTTCAAGGCAATTGCTAGGGTGGATTTGATTTTCAGAATAACAGTTTTTCGAGAGTTCGATAATTATTTGGCTCATTACTCTGGAAATTCTGTTTTCATGCAATGGTACATACATACGTACAGTTATCTCACAAATATTTATTATAAAATTTTTATACACATATCGTAATAAAATAAAAATTGTAATCTATACAGAAAACTTCTTTACATTTATCATTTAAGAATTACTAACGACTCAATTGTACATACTTACAACTATTCTAATATATCTTTAAACTTTTGTTGTATAATGAATTTTTTTATATATTTAATATTTCTTTTGTGCAGTTAAAATGAATGAGTAAACTAAAATGAAATGCGATCATAGAGTTTTCACGCTAACATTACTTAACCATCATTTCAGTTTACTGTAGTTATTAGGTGCGAGCTTCAAATGTAAATGTAAAAAATGTACATGAAATGGGCTATGAAATGAATAAAGTCATGCGGATGGTAAATAAACATGGGGTAAAAATAAAATGCACCAACGTCTATAAAGGAGCTCTTCGCATTTTCCAAATTGATTTGTAATCGTTAACTCCTTATAATAAATGCTTGCTTTGAAGCTCAGCGAAAATGATTTTAGTATTGTTATACTACAAGTTAAAAAATATATCTTAATATGGTATCGTCTTTTTTCGACATTTTTTAAAGCAAATGAATATTAATTAACATAACTAAGTAATTGTATATAATTAAGCATTACAATCATTTTCGCAATGAATTATAATTCAATAATAATATTCACATTATAAACATATAATTTATATGAGCGACATGAATCAATTAATACGTTAGTCGAACAAAAGACATACTCACCTATCGTCATTAATAAAACATTACTTATTACATACAAAGAAAACTCTAGTCTCTCAGTAAACAACGAATCAATCCTTAACTCTAGTATTATATATAAATATGCACGGGTGCGGAGAAAAGAAAACCAAAAGGGTCAGAGGTTTCAGATGCGCGCGTCTCTCCAAAAAATTTTCTACTTGTCACTCGCCGTAAAATTTTTGTTACATTAGCGCGCGTAGCGTTACTTGCCGCCGGTTGTTATATAGGATTGCGCATTATCGAGCTCTTTTTGTAGACATTGGTCTGCCAACATCAGACTTGACAGTGTCGTTCTCTATAATTTTTCAGAGTGTGTCTCTAGCTACTGACCTCCCGTTCAGTCGTGGGAGTCGTCTCGGCTGTCGGATTTTTTTCCTCTTTCGTTATTTCCCTTCTCGGCCTTTGTCTTGTGGGTTTCTTTTCGCCCTCAAACTGCTCGATATAGCTCGCCACTATCGAGAAACGCTTGCGTGGCTTTGCAGGTTTTTCTGGTTCTTCTGCACTCTTTGAGGCCTCAAGTTGTGTCTTCGGTTTACTGCCGGATACTGTTGGTATGACAACTGTCGCAGAAGTAGTGACTTCTTCAAGTTTTTTTTCGAGTTTGGGTTGTTCTGCTTTTTTGGTAGGTTCTGTATCATGTTTTATGATAGCTTCAACGACTTCTTCATCTTTTTTTAGACTGGCCTCATTTAATTCATCTGCAGAGTTATCGTAATCCGATAATTCTGCTTTAATACGATTCAGAGTTTTCTCCAGCATCTGTTCGACATTCGATAAGTTAGTCGACTCACTAGAATCTGATGCGGTATTCTCATCAACACTCAATTCTTCAACATTATCTGAATCGGTATCGTAAGCTTCGCGTTCGACTAGTTCGTCTGATCTTTCACTTGCACTCTTTGATGGAAGTTCTTCGAGTTTTAGGTTGGAATCAGATTCCTCTTCTTCATCGTCGTCTACTTCGACTTCATTATCTTCTTCTGATACTTCTTTCTCCATTTCTGATCCACTTTTTTCTATTTCTTCTTCCCACTCTTCTGATTCCGATTCTTCTTCCTCCTCCTCCTCATCCTCTTCTTCTTCTTCTTCTTCTTCTGCTTCCACTTCCTCAACCTCTTGTTCTACTTTTTCGTCTCCTTGATGTTCTTTAAATTCTTTAACAAAAGAATTTCTTGAATCATCTTTTACTCCAATGTCTTCTTTGACAGCTTCAGGTTTGAGTTGCTCTGATGCGGGAACTGTTTTAGCCTTGGTCAACTCTTCGGATTCCTCATCTGAAGATGTTTCGTATCCGATTTCTTTAGCTTCCTTATTAACTTTTTGCATTATTTCAATACTTTTTGTGTCCATTTTTCTTTCAATTTCGGAATGTATATTTTCTTTGGAACACACTTTTGTCTTTACTTTTGTATCTTCTTTCTTCTCTTCAACTTTTATAATTTTATTTTCCTTGTAGCAGATATCTTCTTTTTTGTATATTTCTTCTTCCTCATCTTCCAGCTCGATCTCTTCTTTGTTTTCTTCTTTTACTTGCTCATCGATTTTCTCTGCCAGAACAGAAACATTATTCTTCTTCGACTCCAATATTTGTCGATTTCCTTGGAACTTCTTAAAGAGACTGGTCTCACAAGTGCTGAAAGCACCTGTAGGTTTAATAATATTCGCATCCAACTGTTTTTGTAAGGTAATCGAAATGTTCTGCGCAGGAATTCGTCTTGTACCCTTGAAGACTGGTATCTTCGAGGGGAAGCTCATGTCGCAGTTTGTATGGTCAAACCTCTCAAATTTCTTGAATGCTCCGTTATTGTTACTGTTAATTTTATTTAACATCTTTACCGAACTCTTGGACAAGGGTTGGAAAGCTCTGACCTGTTTTATAGTGGACTTTTGATTGACTTGATTTTTACTGTGCGCATTGTTAACGATTCTGGCTCGAGGATCATTCTTGACGCTGATATTTTGAATTTTCGGGATCCTTGTGGAGACTTTATTTCGCTCAGTGGCTAACTTACTTGGTGATAATCTTGAGATTGGTTTGCTCTGGGCACTGAAGATTTTGGGTGGGCTTCTTGGCTTTGCAGGAGCATTTCTTGGTACGTTTGGAGCTTTCTTCAGGTACTTGATTGGTGATCTTCTTCCTATTATTATCTTCTTAACTGGAGATCTAGGTCTATTTCTGTTGATTTGTCTATGTTGATAAGGTAGACTTGTAGTCTTTGTGCTCAATCCTTTTTGTTGCACACTTGGTTTCATCGATTGCGGACTTTTAATTGGCTTTTTTATTGGTTGTGTTATTTCTAAAACTTGTTCTATACATAGATCTTCTTTAGCATCGACAAATTCAAGATCGCTATTTTCGATATCAGCAGTTGCGTCCAAAGTTTCTTCAATCAACGGTGCGCAATCCTTAACAGCTATCATCGGAGACTCCATGATTTTCAATTCAAAAACGTCGATAGATCTTGCGGATATCTGAAGCTGCTCTGTTTTTGAAGAACGAATCGGTTCGAATTGAGCTTCAGGCTTGGTGAAAGTATTGATTTCTTCGAAACTGAGGACTCGCGGAATGACTGTGTAGTTTTCTCTTTCCTGTTTGCCTGCCTCAACGGATATTTTGCAGTCGATGATTTCGCTTTTCTGTTCATTTATTGTATTTCTTGTTTCATCCGAAACAGAGCTGTTGATTTCTTTACCAACAGAGAATTCAGAACAGATGTCAGACGATAGTGAAGTTTCTTCTGAGCTAGGTTCTGTGATCATATCATCGCTGGATTGAGTGTTAGAGTTCGCCATGTACGTGAGAACCGTAAAAAGTGAAGTTCGCTTTTTCTTCACCCCTGTGGAATCATTGCTCTTTCCAGAATTGTTCGATCTATCAGTTTCGTTTCCATCTGTCACAGTCTTACTGCTACTAGTATTACCATTATCTTCGATCGCCTCTGTTCGCTCCGAAGATATCCCCGAGTTCGCCTCCGAAATACTATCCGCATTTTTGTTGTTTTTTGAGCTTAACTTAACGATCTTTGATGAAACGTGCATGATGCTTTCGCTCGATGATTTTGCTAGCGGTGATAGGATTAGTACTGCGTTAGTGGTTATAAGATCTTCAGATGAGTTACGTGAGTTTGATGCTTTGCTGATTGATGACTGGTCCTCGTTTCTTTCAGCCATCGAGATATCGTTGAAGCTATTGTCTTCGCGCACCGTGCAGAATTCGTCGGAGGACGATGAGCTGTCATCCATGCTTTTGTTTAAGGCATCTGCGTTGTTAAATGATTCCGATTTAGAAATAGTGCTTTGGCTTTGCAGAGTGGGAATGATTTTGTTTTCGTGAATGACAGCAGTAGAGTCGAGCTCTCGCGTATTGCTTTCTGACGCCTGTATGATCAAGCTTTCAGAACTCGTTATTTCAATCTGCGCGATACTTGTACGTACCCCTTTTGATGATTTTTTCGTTGATTCCGGAAGTTTTGGAGAAGGTTTTGGAGAGATTGCAGATGAGTCTTCGTCGTTCGCTGTTATGGAAGTTATTCCATTTTCGTCGCTCGTTATGTGCGTGGTATCAGTGATGATAGCTGCTACTACGGTGTTTGTATTTTCTTCTAATGGCATTTCCATGTTTTCTGACATTGTTGTATTTTTCGCCTTTTCGTTTTGTTCTATACTTTCTAGCCCTCTGGCTTCTGTAATTGCTGGATTAACTGGTTCGGAAATGGTAGCTGAAGATTCATTTCGTTCTTTTTTCTCTACGCTAAGTGGTTCAATCGTAATATTAAGTTCAGCGACTTGATTTTCTGTAACGTCAATACTTTCAGTAATGGCTACATTGCTAATACAATTACCATGATTTTCTGAAAGAATAATTGTTTCGGTTTGTTCTTTGATTTTGTTTTCTTCAGACTCATTCTCTTTCAAAGACGATTTTTCAGCTTGTGAAATTTGCGAGTCGTTCGCTTCAATATAATCTAAAATTTTTACTGCTGATTCTGGAATGACAAAATTAACATTTTCCGAGTTCGTTTTAAGTTCACTTTGATTTTTGATTTGTTGATTCTCATCTATACTATTTTCTTCCTCGAGTTTACTTTTATTTTCATTGAGCATATTTTGCATTGATATTGTATTATTTTTCATTGCCGGTTTATGACTCTCTTTTGTAACTTCAATACTTGTTGATTCAATTGTCAGATCGACAGTTACCTCTTCGGAGTTAACGGTATTAGAATTAGTAATCTGCGAAATGTTATTATTTTGTACCAATTCAGTGGAATCAGTACTAATATTACCAGTGCTTTCAACCTTCTTTGGTGTCAACTTTTCTAGAGCTGTAGAGATCTGTCCTAACAATTGTTCTGGCAACATTTTCATAGCACTCATAAGTTGCTGAATTGCGTCAGGTTGAACTGCCAGGCTTTCTGAATTTAGGAAATTTTTTACTTTTTCATCAACCGCGGATGTATGTGCCAAAGATTCCGGTTTGATACTCTCTTCACTTTTTGTGTCAATGCTTATGGTTTCCATACCGTTTATTTTTAAAGAAGCATGATTTGCTTTTGCAGTTTCAACTCCTTTTTTGTCGCTTTCATCTACAGTCAAATTATTAATTTCCTTTGTCATTATTTGATCATTAGTATTTATATTAGTATCTACTTCAGGTACGTTTATTAGACTTGCATCATTTGATATCGTATCATTTTTTGTCTCTGAAATGATTTCTTTTGAGTTTTCAATTAATCTTACTTGATCATGTATATCAGTTACCACGTTAGACTCAAGCTCATGAGTATTATTTTCAATTTTAGTTCTTGAGATTTCATTTCCAACTATTTCTTTTGCCTTTTCCTCTAACCGCTCTTGATCATCTTTAGCTCCGGTTTGATCAGCTTCATTTACATTAATATTATTTTCTATTGTATCCCCTGAAGCGTTATTATTCTTCTCTTCATCAATTATTTCCTTTACTACTTGTACTTCTTCGTTCTGATGTTGAATTTTTTCAGTTGTTTCTTCATCTATCCTTAATTTTTCTGTGTTATTGTCAATTTGTGTGACTTCAGCTTCTTGATTGGCAGCTGCAGTGGCTTCCGTTTCAATCTTACTCTCGACCAACGTATTCTTTTCAACCATTATCTTCTTTCCCCCGACAACCCCATCCGTATTTTTCAATTCGACATTCTCGTAATACCTGGCACCGGTATCGGTTTGAGTTTCAATTTCAACTTCGATCTTAGTACCCTCCGCGCCTACCGTCTTGCTCCTTTTAAGCTCCTCTTCTCCGGTCAGCCTCAGCAACTCCTTCTCCAAACGTTCGGAGGCTCCTCTGAGAAGCTCGACTTCGTCCTTAAGTTCCGGCGACTTCACCTTCCTCGTCGCGAGCTGAGACTTTCCGGACAGCATCTGCTGTTCCTCCTCACGTTCCCAATTGGCTGTGAGCTCACGCAGTGCAGCCAACTGCCGTTGAAAGTCTGTGTGCATGTCGGTATACATAGTCGTGGGAATTACCTGTTTCTTCGCTTCCTTGTCCTGAAGATAGGCGACGTCTTGCTGCTGAACTTGCTGCGGCTGGTACTGCAGACTGGCCGAGGATGATGCTGTTGGATAATTTCCTGTAAATTTCATTCAAAATTCAAACGTATACTTTTTATTTAATATATATTGTATTATATAGAAGCAAATGTAACCTGGTATAGGGGCAGCTTCTTCGTTTTCAACTCCAGTGGGAGGTCCCCAAATCCTCATTAAAAATGGTTTCAGTTGGTCCTTCTGCAACTCCAGCAATGATGCTTCCTCGTTGCCTCCATTATTATCCAGTGCTGTAATGACACTGTGCAGTGTAAAGTTTCCTTTGGCCATTATACTCTGGCACTGAAAAAAGAAACCTCATAGATAGTTTCAAATAATATTTCATCTTACACTAGAATAATTACCTTTCTTTGGCGCAACTGAATGGCGCCAGCAACAGCGATCCAGATATCACCCTTAGCGAGTCTCAACACCTCCTTAGCTTCAGCAGCGCTAAGGGTCCCAACATCGTTCCCCTCGCCTAAATCCTTGCCTCTGGTGGTAGTTAGTATTTGGACAGTTTCGACCAAATGAGGCCACTGGTTTCTGAGCCAGTCAAGTGGGTTCGCCGGGTCCTGGGCAAGAGCTACCTGGATATCGTCGGCTGAGAAACCTCGACGTTCGGCTTCTCGCAATACCTGAACCAGCTCGAGGCCTTGACGGGTCAGGCTTTGAAGAACCGAGTTGCCGCCGGTGATAGGCTCGTTGTAACGCGTCTGACTTGGCTCCTATGAATTTAGAACAGTTTTAGATTGAATGGGATAGGTCTTGATTAAGCCTAATAAACTATAATATTCGAGTGGAGTTTTTTACAATTTACATTTCATAGGCCTATTTTATTTGATTATCAAGGAGTGTAACATTTATGTATAAATATATATTCCAAATTCTAGAAATCGTTTAATATTTTAGTTTATGACAAATGATATATAATGATTGTTATAATTATATGTTACGTGATTTTATAAGTTAATCTCCACGGTCTATCGATACAGTAAAACATTAATCGTTTTGTTTAAATATTATACACAACTACGAGTGTCAATAACTCAATACTAGGACTAATTAATTCAAGATTGAATTGAGCTGGTGGGTCATAATTATAAACTAACTCTCATCCTCGCGCACTCATGAAATGATTTGATGATTACAGCAGTGATAAGTAGATAATAAAATTATTAAACTTACATTAAGAATTCAAACAAACTAACTATTCTAAAGGGCAAACCAACACTTGGAAATGCTCTCTATATAACAAAACCAAAAAAGCGTTAGTATAAGTCAAACACAAAACAGCAGCACACGATGTAGGTGTATATAATGTAAGACGATGAGGAGAAGAAGAAGAAGAAGAAGAAGAAGAAGAAGCCGTCGTAACTACACGGCAGGAGTTTACCCTAGAACGGTAATAAGGATGCGGTGAGCTGAGCGAATTTCTTCTAGTCCTATCCCTGGCTGACTGTCTGCCTCCGCGTTGACTCGCACGTCCGTTGTACGCGTCCGGGCTGCTTGGAAATCTACCGTCCTAAAACACATGCTCAGTCCAATTCGTATAAACGCGGCTCGCTGAGCGTCGTCCTGGACGCTTTTTCATATCTATACGATTGTTCATCGGTCCTTTGATAACATCGTGAGTTTTATGATTGTCGTGCTACGAGCTTTGATCCTGACGCGAATTAACAATTATATATAGTTTTAAAAAAATGTATATTACATCGGAACACTTGATAGTGATTATCGCATCAGAATCAAACGAAGAATGACAGTAGAATTCGGAACAGTCAACAGTGAGAAAAGAAACTTTGTATATAGAGAATATAGATAGGTCATCACTCGGTCTCAAATGTATAACTTGCACTTAATTTATTTAGGAACTTGGCCATTAGTACATTCTCAAGTGGTTCCAATCGTGTCCAATAACAGGGGGTGAAGAATTTTTTTTTTCACGTGTTTGGCAAAACATTCGATATTGTTCAATGTATATATAGAGATAGAGATGTAGGCGTTTAAGCTAACGTACTTCTGAATCGCTGTCGTCGTATCTCGTCGAGCTTTTCGATGGAGCCAGCGAGGCTGCCCTGCGAAACGTACCTTCTCTTTCTCTCAGTGTGCTTGGGTCTTCGTAGGTCTGAAACAGCCAGCTTTATTTTAATGAAATGCTGATTTCATTTTAATTGTTTTCGCGCTTATATTGACAATGTTCTTAAATATTAATGCTCTTTATTTGATTATTTTAATAAATATTATTTCTTTAAAACGTTAAAAACGAATTAATAATAAGACTTGTGTAATAAAGGGAATGATAATTTAACATATACTTGTATAACGTGTATATAGTATTGATACACGTATGTAAAACATATCGTTATTATTATTAACCATTATTACTAACATTGAGCAGTAGCAAAATCATTTATTAGATATTAATTCTCACATAGTATAAAAATTGTAGTACCTGGTATCAATAATAAATAATTAAAATATAAATATTAATAGTGTTAATTCACTCACTTGTGTAGAAATGCTTTGTGGGGGTGGTGAGGTGCCCGTGGAAACAGTCGTGCTCTTTACCTCTTTGCCCGCGTTATTCAAAGTCTTCTTATCTTCTTCTATTTTTTCTCTCGATTTAACGCTATCAGTAACCAAGTTCTTCTTCTGCATCGTTGGTTTCTCTATTTTTTCCATTTCGTCCAGTTGCGTTGACGTTTCGGTTGATGTGCTTGTAGTTGTAGAATTTGCTACGACTTCAGTCGACGTCGTCGTAGACTGTGTCTTGGATTCAGTCGACGTCGAGGTATCTTCATTTGGTGGTTCTTTTACGGGTGACGTTCCCCTTGACGTGTTTTGCATTTTCGTCTCGGTGGGAATGGATTCGGCGGATTTGGCTATCTGTGGGGTTTCTCGTGTATCTGTAGGCTTTGGTGATTCTTTTTCTGTTACTCCGGCATCTGTAAAGACAGTTTTTTAAATTATATATAAGATTTAATCTTGCAATAGATGAAATAATCGTTCGAATTAATTTGTGAAATGGTAATTCTTATAATTGATATAAAATTTCATTTTTCCAAATCTATTGTAATACGAAAGTTTTTTACTTACTTTATAAACAAACATTTTAAGCAGGAAATATAAAAGAGACTGAGGATACTTATAGGCATGCAGGTTGAATTTTTTCCTGTAAAAGTAAGTAATCGCAATACTCAGCCAGCTTTTTTTAGTAGCTTATTATTTCAACTACTTCTAATTTGTATACTCAATTTGAAATCATAATCATAAAGATATATTAAATTGTTAAATTAATCATATTTGTTCTGTCATGATTTTTTTGTATACCAATAAAGGAATCTAGCTGTATTGTATTAAATTATACTAGTGGATATAAATAAAGGAAATAGACTCAGTTAGGAGGATTCAAAGAGGAAAGGCCAAATGCACGATCGTCCTTGAAAAGTTGCAGCTTGAATGAATAATAGAACAATACAACTCATGAATATTTTCAAAGCACGATTTTGCATTTGGAGCGATTTTGTATACAACATGAAAACGTCATACGAAGTTTTATTATTCATTCAAGCATATACAATTCGTCTGGATTTTTTTTAGAAAAGAGGTTTCGTGTGACAAAAAGACAAGGATAAGTATCGCATTGTTACAAAACGGTAAAAAACTTTCGCATCAAGCCAGTTAAAAACAAATTGTTTGGTATTAAACAAGGTTTCTGTTGTAAGCATTGAAGTCCTTACTTATAAAGACCCTCTTATCAAACAGGGTAAAGGCAGCAGTGATATACAGACGGATTTAAATTTAAAATGCATTTTCCATTATAATCATTCCCTTTATCAGAGTCGAACATTCAAATGCCTTGCATCAAAATTTTTAAAAAGATAACATATCACAGATTGGATGGTTGAAGTTCGTCGTTAAAGTTCCACAATAATAATCACAATACGCAAAGATATCAACACGGTATATATCTTCAAAAATAAAAAATCAATAGTCACAAAAAAACCAGTGCCTCTACCCTATCACAAGACAGAACAGCCCGAGTTCAACAACACTCCTGTTAACAAACAAAATTCCGTTTTTGTACATCGTTAATTCGATACAACAATAGCAGTGTCAAGATCTCGGTCACTTGGTAAACTTGGTCCCGAACGAAAAGCTGATCTTTCGCCTGGTTCTACCTTTGTCCTTGAGACCACTGCCGCTGTCAGGGCTCTCGGTCGATTCTCCGCCGTTTCCATTGCTGTTGCCGGTCGCGGCGTTGCCGAGCTTCATTTTGCTGAAACTGTTCGCGGCCCCGTCAGCCTCGTCCTGGTCTTCGTCGTCCTCTTTCGGCGGTGGTAACGCGCTGGTCTTCGTTTTACAGCAAACCGCGCAGACTTTGTCTTTCGACTCGTTCAGGAAGGTGCAGTACTCGCACGGCCATTCGCCTCTCAGTAGCTGCAATAATTATCGAAGCCGATAAAGTTCGCATACGTGCACGATTCGCAGCGGATAAAACAAACTGGTGAGTATAATTGTATACCTCTTGCATCAGGTCCCTGCTGGTGTCGCCATTTCTCTTGGGTGTTTCGCTGCGTTTCTGTTCGCTGTTCGGCGCCACAGGCGGCTTTTTTTCTTGCGGCTTGGCGCGTCTCTCGGGCGTTGCCGATCGCGATGGAGCTTTATTGCGTTTCTCCGGGGTAGGAGATCTGGGGGATGCTTTCTCGGCGGTCTTTCGTTTTTCCGGCGTAGGCGAACGATGAGACGTCGTTCTTTCCGTGATTTTGTGTTTCTCAGGAGTCGGTGATCTATGGAGGCGGCCACGACTCGATCGTCGATCTTGCGGCGGTGGTGGTGGTGGTGGTGAAGAGGCACTTCGTTGTCTGTACTTTTCACCGGGGTATGCTCTGCAAAACGTATCGATATCGATAAACGCATTCGAGTACAATAGCGCCTTCTTTTTATAACAAAATTTCAACGTAAATTACCTCGGTCCAGCAGCAGCCCTCTGCTCTACACCATCGCTCTCCTCGAACGACGACAGTCTTCCACTCCTTACCGATCCTGACCTCTTCCTATCGATCCTAGGCTCTCTCTCCTCGGAGTCGGCCCTCCGCAGTTGTCTTCCATCCTCGTGTGTCCTCCTGGACCTGGGCAGGGTTCCGCGCATCTCCGGAAGCTGCCTGTCCACGTAGTCGTCCGAGGAACTGGTCATCTTGGACCTGCCTGCAGCGCCGTTCCTGTGTGGCCCGGAAACCGAGTCGTCGGTGCTCTGGCCGCTGCGAATCGCGTGAACGCTACCGGCACGGTTGTGCCGGTTTGGTACATCCTCGGGCAGACGAGGATCTTCATCGTGAGGTCCCTGATGGTTCGAGGCGAGAGAACGACGATCGTCCTCGACGATGTCGACGGGTCTGGCGCCGTTCGGTGGAAAGTGATTGGCGATCCATTGCTCCTCCAGACCGTTTATTCTGTCTTCGGAGCGCCAACTGGGTTAACCGAGAGATTTTTCAGTTGTGATGGGATTGTGAAAAGTTGCGTGAGAAAAATAAAGCACACTTACTTCCTCTTATTCCTGGCGAACTCATCCTGATGGTATCCCCTGTTTCTGGAGGCCCTGGCACTGTTCACACTGTCCCTCCTTCCATTGTACCTCGAGCTCCTGGACATTCTGTCGTCGAAGTCCGACTCGTCGGAATCTTCGGACGAAGCATCCGAAGGCGAGCTGGGCGACCTCCTCATCCTGGATCTCGCCGAGGCGGTGGACTTTCTGGACTTGAGACTTGGCGATGGCGAGGGGGCCTTGGATCGTCTCCCAGACTTCACACTTCGAGCTGGACTGTGAGCTCGAGATGACGGAGCCATGCCTGGATAGTGAGGTGGTAAGAGGTGAGGTGGTGGCATCCCGTAACCCATTGGGTAGCCAGGCCAGATCGGTGGTTGATTCAGGCTGAGGCTCGACCCGCCCATCGTGGGACCCATTGGACTGTCCCAGGGATTGGCGCCGGGATACCACATCAGTGGGTTGTTCATTGCAGCCAGGTGTGCTACTGACTGGGCCTGTTTAGGAGAATCGAAGTTTTCATCACGGAATTCATAAAATAAAAATATTTATCCGAGTATTGCGAGTTATTACTTTCCGTCCGTTAACTCTACTCTATCACCACTCATCCCGACTCTCCAACACACATCACCACCATCACCTCAAAACCTCACGACTCCTTCCTACCTGATGCATCCCCTGAGCCCAGACATTAGGTGAGCTCAAGTCGCAAACACTGGCCGACTGCATCATGCTCCTGACCGGCGGTGGAGGCGGAGACGTCAAACTATGTCTCTGCTGCATCGGCGTCGTGGGAGACATCGGACCCGTCATGCTCATAGGCCTGGGACTGCAACTGTCCCGGTTCGAGCTTACGTCAACCGAAGGGTGTTTTCGTCGCGTCGCGTCCTGTGCTCGCATTGCTTCCTGGTACCTGCGGTATCTCTCCTGATAGATAAAGCAGAGAAGTGATGCTTTAAGTGCTGACCGGGAGACGCATGTGTGTGTGTGTGTGAGAGAGAGAAGTGTATTGTTGGTGATGGGGATCGAGTGTCGAATGTGGTTGAGCGAGGCTGATGACTATATTCGATACCTATTGTCTACGTTTGTTTGCATCGCTTTTTTTCGTTATTCTATATCGAATGGGTCTATTACGAAAATTAATAAGATACAATATAAATCTCGCTATTGAAGTTGAGCTTTTGAAATTACAAATTCGAAAGTTTCCCATTTTTCTGATACAGACTTTGCTTGGAGAAAATTCACGGGTGATTTATGTGGGATCCACGCGTTCTCGCAACGTAATCCCGTATATAATTAGAGAAAAAACAATACTTCATATGTACTGATACACTCGATATCTCCTTACAGCAATATTTTTGCTTCACGTGGTTAGCGAGATTATTCCACTGATTTTACATGCATTCTCAACTCTAATAAAATACTAAAAGTCAAACCCAGAACGAACCTGCAAAGTCGACATCTTGTCAGTACCGCTTACAACGGCTTCCTGCGCGTTATTGAGCGCCTGTGCGCTTCTGTGCGCCTGGATAAAACCTGCGTCGGGAGGTGGTGGTGCCGGTAGTGGCCTCGAGAGCGTCGACGTCGAACCGACGACACCGCGTCTCAGCGTCGACGATCTGCTCGCGTCCATAGGTGGAAAGCCCGGCAACTGCTGCGGCGATTTGGTCTAAAGGCGCGAAGATTCGCTGGTTATTAGTCGACGGGTCCACCCGAGAGCTTCGGGGTCTGCTTGTTTCTTTTATGGGGAGTGTGAGTTATGTATGATTGGTAGTTGATATAATGATTTCACGCGAGTAGCCGTGGATCTAAATTGTGAATTCGAAAGCTTAGACAAATAAAAAAGTTAGTTGTTTCTTTTTAATCATGTCGTGGAGTGAACTGAGTAATACGCGAAAGATATAATGATAGAGGCTGGATTAATTTATATCGGAATAACTTTTTGAAGATTACATTAACTCGGTTCGCGCCAGAATGAGCAGTGAAATAAAATAGAATAATGATAATTATGACGAAGCAAATAAAAATGTAATAAGCGTAAGAAGCTCAAGGAAGGCAAGTGTAAATGAAAAATACCACCATATTCACTGATACACTCGAAAAAGAATCAAACTAAAATCGAATCAATGGATAAAAAAACGTGAATCTTCAAAAAATCTTTCCTGTCAAGGCAGGGAAAAATGTGTGTTGGGGGTTGATCAGTGAATACGGCAGATATTTTTTTATTTGTAACAGCATGATATATTAAAATCACAAAATATATAACATATAACATGGTATACAATATGGACACATTCGGCGCATTATATATAAAATATAGGCGTTTATACACGTGATAAATATATAACAACAATTAATTAAAATTCGTTCAACACAAGTGTACATAACAAGAATTAACAGTGTGCCTGTATAACACAAGTGAACAACATGGTGAGTGGCATCAGTGTACAAAAGCTAATAACAATAAGATATCAATGACGGAGGAATCGTCGGCACGGCGCATAATATATAGATATATATTCGTTCTCAGTCTCGTATTTAATATAGTTCGTTCGAAGAAACGTCGACGGCAGCGGCACACGAAGCCAGGCGAGACAGAGAGAAACAGAGAGGATCGTTGAGAGAGACGACAGGCGAGAAAATAAGGCAGGAAGAAACAACGAGGTATTCCGGGTGCACATTCGGGCTGGACTCTCGTGCGATGGCTCGTTCGACTTATTTTCGGTATGCGAATTTAATGTGAACGCGCGCTTTCGTTTTGTCCCGTGAAACGTATGTGCGATTGTAAAATTTCTACATAGCGGCACTTCCTGGAATTAGTAAAAATCTCAATTTCTAAACTTTGCCTGCTAATCTCAAATTGTCCCCTCGGATTATTCTTTTCTAGAATGTGGCATTTAAATTTTATCCTGTGCATGAATAACAATAATTCTATATTATTATATAGCTTATACACAGATCATAATCATTTAAATTTGTATGCGTATAACAATAACCCAATAATCAAGCTTGTCCATTATTTCCCGTAGTATCCGCAGGCACTACGTATACGGCGTGTGTATTATAAAGCTGTAGAAAAATAAAACGTGAGATATTGCGAAACACAAATTATCTACTGCTTTCATATATAGCAAAGCTTCTCGAAGTGGAATGAATTGCGTGTTCATGAGTCAGTCACTCGAGCGAAATTTATACAACCTCCAGCCAGCCCAATATATTTCGAGTCAAAACCAGCCCTTCGCTTTATGCGGATAGGCGATCGCAATAGCAAAAGTGAAAACAAACAATTTCATCTTATACATTATAAATATAGGTGTCAAACGCATGTGCAGTAGTTAGAGCATTCTGGAACGAGTTGGTCCTAAGCGTTACAATAAGTACAGAGAAGTCGAGAGAGACGTTCTAGCTATAAAAATAAAAAGACAGTATACTAAAAGTAATGGAAACAGAAAAGATATTAATAACAATAAGCTTTCTAAGCTAAGTTTTAAAAAGTACTACTACGCAAATACTTGGGTAGGAGGAACGCTGCTGTCAAAACTCTACAATCCAACATTTCTCTACGATCGATCATATATATACTTTCTAAAGCTCGAGACTCACCGCACGGCTGCAAAAGCTTCTCAACAGCACATTCCTCGCGCGGAAAAAGGAGACTACAAGCCCTCCGAAACCAAGCAAAAAAACGAGTCCTTCACACCGGACAATCAGAGTATGTCGCATCCTACCTGATTACCCCTTCGATTTCTTCGGGGCGGCGGTACAGGCGGTGGATTGCCGGTGTCGCCTTTGGGTGGCAGTGGCGGCTTGACCTGCCTGGCGCCGTTCTCCGGGGGTTGAAATATACGTCGGCGAGTGTGGGCCCGACGTTTCGGGTGTTTGTGATTCGCCTCGTCGCAGCTGTCGCAGAAGACGACGTTGCAGTTGTCGCAGCGCATCGTCACTCTCTCGGAGCCGCATAAGCTGCACTTGACGCGTTGCACCGTGGTGGTCGCCGCGCGTCCGTTCGACGTTCCTGGGGAATTACGCGGATGTTGGATTAAACTCGTTTTTTTTATTGTTAGACGCGAAAACATTTTTTACTACGCAACGATCGCGTACTGACCAGCTGGTGAACTCTTAGGCCGATCGTTGCTGTTGGAAGCGGTAGTATTCCGGGGAGGAAATTCGATGACCTCGTAGTCCGGGTCGCCGCAGTCCCCGGACAACGAGGGCGGAGGATTTTTCGGCGGAGTTGGCGGCCGATTCGGCTGCTCCTTTTCCGACTGCTGCTGCGCCTGCTGGTGAAATAAATCCATCAACCACCGCGTATTTGGCGAAAATTGCGCGAAATACACTTACCATCACCCAGTGAGGCATCGAGCGGGCGATACGCAGTCGGGTTGACGGGTTGGAAATGGCCATCGGCCGCCATCTGTCCGATCCGGGATTCTGCAAGTGTTCGTAAACAGAGAGTTGCATTAGCCGATCTTTATTATTTTAGTAAACACGCGCCGATGGCTCGATTTACTAGGTGTACATGCGGGATTAGAATTCGCTCCGGGGAAAATGGGCTAGAGCAATATATTTCCAGCTCGTGTTTCTTGTACTTGTACGTGTATAAGCTTGCGGAATTTGTTACATATAGAGCGCCGATGATACTCTAATGTAAAAAAAAATGGCTAAGGATAGAATAGATATAATTTTGTTATGAGTATATACGTAGATAAGCAGAAAATTTTAACCCATTATTTCGAACAAAATTTGCGAGAACGCGGAATTTTCGCGTGCCGCGAATCTAGGGCGAAACCGATAAAACGCTTACGTATCGAGCGCGAGTATACAAGGTACGAGCGTTCATAAAACGCGCTGCAAAAATAGCGCGCGTTAATTTTAAAAGCATTATAACAACACGTCGCGCGAGTGTTATCTCGTTTCATTCACACCGCGTCGCGGCTAAAGCGTTTGTTTTTCCACTCTTTTTTTCGTTTTGGAAAAAGTGCCAACGGCGTAAGAACGTTCTCAAAATGTCATCAATACTCATTCAATATAATAAACTAAAAAATATCAGTTTTCAGTTCAGTTCGAATCGTAGAAACGTCGTGGAAATTCCTTACAAATTTAACCCTTTGAGTCACCTGCTCTGAAACGCAACACACCGGCATTATTATAGCGCGACGCGAGTATCGAAGCCGCTGATGACAGTAGCGCGAGAGTTTGCTCTATGCGTCGCGCGAGCGCAACGGCACACGCGACGACGAGCGTCCAGAAATAGCTGGACGCGCGCAAGCCTGCTCTTCCTGTTCCTTCTTCATTCTGCGCGCGAGAGAGAGAGAGAGACCGATGAGTCTGTGTGCATTATGGCTAGATTCGCTTGGGTGATGTCGGTGCGATTTTTTTTTTTCGGTGGACCGAGAGAAGATTTTGAAATTTTTCCTTTATTCAAGAGATTAGAGTGATCGACTGGGTTTGATGGATGAGAGATTATTGAGAAATTATGGTTGTGATTGTTGGTCTCGATGGTATATATATCTCAGTTACGGTTGTATAGATAGCGATCGAGGAAAATAGGGAAACGCCTATGTGCCCCAGTTATCTTCATTGGCCAGAGACTATAACGGAAGGGACAGTCTTTGGAGCCGATTTGTTTTGAAGTCATTACCGCGACCCACGCGTACGAAATTAAATTTAGATTCGTCTTTTTTAAAGTAGAATTATTCATATATACTTGGAGAAAAATGCTGCTTAACGTCATGAATCAGCCGAAAATATTCTCGTAAGCCAAAAATACTTTTTACTATATACTATATATACTTCAAAGTACCCAAATCAACCCCCGATATAACGACTAATCAGTGACCAGCAAGTATAAAAACTTTCCAAAAAAAAACCAATAAATTCAACGATAACTTACAACAACGGACGACGTGTCTTTTACGTAGAAATGCGGCCCATTGGCTCGGACGCGTGTCGCGTTACATGTATTTTATTATCGCGCGTTATAGACACGTCTCGTCCATATATACCTAACTGCATAATACATATACAGTCGGGCGAAGACCGCTATGACGTCGTCTATACGCGAATACTCCGATTCGGCTCGCGCAACTTTATAACCCGACTACGCGTTTAGGCAATACCCAAAGTTGCTCAACCCGTAGGTCGTTTACCTCAGGCTTGGGATTTAATCACAAGTTTATCGGGTATAAGCGAATGTCTCGCTTTTATCCCATTAAATTTTCGGTGATAAAGCTGAAGTCGATCGTTAATCGTGAAAGAGGCGAGATTAAATTTCGTCGAATCACGCGAATTTTAATATACAGCTCGATACATCGCATCAGCGATCGAAAAGTGGGTTCATCAAAAGCGTTCTAAGAGCGAAGTCAAGTGTCGGCCATTGCCAAGTAAAGATTAGTCGAGCCGTGTACACCTCGTTCGGTCTGTTTTATTTAGCTTAGTAGGTAGTGCTTATTTTTAACGAAAATAACCACTCGACGGGAAAAAAAAGTCCACGCAATAGCTTTCCCTTTGACATTGATATTGACGGGTATATAGCCGCCGCTGATCGACTCGTCGTGGTTGCAGAGAGTATTCGATGCAGCTCACTCGGGGAATTATTTTAATGCGGACACGCGCGCGGTGAGTATATGGGCGATCGAAATTTTCGCGCTAGTTCTCTTTTGATGAAACAAGATAACCTCGAGTGAAGAATGGACTATAAATACGCGTGTATATGGAATACACTCGTGTATTTGGTCTGTAGGTTCGGCTGAAAACTCATCGTTTTTGCGAATGGCTATAATACGCGCGAGTGTATAACGAAGATAAGTAGTTGTGGAGAGCGCGATGCCGAGGAGTTTCCGAGTGAAATTCGAATTTTCTATTTGGGGCTTCGTTTTACATAGTTGACGTCCAAAAATAGAGTCACAATATTGTGACACACGTCTAGTACACACCGTTCGGCACTTTGCGCATCGAAAATTCTCAAAAAATCGCCTACTTCCCAATGTTTCCGAATCCATCAAAACCGTTCCTCGCTGCCAACGAGCTTGGTCTCCTCGTATATTCCCGAATAAAATAAAATAAAATCCAATTGCATCGTTCCCCACCCACACACAGAGCCGCGATTAGAATCTTCGATTGCAATGGCGGCTTTGTCGCTGCTTCCCATCTCTCTCTCTCTCTGAGAATACAACGCCTCGAGCTGTTTCAAACAAACCACTTCAGCTCTAGATACACAGATCGGTAAACCGCGAGAGATCAATCACCCGCGCGCGTGAATCATCCTGGCTGAAAAGAAGAAAAAGCACGTGTATATACTCACGCTCATGTTGCAGCCGCGGCTGGAGGTTTTCAGCCAGAGGAGGAGGAGGAGGAGGTTGCACTGGTATTCGCCCGGGTGTATATGCGAGTAGGTGAATCCGATGGTCGCACCTGTGTCGCGCTCGGCGCACTGGACGTCGTCTTCGGGAGACGCTACGCCTGCCGCCAAAGAAGCAGCTCATACGCTCGAGGCTGCTTCGGACTAGAGTTAGAAAGAGAGAGAGAGAACGGCTGGGTTATTTTTGTCGGAGAGCGCGCGTCGCGCCTGGACTCCTGCCACCGATTTTCCCCGAGAGTCTCCTCGTTCCCGTAAATATATCTCTTCTCTGTTCTCCGTCTTTCTCGGGCTCGAGAGGCTTTCTTCTTATGCGCTTGCGGCGAGTAAGAGCTGGATAGTCGAGCTTCGCCGGGGATGCGCGTACGAGCTTTGAGAGAGACTTTTCCGCGGAATGATGCGCTTATAGAAGTGCACGTCGATGACGCGGTTTGGATGATGGTCGAACGTCATTTTCAGTATAGAAGAAACGATTGTATTATAAATAAGTCAGAGGTGTATACGTCCTGTTATTGAGCATAAGGTATTTCTGGGGAGGAAGAGGGGAATCCAATAAAACTTGACAAATCGATTAAACAGAAGATCTACAGTAGAAATAGAAATGCAGCGGAAATAGAATGGAGCATCGCACACCGACTGCAACGTGACGAAATCGATACTAATATATGTGCGATCGTTATCTAAGAGCCTTGAATATTTATTTAAAAGTTAATAAAGAAGAAGAACTTTTGAAGTAGTCACTGAGTGAACGTGCAGTGAAACATCATTTTTTATTGGACTATATATAAATACAGAAATTCATCATAATTGAACAATACAATGACTACCGATAAACGAGAATTAACCATTACAACCTTGTACAGCATGATCAACATTCAACGATACACCACACAACCCGCGTACACGTAAAAAAAGCTATAACCATCATAAAATCGGCGGGAAATTCAAACGGACTTCCCTCAATCCCCATCAGATGCCGCTCTCCTCACCGTCGGCACATGGATCTCGCGCACTCTACCCTCTACCCATCGCATCCAGTCCGCGTCCAACAAAGACGCACTTCTACATAATACGCTCCGAATACCCAACCCGCAACGCTCCCGACAAGGACAGCCGTATACATCCCTCTCGGCTATAGAGGAGCAACAAGCCGCCGTGTGCATCGTCGCGTTTTGTCCCTCTCTTCCCCCCCCCCCCGCGCGCACACACCCAGTGTGTGCTTATATACTCGCAGTTCAACGCGGCATCTCGTCCCATCCCATATACCGTAAATCGCTCGTCCGGAAAATCCAACGCCACTCGCGGTTCTCCGATCGGGCCAGTACACATACATCGCGTATATTTTTTACCCACGCAGTGCAGTGCGTTACGCGCGTCGAGCTGTGTGAAACGCGTAGGTGTACAATATTTATATACATACGCTCGCGCGTGTGAGCATAAGGAGAGCGAATCGATCGAGTGTACGAGAGCCAGCATCGGGAGAAGCTTCCTCTGGAACGACGACGAGGAGGACAACAGGTGAGGAGGAGAACGCGGCCACCGGTCTGAGTCAGCTCCGATATTACGTGTACAATAAGCGGCCGCGTGTGAATTTTTGCCGTTACGAGAGAGCCAGAGCGTGCGTACGTGTGTATGTGTGTGTGTGCGAGAGAGAGAGAGAATTGCAGCGGTTGATCGATAGCTGCTACTGCTGATGTTACAAGTATATACATGTATGTATATACTTGTAATGGGACCAGGAGACGCGCAGGGATTTATCGAGCGACGACGATGCTAGGGAGGATAAGCTCGCGGGGCTGTTGCTGCTGTATCGATTATTCGAGAAGAGAAAAAACAATTTCCATCGGGTGCGAGGTTGCGAATTGTTGTTATACGCGCTACTCCGAGCCTATATGTATTAAATCATGAATCAGGGAAGCTTCTTTTATCGACGAGATTTTCAATGCGGCGGCGCTGCCCTTTTCAATAAACTCTTTATACTCGCGTATCGTCGATCATATCGGCATAATGATATCCCGATAATCGTCGGAGGGGATAAAGAGCGCGAGATTCGAGAATGTCAATGCACGAAAGGAGCGTAAGAAGAAAACGCGTATACAATAGGTATTATTATATATATGTATATGGGAAATCGATGCGGCTAGTCCTTCGTCGCGGAGTTGGTACCTATAGATAGTCGCTCTGGGAGTCGTGGAAAAATATTCGTCCGCAGAGGTGCGTAAGTACACGCGACGTCTTCGAGTGGGGGATTAGACGCCGGTTTTGACAGACGCGGATAACGACTATGTATATTATTATGTACCGATGACGCGGACTTATTGTGTCGGCTGATTTTTAGTGTGTATACATGAGAAAGACAACGTTTGCTATACGCTCGCGAGGAATTTTCGAAAAAAAGTCGAGGTTGCACTGACCTTATGGATTTTTCATATGTTTACACTACTTGTTATAGCGAGTCACCGATCCGGTATTCGCGTCGTCTAATGGCCATTGCGTACTTTCTTTCTCAGAATTTTAAAGTAACACGATCATTTCTATATATAATTTCGTCCCTGTATACGCTCCCTCAACTCCGGGAAAATCTACAAACGAACCAAGTTACCCAATTCAACGCAACTTTTCACCGTTCAATCAACGAATTTTCCTCGGTCGAGAAATTCCGAGAGCGCGAGAACGATCGGCGGGCGTGAATAATCCAGCAAAAAGTGCGCTGTATATATAGGTATATATGATATAGGTACGCCTCTTTCTCTCTCAGCGGATTAGGCGGTAATCGATGAACGCGCGATTGCCGAATCGGCTGGATTGGATTCGCTCGTTTTTTTTTCTTTGATGGTATAACACGATTGTATGCGATGTCATATATACGGAGTGATATAATGCTTACATTATACGAGAATAAAG
Source organism: Muscidifurax raptorellus (assembly GCA_020010945.3). NCBI lineage: Eukaryota > Metazoa > Arthropoda > Insecta > Hymenoptera > Pteromalidae > Muscidifurax > Muscidifurax raptorellus. The sequence goes on along the minus strand of CM052078.1, from coordinate 37,167,658 downwards.
ATGGTACCTTACGCGGTATGGCTAAGAATAGACAGTGATTATGAGAGAGTATTAGTGTCATCGCACGACTACTTAAGTTCCATTAGTCATGATGTGCATCGGTCAGCGAATTCTGTATAGGTATATATTTGACGTGGTGCGTTGCATCACTTTCGTCGCTTTTTTGAAATGCGACATAACGAGGAAGTTTTGGATCATCGCACCATTTACGCGTTAGAGTTGCGATAAGGGATCGATATGTGTCTATAGTATCTTATCTATATGAAATCTCATTCAGAATTCAGCTTTTAAGATTGTCATCAGTGGGGACAGCACGTGTTGTTAATACCGTCAAAACAAACAGACAATACTTTTTTCGGAATTATTATATTGTAACTGATTGTCGCATTAATTTCGGACTTTTTATTCCGTTTATATGTTTATATATAATTATATTTTATATGAACGGATGGAGCCAGAGAAGTTGCGGAACTGATACAGGTCGAAGCTTATTTTACTGTGAATTTAAATTTAAACTCTAATCAGCTGGAATTATCACGTCGCGTACTGCTTGTATGCACGTGTACAAGAATTAACGTTGAAAGACATTTATCATACATTACGCCAGACACGCCGTAAAACAATCGGCCGAAATAAAACGATTAAAATCTTAATCTGTTATTCTGAACATTGTCGCATAAACTCCCAAAATAAAAGAGCTCATGCTTCATTCCGTTGAAACATATTCAACCACATAAATTTTTACACTCGCAGTTCAAACTCCCTTACATAAAAATCATCTCCACCCGAGGTCGTGCGCGTTTCGTGCGACTTTCCAGGGGATTCCCACAACAAAAATCCGCACAAAAAAAACGACTATAAACCTCTGCAAAAACGATAGCAGCCCCACATACATATACATAAGGTCAGTCAGTCCTTCGTATAGACGTACTGCACATGCAGTGTATACAGCACTCGGTTCTCGGTCACGTTTCCCGCGTAATCCTTGGCATATCGCGTTTCAGAGGCAGCACGCGATGCACACCCACTTTTTCACGAGAGAGAATCAAGTGCCAGAGAGAGAGAGAGAGAGTTGAATTTCGCATTCGATGTGGGAGTGAGACGTTTTTCGGCGAAACCGTAAGAGGAATACGGTAGTTACTGGATTTTCCGAGAGCCTTTTTTGATAGATAATAACGATTTGGCGGGAAATTTTTGAATTGAATATTCTAAGGTCACTTTGAGATTGCGTGCGGAACTTATCGCTGGTAATGCGTGAATTATCGAGAAAATAATATTGCACAGCACTTTTTTTTGCCGTAAAAAATATAATTTAAACTCAGACCTTCGTCAATAACCTACATAAAATTATAACGCAAACTATATACATAGTATATACAGGCTAACTTTAACCAAACGCGTTACTCCACCCTCAAACTCACCGCCAACAAGGACAATCTTAAACATCCACGCATCCACAACGTAATATCCAAGGCTGCAATTTCGCGCGGAGGAGAGACTTTCCCCACAGCGTCAAAAGCGGACTTTGTATATATAACTAAACTCCCACGACGCGCCGGCTGCTCGCCGCATGCGGCGGATCCTTTTCGTCTCTCCACTTCTCGGAAAAGCCCATGGACCAGCTGCACAATGTATCGGGAGCAGATGTTGCGCGCTGCTACTGCAGGACGCGGAAAGGAAAAGTTTCGCTTTTCACCGTGATGCCGAGGAGTTGACGGCGCCCCAAAGGGCACTTTGCCGTGAGCGAAGTTTGGGTAGAGATTTATTTGCCGGATTTCAAAGGTGTGCCGAGCTCGCTTGTCGCGTTGAGCGTATTGGGAGAGGTTGAGTTTTGCGAAGGTTATAGTTTTATACATTTGGAAGATTTTAAAAATGAAAAATGATGCTTCACATCGCTGTCACTTAGTTTTATGCGTAATTCAGTCGCTGGAAACGCCCCCATCGCCGTAATTCCCTAAATTCCTAGGAGATATATATATACTCCCACGAGAGACAGAGAGCTCTGATCTTTCCCCGCAGACACATACAGCAGCGCTGCAATTCCATGAATGAAAAGCACGTGCGTGATATATACGCCGAGTGCATAATAATAACCACTACTTTGTTTTCTGTTGCAGAATATAAATTAGAAAAATGCAGTCCTTTCCGGGTCAGGTCAACACGGCGACGTCGGCATCGGGTCAGACACCCGGTTCCGTCAGCCTAAGATTCGACCCGTTGTACATACGGAGCCTGCCTGGAGCGCTCAAAGTGGCTCAGATTGTGCGTATATATTATAGACTTATTCTCTGCATTCTTTCATGTTTGAATGGGGCCGCGAGAGGAGGTTCCGCCTCGTTACACGCTCAGTTAACTGTTCTCGTTATATGCGGGATTAGTTCTTAATTGATATATATCGTGCCTTTGTGAGTTTAAATTTTCTTCGCGGAAATTAGCATATTAGCAATGACGACGTATTTTTTTGGGGATGTGTTATAATTTAGACTCGATCACAAAATTGGGAACGATTGACGGCCAAATTATACGTACTATAAATGATGCGATATAGCATCGTGTATGTTAAAACGACGATACGCTTGTGTGATCTGGTTAACGTTGACTCAGTGAACGCAGATATACCTAATGTGCAAACGCGCTTCGATTCGGCGAAATTCTATAGAATGATATATTCAGTGTCATTGTACGACCTGGATGAATGCTATTATTTTACAGACGGACCTTAGAATGGATGTTATTTTTAATCGGTCTGTAATAAATGATATTTTAGAAATTGTGAATGCATTAGAAATTTTCATGTCTGTAATTTAACTATATTACAAAATTGTACATTTCACTCGGATGATCTCACGATTGAACAACAATGATCGCTTCGTTAAATAAATAGAATATAATACAACACGATAATATAACGACAGTAGTATCGCAGATACACCTATAAATGTGAAAACAATATCTCATGATGTATATGACCAGCATTTAACGTACTCTGTTGACGATAATTCAGGCACTGAACTTCATTGGCTTCATCTGCATCATAACTACGAACCTCAATAACAGTAGATGCAATTGGTTCAACACCGTGGCGATGATAGGATTCTGGACCACCGGAGTCCTCCTCGCCTTCTACCTCTTCCACATTATCGAGAAGTTCTACAAGATCCCTTGGCTGAAAATCGTAAGAATCAATAAGCTTATCGCTATAATATTTTTTGATTAATATATACAATAACATTATTCAAATTTCTGTTCCCAGGAATTCATCTATTGCATTGTTGAGACTTTCTTCTACCTCTTGGCTGCATCGCTTGTTGCAGATCAGGCAAACATTAGCGAAGGCTTAGGAGCTGCTGCTGTAAGTCTTCTTTAATTAACTGATACGTATACCCATACCAAACCTACGCTAGATTAAAAATAATAATTGAATGCTGTAATCACCAGGAGATAAAGGATCGTTTCGCGAGCCAACCTACACATGAAAAAATCAAAGCGTCGATCCTCAAAGAAATCCCCCACAAAGTCCTTTACACTGAACCGAGAAAAAATCCGCTATAACCCCTCAAAGCTTCAGAAAGAAAGAACCCCAGAAGAATCCTATCTAACGAGCGTTTCTCAATCCTGATTTCAGTTCTTCGGCTTCACAGCGATGTGCGTCTACGGCTTCGACTGTTGGCTAAAGTTCAAAGCTTTGAAGACCGGTGAATACGCACAGGGACAGCCACCCTCATCCAAACCCGTCTCCACCGTGGGCAGCCCAGCCGGATACTAAGACGAGACACGCCAGGGCCTCTCTTCACTTCACTCTCGAGCTTTTTCTTCTCTCTGTCATTCTCTAGCTAAGTAATTAGCACCCCCTAGTATATAGATCCCAGCTGTAATACGTTTGTTTCTTATTAGCGTTGACTCGATGTTGTGATGGGGAGTACAAGTATTTGGAAATTTGCATGAGCTTTTTGCGCGCGATGTTAGTTATTCTTAATCTCTTTTTTTTCCGCTGAAACGTAGGTCTGATATGGATTATGAAAGTGTTAATAATTGATGTAAGAGTATACGACAATACAATTTTACATGGGGTTCACTTATAAGGTAGGAACGTTGTTGTATTTTGATGATATGTCGACGCGTATATAGACAGAGAGGAACAGATGGATGTGGTATTTTAAAGCGTCGGTTAATTTTTAATGTGACTGTTGTACTACGATAAAACGTTGAAAGAAAAAAAAATAGTTAGAAAGCTTCGAGAAAATCATGCAAATTTCTAATGAAGCGTTGCGAAAACTTTGTTAGGCGATTTATCTGGACTAAAAGTTTGAATTGTGGTAGTTACTATTAGGGTTATTCTCGTCTGCATATCTTACTACCTCTGCACTAAGAAAGTAATTGCTGGAAAGGTCTCCTAAGTTTTCCAAGCTGACTTTGAAAAGCTCATGTGTATTTCAAGAATAATGATTTTAAGCAATTCGAATGTATTTCGATGTAATTTTGACGATCTTTAGAGTTTTAAATGTTGCAATGCTGTTAACAATGTTTATTATTATTACGAGCATTTTAACTAAAAATCTAAGGGTCGTTGTACGAGTATTATAGCATGAATTTTTAACAATGATAGTATTATTATTGTTCCAATGAAACAGTGTAATACAAACGTCAGAGCGGAAAAAATTTGAGATACTCTCCAACGACAGAAATCTTCATCTGTGTACATATTCTCCTTATGTATATCTTGTATACTCAAAGACATCACAGCGGAGAGAGAAAGACATGTTACTCACGACTGCGTTAAGTGATTTGTAATTGAAAGGATATTATAGATTCGCATTCTGTAAGTGCGCATTGCGAAGTTTAATTTATAAAGTAATTTCTATTTTTGTAACGAGTATTTAAAGGAGACAAATTGCACTTAATTTTAGTATGATAATTTATATTTCAAATAAACTACCAAAAACTAAAAGAGACACCAGGTATTGTTTCGTACTTAACAAGAGTCATTCGATACCTTTTTAATTTCCTACTTAATATATAAAAGAACGCTCATGGTGACGAAATTATCGATACCATACTTATTGCTGTTCAGATAATGTGCAAAACCATATAGAAGACTAAATAAGACAAACACAAGAAAGTATAACCAGAAAGAAGAATATGAGTTTCAAATACAAATCAATTGAAGAAGTCGCGATGTCACGTATAATATTGCCATCTCCGACATATCACGAGCAAACCGTACGCATTGATTTCTGTGCAAAACTGTTTGCACAAAAAAGAAAACAACCACACTTGTACACTAAACGCACAGCACCACACGGATATTATATTCCTTTGATTTCCCGTGTATAACAAACACAGGGCCAAAACCGAAAGAAGAGACGAAGAGAGAATGTGCGGATGTGCAGCGAATCGATGCAATCTTGTGCCAAGATTAATGTGCAAGTTTGTGTTTGATTATGAAATTGCGCGACTATGCAGCGATAGAGTCTCGGGATGTCAAAGAATTTGAGCGATGATTCGTCGGGAGGAGACTCTTAACTTGTTGATCGGTGCCTCTCGATGACACTAATGAAATACAAACTTGAACTCATCGATTAGGTATTTCGATGCAGATGAATTTTTTATTTTTTACCTCCGGAGCGCCATCATTTTTCAATCGCGCGACAACGAGCGAAGGGGACACGAGAACACCTGTCCAGCTGACACTTTTCTGGCTTCTGCATTTGTTTACAATAACAATTTGTTTTTTTCTCTTAAATTGAATAATTGCATGACTGCTGTAATCAGCGGCACGTCTTTGTCGCGTAAATATTAGCGATCAATCGATTGAGGTGAACATTTGTAAATAGAGGTAAAGCGCATTTTCATTAGCCACGTGTTTGTTGCACAGAAGCTGAAATGAAGTGTCGGCTTGAAGATGGCAAAATCAGAGAAAAATAGAGGAAATAAGTTGCATGGGTGGCTGCACACGAAAGGACTGGTATTCTATGGAATAGCCCATAATGTTGTAGAAGGGTTAACCAGTGCGATTTCATTGCTTGTATATGTATATTATGGATCACTGTGAGCCGCTGCAGATTTTCTTTCGAGCGCTTGAGAGAAGTCATTTTTTGTAACATCCTATTTTTGGAAGATTATTATTAATTTGATAAGCATCATAATTTATATATCGAATGGGATTTCTCAGTGCTCGATGAAAAATCAAGTTCATAATTTAAGCTTGCATTTGCAATTAATGTAAACTAGCATTAAATTTTTAAGCATCGTTATTAAATGCATTAATACGGATCTTCGTACGTCGAATTAGAATTAATAATAAAAGTATAATGATGAATGAAGTGCGGATCTACAAAGTTTAATTTATGAAAAGATATTTTTTTAGTATACTGTGAATTAATGAGAAAAAAATTGGGACAAAAGTGCGCTACACAGTTTGATGTTTTGTATATACTTTATCATTTTTAATCAACCACTTTCAAATACCCTTTAAGACCTGCATTGGTACAAATAATATTTATATTATTTAATTCTACTAATACAAAAATAAATTATTATAACGCTGTTATAATTACAAGAAAATGTAAATTGTTGAGACCTCCTAAAAAATGTATTAAGGTCTTAAAGAATCATTACAATGGAATAAAAAGCATTTTTCGTACAGAATGATTATTATGAGCGTTTTAGTCAAAAAAGATATTTGTAATTGTTAAATTCATTAATTTGCCTACTTAAACAATTAATTATAATTTTATCTATTTGTATGCTTTTGATGGTATGTTAAAAATAAGAGTTTATTATAATTAAGCGAAATTCGATGTACTAGTATTGTACGGCTAACAGTTCATTTTATTAACAATATTATACTGCCAAAAGACTGAAAAGAATGACATTAACCGTGTATTACTAACGCTTACTTAAATAAAATCCAATCTGCACCTAGGCCAACATGAATAATAGATTTCGATATCTCAGAAATCGCGGTAAGTACGCCTCAGGAATTGATGATGTTAAAATCACATATATAGTTTTTAAATTTTAAAATATACAATACGTATTATTACAATAGCTTTGGCATTTTATAAAAGAAAGAATATTACTGTTATAACATGTTTGCAGATTAGAAACAGAACACAAGATTTATTATTATTACCTAATTATTACTTAATTATGTATACATTACTGATGATATGTACAATTTAATAAAATTGAATTTTAAATACAATTAAATGATTAAATAATAGCCCGTTGAAAGTACCAAAAACTGGATCATAAATGTTCAATTAATAATATGCTATAAAAAAATTAAATGTTTTTCAATCAATATCATGTAAATATCTGCGTTATACACAAATATCACAAACGCACTGAATAGCAAAGACCAGGCACTAATGTGTTCATTTGCAAAATCTATTTATTACTTTTAGTATAAATATGTTATTTATTGTGCGCTTCATTATAAAAATACGAAAACAAACTGACACGTAATATGCCTTTTTAACAAAAAACAATATTTATATTTATAGATTATGTATGGAGAAGTTGTTATCAAATTAAATAATTATTTGATCAAAGTAAAAATAATACGGACGAAAAATAATGTAAAAGTAAATGCAACGACGGCAACAACGAAACATAGCAAATTCTTAATTAACAAGCCAACTGAATATTGCATCTGTACAATAACTAAAGAAAAGTTCAGATTTATTGGAAGCACAAAACAATTGCACATGTACTGTAAAAACATGCATTTTTAAATATTTGTCAAAGAGTACAATTTTATTTCAGCCAATCAATTTAATACTTTACAAAGCGGCAATAATAGCAAACTATTTTCGAAGTATATTTTACATGAGGCTTATAAATACAAAATATGGGAGTATAACTTTAAAAAGTTCGACGTACGAAGTATCGGCATTTTACTGCAAAGATTGTTCAGAAGCTGCATTATTAGCTGTATGCAATTTAACTAAAATGTACTGTTGAAGTGGAAACGTACCAAAACATTATAGAAAGTAATCATGCATTTTTTATCATTTATTATGGTGAATATGTATATCAACTCTTCATATCAATCGTTGTTCAGATTGCATCTCTAACTGGGCAAACACTAGCGACTGTTTAAGAAATATTCAAATTTATAAAATAATAATTATATTTTCAGACATTTTTGGTATATATCCACTTATATATAGCTTCAGCGAAGTATAAGCAATTGTATACATTCTATATAAACGATATGCGCAAGCGTCACATATTTAAACATATATTAAACGATATACAACACACTAACACATATATTGAACACAAGGACCAAGGCAACAATAATCGAAAATTTGAGCAATATGTTATATAAATGTCGTGCGTTTACCTAAGACTATAGTCGATATATGAATCTACTTAGTAATAGTACGGTATATACACTTTCTTCATATACGATTAACTTTAATTTCATTGCAGGATAAGGTCATAAAGTCAAAGGAAATGTTCTATAAATTTAGATAAAAAATCGTCGCCTTGCAATAAGAAGACGTTGCATTCCCTTTGCAATTTTCTGTATTTTTATAATTTCTTGATATTTGTATAAGTATTATGGGGTTATTATGAATATAATATAATGTTCGGGCAAATATTATTATTAATTATGCACTTGTGCACTTTGAGTTTTTTTATACTAAAAAATTCTTCATATTAATTTTAAAAGTGTATACACTTATAATATTATCTTAAATATTTTAACAAATTCGTATTGCGTGCGATGATGAGTGCATGTCTAGTTTATACTCTCGATTCAACAATTTCGTTGTAAATAAATTTGTCTTTTTGAGAGTTATTAATTGTAAAAGGTCACACGTTTATTACTATATATGCTAAAATCGTTTAAGAAAAGAAGTAATTTATGACAGATTTGTCTCAAAAAAAAGTTTTCAATGTTATAAGCTACTTTTAAATTATGAGAAACAATCTTTAAAACTGAATGACATAATAATCTTCGTCGCTGACTGAAAATAAGAATTTTCATATTAAAAGTTTAGTATTATTAAAAATTGAAATGTATCAAAAAATTATATTGTATGTTACATTATGCGATTTAACTATTATTGATTGCAATATATTTTTATTATTAGTGTTATTAAAACTATATAATTTATTGCCTGCGAATTGTTGAAGACGCTACAAGTTTTTGGTAGAGTCATCAAAACGATATTCTAAAGTAGTTGACGAAACAATAATAAATTTTAGCAAAAATTCAATTGTAAACGTTTTAATGATCGGTGAAGACAACATTCAAACTCATCAAGTATTTTCGTCAATTTTATGGAAATTTGATGTTAAGAAAGATCGAAATTTCGTACAATTAACCGAAGGAGATAATAACATTTTGAGACTTAGACATTTTTGAGAGATCGATTTGATATTTTGAAATTCATTAGACTAAGAAAGTACAGCTTAACTTCAGTCAGTGAATAATAACTACTATAACTTTGAAATAGAGTAATAAGTGATGGTAGGACAAATGATGATTAGGAAATATATATTGTAACTGTATAATCGATGCTGCTGTTAATGTTTATTATTAATTCAGTTGTCAACTTCAATAAAGTATACAAGCCATATTTAAAAATAACTTGTTATATATTAACCTTTTCTATAGCATGCTATTTAATTTTATTTGTCACACACTTAGTGTCACACTTTTTCAAAGCACACATGACTACCATAACAAATTTACAGAAAATTAATTGCATTTGGAATAGAAGAAACGTAAAACGTCTTAAAAATTAGCTTGCTCTGAGACAGGGCGTTATTGAAGCGGATCACGAGATAGGGAATTCTTGAATCAGATCCCGAGATTGCATTAATTTTTTATTGTTAGGTATTATTAAATCGTTAAAAAGAGTACCGAGGGGCGCAGCTGAAAAAGTCAGCCTTACAGCATAAACGGGGAGCACACTTAACAAAACACGCTGTCAATGTTTTTTTTTCCCGGTAATTTAATAAACTGTACAAAGATTTTAACATTTCATTTGTAAAACGTGCGTCAATGCATTGTATCGCTAATCCACTTCAAGATCAGCCATGAATTTTAATTTTCAGTTGTAAAATAGTTTTATTTATAAACTTTCTGTATGCATGCATTAATCTTAAATTCTATTTTGGTATATCAATATAATAACCGAATCTTTTATCTATCGACTTATTAAAAATTAACTCATGATAAAGTGACAAATATAACTGAGTAGCTCGTCCAAACTACAACTATATATACAACACAACGGTCAGAACCGCTATCTCGGAGTTTCACAATGAAGCGCATATATATAATCATATAATGAATATATCTAAATATAAAAATCGTTCGAGACCAAAGTGTCTTACTCACCGATGTGCGCACGTTCACAATCGGATCTAAAAACTACTTGAAGGAAACTCGCAATTTGCCTATACCTATAATACTTCGCGTTAATTTCCCGCGGCGATTCACGCGTTCGCGCGAGAAAAGCCCGCCTCGATTTCTTCCGGCTCTGAGAGTCCGGTGCTACTGGTTTGCAAAGATTTTGCAAAATCGCGCCTGATGACGCGCGCATCTTCCCGAGTAAGTATGCAGTTCGCAGTCGCCGCGAGGATTTATCACTTCAGCGCGAGGAGAATAGAGAAAGATGCTCGGGATCGAATGACCTGTCATCTATACCGTAGGTAGAAGAGGTTAAAAGAGTTCGAATGCTTATGCATATATAATTCGCGTGGGAAACCATTGCGACCCGGTGAAATGGTATTCCTTGAACTGTTTTGGCTGCAAATTGCGCGTATCAGGAAAGGCTAGATGTTTTCCGAAAAATAGTTAGACGATGTGGATGAGTCAGCGGTGTTGTACTCTATTTCTTAGATGACTTCACCTTTGATCTGTACCTTATAGCTGCAACGCACGTATATGTTATTACTCAATTTTCTAGCTTAAAAAGTATTTATTTTTTATGTGCAATTACGACTTATTGATAGTTGTGCAACCATTTTACTTACATCTACCTATCATTGTAAAATCCTCGGACAGTGTCTTACTCATCTAATCTAATCATCTAATCTTCTATTAATTCAATAATGAATTTTCAAAAAGCTTTGATGGTCCTCGAAAATATATATGAGAATTATGTTATTTAGAAAGCACCTACTACTTCAAAAGACAGTGTACCTATATTTAGACAAAGTTTCTTAATATTGATAGAAAGATATCCTTTCAATATTATAACATCTTTTCCAGAATATTCACTATTTATAATTACAAAGATTTAATCAGTAACCTTACAAACTATGCTACTTAATAATGTAATACTTTCAATCATAACCTATGTTGTTGCAGAATACAATGAGGATGCACAAAAAAAGTATCTTTAATGCAGAGTAAAAAAATCTATTTAGAATCGCTTTTGACAGGGTATAAGTACTTACACCGTAATGTCTAATATTTCGATTACGTGAAAACTATGTTTCACGCAGTTTGTGGCACTTTAACGGTACGAAACAATGTTTAAAGCCAGTTTTTCCTGGTACAACCCGCCTTTCCTCATGGTTGACGCAAGATAATAAATGCAACTAACGCCCATGTGGCAGTCGGCACGAGATCGTCTTTGATCGTCTTTTTATGTCAGGGTTGAGGGACTTGGTCGTCAATGACCCTCAACAAGATTCTTTTGCTTTTTTAGAAAACCTGTTTATTGCTTATTATATATTGAACATCTTATCGAATTATTGGATTTGTGATAACATAGTGTCACTGAGATTTAAACTTTCATAATAGATGCGCAAAAACGGTCATTCTTATGAAAATTAGAAAGGTCACTTTTATTATAAAAGATGAAATTCATACTTTGATTTTTCATTACAAGTAAACCAAACATAAATTAAGGCTTTATTTGGTTTCTTAGAAGAGAGATGATAACGATTCACTTTTAAATTTATGCTGCCATGTGTTTAATAACACTGTCAATCAGTTAATTGCAATACCTTAATTTTTAATACATCCTATTTAAATACTTGACTATTTAATAACTATTGAACTACTAACTTGAATAACTATTTAATTTTTAATACATCGCATTTAAATACTTGGTGTGTGAGTCATACGTGAATCACGCACAAGACTTACAGGATCACGTATGGATTAACAAATTGAGAATTTCATGCCCTCAAAGACGTACTGAGTCATCTAAACAAAAAATACGATCATGAAGTTTATGGTCACCATTACTATTTTTTACAATACACTGATTACACTAATTTTTTTTTCTTGGAAGATGCACTTTGAATATTCATACGTCTTTAGTATATCTATGAAACGATGTGAAATTATTTATACAAGATAATTTTGTAAGTATGGTATAATCCTTAAAAAAGAAGTCATCAATATAATAATTTTTTCTTCTAAATAGTACAAGTCGTAAAAAGAGACGTTTTCTGAAGTCTAATACTTCTTTTTAGAAAAAAAGAGGCCTAAAAATACAGTATTAATAAAAGTGAGTCAAATGTATAGTGAAATAATAGATTTAAAAAAGTTACAAGAGTGCCAATAATTTAAAGCCGCTTTATACTCACCTACGCACTTCACAAATTTCAGGTGACTTGGATTTTTCTTGAGGAAGATAGTATCAATGCGACTAATGAGTTCGATCTTGTACATAAGAAATGAATTTAGGCTTGATAATGTGGGGAAACTTGATGCGATATATAGACGTCATCAAACTCTTATTTTATCAAAATTTAGTAAAAGGAAATGTCAAATCACGTCTTTTTGATGGTTGAACACGTAATGAACTTCTAGAAGCCATGTCGTAAAAAATAAACTATTTAGACGAAATGACACCGCGTTACTATATAAGCACACACCAAGATTGACATCAGATACTTTAATTTCAGTACTCTAATGAGAAGCAAATCACTTATATTGTGGGCTTGTACATTACTGATTGTGCAAGAACCATGCGTAATTGATTCACTTGTCACATCATAAAGGTGCTGAATTAAGGAAAGAAAGAAACTATAATGCTTAAAAAAAACGTCATTGCAGTATCATTTTGAAAAAGAAACAAATCATCAGGGAAATTTCCCGTTCTTCTTCCTCATGTTCCTTTGACGTTAATAATGTCCGTTAAAAGTTAATACTCGTATCAGTTACATTTTTAGTGACTCAATGATATGCCCCAAGTTTCTAAAATGAATAATCAAACAGCAAATTTATAACCCATATACTATTAATATACTCTTTATACCATGTATTAATATTACGCACAAATACAAACTCTGGCAGCTGCAGCGCGAACGGACCCAGTCAAAACCGTTTATAAGAAGAAGAATTTATAAGTATATAGCAGAGTTACGCAGATTGTAATAAGGGAAACAGAAAAAGGTTTATGCACCACTTATCATTGCTGGTCAGAAACTAAGCGATCGAAAACAACTTATAGTACTACTTACTGATTTCCCATGCTCGCACATCGTCAGAGTGGTCATTTTTTCTCTCTGTATTTCTAATTAATTTATTATAAAACGATATTAAGAAATACATTAATCACTGATTATATTCGTAGTAATACCTGTAGTACAATATATAATATATCAACTTAGCTTAATCTTGCTCAAATTTTTCCAGGAGATTTCTTTCAACATGAAAACGACATATCTACAACCATATTGTCTCACAGGCCTTAATTTCAAACTTTAAGTAAATTTTAGTCAAAATCTTTAAAAACTCTTTTACATGGTTCTACAGAAAATAAAATTAAAGTAAAAGATTTTCGCTTTCCGTTTGGATGGTAATTTACAAACGAGATGCAGACTATCGAAATTGGTTCGTCCTATTGTGATGCATAAAATACTATTCTAATGCTCTCCAATCCCATAAAAATTATATGTTCTTCAACATAAAACAAAAATTATGATTTTTGTGATACTTTTATTAGTTATTTAATGATACTAGAATGTTTTGTTGTTCAAAATTAATTTGGAGAATACAATGTCAGTTTAGATAAATTTAAACTTGATGTAATTTACAGAGTAAATTAATGATGCAAATTCATCAAGGCCATCTTGTTATGCAATGGTATTAAAAAATTGTTTATAAACAAACTTGAACAATATTACTCAACACTGTGTGTGCATACTACTATAAGAACATAGCTTAATGATTCTTCAAATCGAAAAGGAAAAGTAATTTCTTACTTGTTATAGTTTTTATTATGCTAGCCAAATAAAAGATCAATACAAAACATGATTTTTGTATTAAATAATCTCTTTTTCGCTAAAAGTTATTTAAGTTGGAATCAGTGCAATATATGTTAAATGAAAATTATTATAAATTATGTACTTGTGTACTAAAAACATGGCAGATTGGCAGTATCGCTGTAGAATAAACATAATTGATGCATGGCTGGCATGATAAAAAATTTTATTTTTATAACCATAAGAATTTGTGAAACAAATCGCGTAATGAAAAAGTGTAGAAACTAGATTACCAATAAATTTAAATAAGATGTTAAAGAAAAAAATGTTAAGGAAACACAAAACTGTAAATAAATGTAAGCCTAATGATAATTGTTGTAATACATAAGAAATCATAATGAATTGATAATGAGCTAATTGACTCGCAGATATGAAAAATTGCAGAAAAACTTGATATAATATCAAACGAGTAATGCTTGTATCAGACAACTCAATTTTTACATAAGAGGTAATTTTTTAGGATCTACCAGCCAAGTTTCGAGAATCAAGAGGTTTACTTCCGATGAGACTATTTATCACTCAGTATCTAGTGAAAAAGAGAGGATTATTAACAAAAAACATTCCTGAAATTTTCGTTTCTTTATCTTCAATAATCAATTTTGCTTCTATTAGTAGAATTCAGAAAGCTACTTCATTTATCAAAATCGTTAACAGTATGCATTTTTGCATGTAAAAAATTGTATTTTTCTCTATTATAATTCATAATAAATCGTTCCAGAAGATCAAAAGTTCCATATATTGCACAATGCAGAGACAATGTCAAGTAACACCCACTAATCAATCTAGCCTTGGTCAAGATCAATTTTGCGAGCAATTAATATCAGCCATATTTCTCAAATTCAATATTCATAGCCTTCAAAGAAATATCGAACATAATTATTAAACAAATAAATGCATATAGTACGTGCCGAGCGTAAGTATAGAGTAAATATTATTGAATGCAAGCTTTTATCTTTAACTTTAACGATCATTGCAGAATTTAATTATGTTTTATTTGAAATGCGAATGTGATATATAAAAGTAGTTTTGCATAACTAAAATTTCAATCCATTACTCTAAATGTCATTTGGCATTGCTTAGGTACAAATTAAATTCAATATATTGATTAAGCAAATTAAATCACTTGTATTAATAAATGAAAAGGGGACTAATTTTTAACACTTAATTAATTATTTTAGATTTAGATATCTTATCTCATTGAAAGTCTTACGCATTCGGATTTGAAATATTCGGAAATGACAATGAAACCAATACGAGAGCTGTAGTCTCATTTGAATAGTATACAATTTCATGAGAATTATAAATCACTTAGGAAACGTTTAACTGTTCATACCTAAACCGGCCTTAAGTTTTTTTTAATAAATGTAATTATTTGATTTAAATTTTTCTTTTTAATATTTAAATTAAATATAGTCTCTATTTGAATTAATCATAATAAATGAAGTGGACTATAAAGAAACTTGAATTCAAATGGAATCAATTACTTTATGGACTATTTAGTTGATTTCCCTGAGTTTACTACTTTTTTACTCAAACAAATCAGTTATATTATTAAAATAAAATTTAATTTTCTGCACATGTGCTACAACTGTGAGCTAAATTTAGATAGTGATATAAAACGTCAGATAATAATTATGTATATTCTTATACGCCCTTCATCCCTTATCTCCATCACAATACTGAAGAAACTTTTAAAGACTTCATATCATATATTCTAGAATGTTCAAGAAGTTTGAGAGATTCGTTTAGAAATTACTAAATTGAAGACAAGCTTATCACACGTTCCGATACTATGTTGTAAGAATTTAGTTTTTGTCTGACTATCGCTTAATTTGCCTTTTTTCGAATGTAAGATTAACCATTGTTCTGTAACAACGTATATTTTTGCCTTGCGTTTTACTGTTCTCTCACAGAGAAAGCTTTTTTATTCAACCGTCGCGTGATAATACACGACAAAACACATTTTATTAAACCACGGGTCAACAATATTGATCAGTAAGGTCAATAAACGCGTTTGCTGTTATAATGATAAAGTGATACGTTATGGTATACAATAAAAGCAATCGCGTGAATTGAAACTTTTTCCCTATAGCCATATTTGGTTCGATCCAAAGATGAAACTGCCATGCTCAAAACGTACATAGGCCTAAAGTGAGATATATACGTTTAGAAATCATTATTTCTCCAAACACTAACTTTTAAAATTCGTGTATTACACTTGGCATCTCTAATCATCAAGCACGAACATCAAAGCTTATCTACAACATCACTCGCAGCTTCTATTGTTTCATTTTTCTTTGCCGCATTAGGGAGGCGATCGCGTTATTAAATTTAATAGAAAGCAAGGAATCGCATCGTATCGTAAAAAAGTCGGTAGCCTATCATGTCGGAGAAATATGCCGGAGATATATCTCACTATATTTTTCAAAAGCAAATAGTAAACAGACTTTTACCTCGTCTCTCCTCTTACAGAAATACGAGATAAAAGCATATCACAAGTGAAAGGGGAAGTCGAATTATATTTAATTCGTCATACATTTAAGAATGACGAAAAAAGAAGAAGGAACCGACCAAAACGGTCTTACGTTTCCTTGATGGTCATAGCCCAAGGCTCGTAAGCTCAACACGGGGGTTCCCTCGCTCTCGCTTACGCATCTACACGCACGCTTACTTTTTAAAACGTGACGCTCGGACTATAATGATATTCTGCGATCGCACACTGCCCCCTCTCTCCATCTCTCTCTTCTCATCAGCTTATCAAAAAATGAGGTAAATGAGCTAAATGAGCAATTCGAATGTTTATATATAGATTTTAGATCTCGAGAGAGAGAGAGAGAGAGAGAGAGAGGCGGAAGTTTTTAAAAGAATGTGTTTATCACAAACGTGTTGTCGATAAAACTGTATCTATTATGTAGATTTGGCAACAATAGTTTACGAACAATAATAGGATACAGTACCAACCCTCAAAATTCCAACTTGTATACCTTAAAAGCTTCGTTACCACAAACTCCGAATAAATCTCGTCGAAATCAATCTTTCAAGTTCACAACCTCTAAAATAAAAAGTAGGTCATCGCTCCCTACAATATATGTATATATATATATATACATATAATGTGTCGCAAGTCCATATCAGTGCGAGTGTTTTTCAAAAACAATTGTACGCTCCAGTTCTATAATACCCGTACCACCTCCAGCAATGACATATATAATCAACATCGCGAAGGAAAAAGCTCAAAATCATCGAGCGCGCAAGACAGATGATTGAGAAAATTGAGAAACATAATCGCAGACAATGTCGCTTTTGAATATAACCTTAGAATCCCACTTTCCTCGTTACTTCCTCCGCGACGCGCGTGTCCATATACATGTATGTTATATCGTCGCGACGCTCTTACGCGCAATCATCATCATGATCATAATCATCATCATCATCATCATCGCGTACCGGTGATAATCAGGATGACGAAAGCAGAAGACTCCACCACCACCACCACTTGGTTTGGCACATGTTTCTCCCATCTCCGGCCAGACATATATCGCGAGCACCAATTAGCGGAGCCTCAGCTCGGGTAGGAGTAGCCAGACTTTTTCCTTCTCTCGATGCGCCGATTACACGGGTGTGTGGAGTAGCCGAGCCAGTAGTAAACGAAGAAGAAGAGGACGACGCCGGTTGCGCTGGTCAGTGCTTTTTCCCTTTCCCTCGTGTCTCGTCTGCTCCTAAACCTACCTGCGCTCGCGCGAGAAAAGAAGACTCGCGAGAAGAAGGAAAGCACACGTGCCGACGTCAAACGCCGTTCATTCAGACGACGACGACACCGATGGGTAGGATAGAGAAGGAGAGAGAGAGAGTGATGCGCCGGTGGCTATATACTACTCTGTATACTATACTTACTACTCGTACACCGGCGGGGCACAGGTGGGGCGGCCGCACACGCGGTATACGTGCGCCCGCTCGGGTCCACCACCGCTCGGCACAGCTCGCGCACTCCGGCCAGGATAAAAAATCCTTCGGGGAAGCCGAGGAAAGCACAGTCGGCCGCTCGACGCTTGCGAAGACGTTTCCTCGTTCTGTGTCGGAAGAACTACGCACGCTGCACGCACCCACACATACAACCAGGCATATATAACGTATACATAGCCAGCCGATTATTGTTGTGCCCACGCACTCTCTCACGCACAAAACTCGTCGTCGCAAAGACAGCGAGACTGTATTATCGTCGGGGTTCACTCGGCCAAGTGTCGCCGCCGCCGTCGCCGCCGTCGCGGTATATACCAGATAATCCAAGCTCGAGCTCTCGGCCATCAGTGGATGCTCCGTGTTCACTGCCGAACGCACGCTGATAAGAAGATCGAGTGCACGTCATTACCGTCCCACAGTCTTCGCCGTCGCGAACGATGCTGGACTGCAGGTCCAAGCTCGCTTGGTTCCTCGGAATCGCGGCGATCCTCCTGCTCATGGCGCAGTCGACCGACGGACGCTGGCACAACCTCCATCGGACCAGACACTCCTCGGACGTCGCCAGACCACTGCTACCCGGCGACGAGGAGCGTCAGCCGCTCGCCAGACATCCCCGACACCACGAGGAGAGCTACGAGGACGAGGACCTCGACGACGACGACGAGGACGACGAGTACCGCGACGAGGACGCCTTCGACGATGACAGCTCCGAAGAGTACGAGGAGATCCGGAGAGTACCGCCTCGACACCGGCTGGTGGGCCGCAAGGTACACCCCGCTCGACACCGCCAGCACCGGCTACCCCTCTTCGGCGAGACCGAGGACCCGATGAACCTCGCGAGGGAGCACCCCGCGCAGCGCCATCGTCCCCGGGGCAAACGGCTCACCCAGAGACGCCACTGGACCGAGAAGGACAGGGAGTCGTTCGAGCGGCGACCTCTGCCCCTGGACCACGAGCGACGCGACTACGAGCTCGAGGTGCGCGAGGCCCAGAACAGCTCGCTCTGCAACTACACCGTCATCCCCATCCCCGACCCCGGCGGCAGGATACCCCGCGAACTCGAACACGTCAAGTGCAACCACGTGGGCTCGAGGTGTCAGGACAGGGGCACCTACTGCTGCATCCAGACCTACCGGAACGTCGAGCTCGTCTACGAGGGCGGGAGGACCGAGACGATGAAGGTCTACTCCGGCTGCGTTTGCTCGCTGCAGATCTACGGGACCCTCGAACCTTATGCGCCCGACCTCGAGATCAACTACTAATAGTTGGTTCTTCGCTGCGCGCGCGCACGCGGGGGATGATAACGAGTTGTGCCGATAGTGTATTTTTTTTTATTTTTTATTTTTATTTTTATTTTTTACCGTTTTACTAGACATTTATTCGAGAGATGATAAATATGTAAGTGCCGGGAGGACTTTATGGTGCTTGTTGTTTTCTGTAGAATCTATATACTGCAGTATTTTTAGATTGTATGTACTTTTTTTTGTTAGACAGTAAGCTCGTATTCGAATTATAAGAAAATGGTTGTGACTGATGCATTTAGTGCTTACGAGGACGACGACGACGACGACGACGCCAATGGGGGTTTAAAAATAAGTTTAATAATAAAAATCTCTCCGGACTCTGTGGGCGTGTGACGTTGATCGGATGGATATAAATGTAACGAATTATAAGTTAATCTGCATTGCAAGTATGCTCTTATATTATACACGTATCGGCATATTTGCCTTTAAGTTGCGACACATTCTCAAACGTTGCGCGAAAATCATTAATGATAATACGTGCCCGCGCGCACTTTTATTTACATCTTTCGACAATAAGTGTTTTTCAACAACTCGATGTTTACCCTCTACCTATATAAATATATATAACTTTTACATGTGTAAGTAAATACTCCTGTGATATGCGAAAACAAAATCACGTAACTTGCTCACGTTTTATCAAATTATCTTCTCTCACCGCCATCATGTTCCATTATTGTATTTTGTATCATTCGTATGTATATTAGAGCTTTTTTATTTAACCGTAAATATCTCTGTATGACATGTTCTTGCCATTAATATTTAAGGCTCTACACTCACACACACATACACACTCACGCTTACTTAGGCTCGATTATTATTTATTTATTTATACTAATTTAAAACAGTGTACCAACGACATTTCATGCGATTTGATAAATAATAGCGTATTAGTTGTGTAAATAAAGCAATAAATGATTTTTTAATAAAATTTCAACCACTTGTTATAAATATTCTTTATATACTATTATCTTCCCTGTTACCATATTACGACCTCATCCCTGCGCCTGCATTCGACGACCCGTCCGACAACAGTGCATCATAGATTAATTAAAGGAATTTTGTATTTATTTTCCAAATTATGTAAAAGATAAGAGATCTCGATTTTTTTGTTTCTTGATCGATGATGTTTCAGAAATTTGTCTTTTCGCGCAGAAATGCATTATTCAAAGACAAAAAATCTCCATTTTCCTGCGCAGATCACATTATACTGATAAGACGGCTAATAGAGAATTCCGAAATATACATTGTTGCGGAGATGCTCGAATCATCTACGTTTTTTTTTAAACGTGGCTATAATTTGAGTGATTTATCGATACAAACTCAGAACGGCCGTATGGAATCTATAACAAATGTACGGGCTTATCAATTTCGAATTGCATAAGCTCTCCGTAGAAGCTCATAATAACAGCACGTGTATTTCGAGTCAAAATGAAAATAAATGATTCACGTTTCTGTTTCAGATACACGCGTAGAGATAGTATCAAAATTAATTGCTTTTAAAAATGTTGGAATAACCTGCACTCATTAATTGATAATTATAGCGTGTTGGATCAATGCATGCGTGTGGTCATCAGTGTAATGAAAATGTTTTCTCCGCGGAGTCGGAGAGATGACAGTTTTATTTCAGGCCGATTTAAACAATAGCGATAACGAGCTGCACGCACAATAATAGATTTTCAACATTATATTTCTATATTATATCGATTTTTTTAACATCAAGCAGCTGCTTCCTATATACAGTTGTTAATGTTATCTATACTATAAACAACATTCGATCACCAATGGAGCTTTATCTGCAGTTCTATATTAAGGTGAAGACAATATATTTATAAAATTTCTGATAAAAACTATCTGGGTTAAGCGATAGACTGGCTGCGTATAAGAAATCGCAATTGCACTAAATAGGGAAAATATCTGTACTGGATCTATCTAAATTTATCCACGCATGATCCGTATACGACAACTTTGATTAAATTGTGCTAAGCTCATGCGTGAGCGCGACGCAATCGCGGCGCTATATTTGAGAAAATCTTTTTTCATCCGCTAGTTTTAGAGATCAGTAAATGACAAACTTTCAAAATGGGTGTGTTCACCTTTCTAGCTGGATTTTTTTCGTTCATTATTATATCGTATACCAACGGAACACGAGAAAACTGCTTTGTGACACTTTTTTCTCGGGTACTGTCGCTAACTAACGCACGAGAAAATAGCTTCAATTTGAAGAAAAAAATCCTTCAAAATGATCGTTTCATTCAAGCTGAAGCTCTTTTCCCGTACTTTGATCCTATAAGTATATGTATCGTCTGTTTGCGGCCTCGGGCATTGCGTACATATACACGCTCTTGAACAAAATGGCTACTTCTCGAATAATTAAAATGCCTCAGAAAATAATTTTACGAAGCACTTTTCTCGTATGTCCGATTGCTTCTTTGTACATTGTATGATATACAAAATGAAAAAATAATCAAATTTGTTATATTTACTGTATGTATGTATGTATACAATTACGTGTACGCTTTGAAATGCGCACTTTCATGAAAATACCCCACTCAAAATCTTGTATTATCATGAATTAATGTAATACAACTACGTAACAGTAGTAAACTCAGACAGTTATAGCATACAGCGACGTCAACAGACACTTTTGGCGCCATACCTCTATTACGTTATCCGCAGTCAGCGTAGATGAAATTGATTGTCGAAATTAAATTTGGGTTAAACTCGCAAAAATTGTCATTGACATAAGCTTCAAATTTTGATCACTTATTTTGATTTAGACCACTATTCTAAGTAAGCGAAGATGACGATCCAAATCAATTCAAATTTTCCCTTCGAATATATTCAAAGAAAAAGTACATTCTTCGACCCATTTTCCGAATTTCCAACCCACCGTCAGCTTATTATCCCTTCAATCCTTATCACGCGCTCGATACAGGTCATTTTGCCAGTAACGATTTGCAAGGCTGTGCAGTACACGCTGTGCCAGCTGCATATTTGAAAGATCGATCTCGTCCATCTCTAATTTGGCTTATCGAACGAGGAAAGGTAAACACTCGCTTTTTTCACTCCCCCCTCCCCGAGAAAAAAAGCCGTTTCTCCGGATAAGCACCGATGGATAGCCGAGATATATTGCAGTAATCCCCGATCTCTGCACACACGTGAGCCTATAATATGCTAAAATAGTGACAAATATAGCCTGACCTCGGCTCGGCCGTACACTGGTTTTTATAATACATTCATCTGGCACGGGGAGTCCCCTCACGCGAATAATGTATACTCGTCGCGCGCGACTATATACACTTCCTTTCCTCCTGTGCTGTGTTCTCTTCTTACTCCCACTCCTTCACTTTTTTCGATTACGCGTGCACACCTGATAACTGCGCCGTCTGAGATTCGTTATTATATATGTATATACCTGTCGTAAATCGACATCTTTTGTTTGCGGGGAGATATCTCGGTCTCTTTGGTGGATACGCGTGCCTTATCGGCCGGGTTAACGAGCCAGACCTCGGGATTTTCATCTGCGCTGGTTTGTTGTATACTTGGGTTCGTAATTGATACGGGAATCACCGCGAAGCATTCGCTTTGAGTGTACGGTATACGTATATAAAAAAAAAACATGTGACACGATTGTTAAAATTTCAAACGGATTTGTATATATATGCGATCGTGATTCACCGCGAGATTATACGAGTGGGTTGGATAATTCGTCTGTTATAATCGCGGCATCATGCAATGCCTATACTATTGTATTTTTTATTTGTTTCTTTTTTTTAGAGTAGTTTTTTTGAGTAGGTATGTTGTCAACAATTTTATCGCGGGTTATCGGTTTTTGTTAATTAATAAGGAGAAATCGAAAATTGTTTACCTTCCCGCAGCTTTGTGATTGGCAGCGTTTTTTTTTAAACGTAATATTTTTCTGATGAAAGTGTACAGAAGTAATTGACCATAGCCTCGGTGACTCGTCGAAATATACGCGTATAATATAAGAAGCATGTAAATATTCAATCTTAAACAATAATACTATCTTTTGAAGAAACATGTGTAAAATTGATCTTAGGTCGAGAAGAAAATTTTTATTTTTAATTAAGTTTACT
Organism: Muscidifurax raptorellus; assembly: GCA_020010945.3. Classification (NCBI taxonomy): domain Eukaryota; kingdom Metazoa; phylum Arthropoda; class Insecta; order Hymenoptera; family Pteromalidae; genus Muscidifurax; species Muscidifurax raptorellus. Next base: position 37,144,041 of record CM052078.1, on the reverse strand, counting down.
TCAAATTATTCTCGATAACGCATTAATATGGCGGATAACGCAAATGATTGATGAAGTTTCATGTTCGCCTGTATCGTGGGGTCAGACAGTGGAATCATAAAAAAATTAGATAATTATTCGCTGGTTATAAAAGCCTTATTTTATCGAATTTATTGTACTTTATATATATATTTCAACTATGTTTTGCAGTCTTATCGAGCGATATATTACTTAGTTTTGGAAAAATTCCGTGTGTTGTTTTTAATTAGAATATCAATAAAATTTTAATTATGAAAAAAAAACAAGTGACATGAAGATGACACTGGAGAAAAAGCAATCTTTCAAATTCGGCCTGAAACTGCTAATTCCATAAATTGCTGATATACTTCATAATAATCCCAGCAATAAAATTTAAGAGAGCGTGATCCGTAAATTACGCACACGAAGACAAAACATCCAACTATATAAATAGACGACAGCGAAAATGAAATTATAATCCTATAATCTTGTGCGCACAAACGGGAAAAATCTGGTTCTTAAAAATTTGGATAATTATTATATATATATGTATATGGTAAAATACTTCCCCTCACATACTATCTCATCCCATTCGGCATTATGATTTCGTAATTCGTAACGTCTCTTCGGAAGTGTACATTGAGCGTGAAAAAAAACAAACTGTAAGTGTAAACCGTAAACAACACGCTCGCGAGCACGCGCCGAAAAGATATCGTTAAATAATCGTGGAAAAAATTCACGTTTAACACAAATACGCACAGTCACTCATCAGCGCTGCGAGAAAAAAAAATCACACGAGATTCGCGCCATAATATTTTGTGTCACACGAGAGTCACGCGTAAGCAGACTCCGTCGATTCGATCTTCAATTAAAGACCGATATCTCCGCGAATTGATGAATGGACGTAAAAATAGGCGGCTGCAATTGCGATGCAGGAAAGAACCCAACGCTGTGCGCTATTACACACATACGTGCGCGGGTCTGCCGATTTTTTTTCCTGGTCCTCCGGAGGCTGCGCCGGAGAAACTACTGATAAGTGCGCGTATGACGCGCGCGAGATCCTTTGCCGAGAGACGAGCGTAACAAATGTCGTGTGCTGTAAGCGATGCGCGTTTGAGCGCGATATATATATATATAATTTTAGCGGGAAAAATTATCTAATATTGCAAGCCGCACCGGTGTATAATGAGCAGCGGCTGTATTTATCGATTTCAAGGTGTCGCCGAAGCTGGACGTTGAGTAACATCAGTGACGAAAGGGTTAACCAAAAAATGAGCGACGAAACGAGTACAAGCGTGTAAACGTGCCGGGGTGAAACCTCTGTCGCCGCGGCGCGAGGCGAAAAAATATTCTGTGACGTAAAGAATTCCTGCTATGCAAATTTCGCTTTAAATTGATTTATAAAATATATACTAATTCTTGTTTGTCCGATCAGCGATAAATGTAATTATTTTTTATAAAACGATCGCTTGTAATGTACAGAGATAGCGATACATAGCTGCGGCGCGGTCGAGGGGCCTGTGTAATTACGCTGTCGCAAACGTATATACGTATTTGCATACATGCGTCTCTTATATACGAGATAAGTTAGTTCAGGTATTTACATTAAGGATACGCATATAATGAGAATTTCAGATTGAGCCGGACTGGAGCAAACGGGTATATGCCAACGTAAACGGCGATTTTGACACTGATTTAATTTATGCCTTTCAATTAGGTGCGAGAAAAATTCGGGGTTCGTATCTTTTCGATAACGATGTATATAGGAGCTGGGAAAGAAGAAATTTTAAAAATAGTTTGATGACGTAAACAATGCAAACGCATATACTGTTTTTTAGTGCTTTGAAAATAATACCGTTTGAAATATACGTGTTGTTCGACACGTATAACGAGTATGAGCGAGAATGAATATATATGTGAGAAATAATAAATATATAATATAAGAGGTCAACGTAAACGTCAACAAAGAAATTAAATAACTATAAGCCATCGTGCGACTTACGATTAGTGCTCATTAGAAACAGGCTTTGTTTTGATATAATCGCAGACCACACGTACGCACGAATCGAAATAAACTTACAGTTTTTAATAACAATGATTGGTAAATTGCAAAAAAATCCTTATAATTAAAAAAAGCAATAACCGCAAGGTTCTCGAATACACAAAGCTGTGCAGCCGTTTCCCCGCGCGCGAAATTCAAAATAAGAAAGCTGCTCGAACGGTATCACCCCCCACCCTCCCATCACCGAAGAAAAAAATCCACCAACCTCCTCCCACCCACGCGTACGTTTCTAAAACTTTCAAAGTGTCGCGTGAAAAATCGTTTCGGCTAGATTAGCGCCTCGAAAGACGATTATTAACAGCTAAAGAGGCTCGAGCTTCAGAAGGAGGAAAGAAGAGAGAGAGAGAGGAATCAATCAACGAAAATCCGCTATACACACAGCAACTCGTCGTGACGCCGTTGGCGCAGCCGATGACGTAGTTGCAGCAGCACGCTGACGTCGGCCGCGGCACTGAATCACGCGCCGCGAGAGCTTTCACGCGACCGATGGGACATCTTATCGCTCTCCGCGTATGTACGTACCTATAGCTAGTTGCGCGCGATGCCGTATACCGACGCGGTTCTTAAATATCTCCGCGATGCTTCGATACATCGAGGTGGACTTCCCGAACGCGGATAAAACGCTCGGGGCCTAGGAAAGATCGCGAGGGAAAATCGGCTTTGCCCACTTTTTTTCTCCGTGCGCGCATCGGCTGCACGTGGGATTAACGCGTGTATGTAATGTATAATATATATATACGCGCATCGGGCATCTATATGTGTACACCTAAACGGAAGTTCGTAAATCCGGTGCGGTTATATAGGAGAGCCCGAGTTAAAATTTCGATAGTCACGCCGACTGTTATTTTTTTTTTTTTCGGACCGGAAAATCGCTGATGATTATCGTCGATGAATAAAGGGTAATGCGCTAGCGAAGACAGCGCTTATTATCATCGCGGGAGAACGCGGCCTTGAATATCCTGTCTGCCGTCTGCTCTAACTCGATTAATTCGGCGTGAAAACAAAGAACAATGAGCTGCACATATACGTATGTATGTAAAGAGGGCCTTTCTTTCGATAATGAGGCGATTTTCATTGTAATTATGTAGATGAGAGAAAAAGCGCGTTATACCAGGGATGTAGTGCGCGAAGGGAGCAGACAGCACGTGTCTTGTGTATATATATATATATATTATATATATGTATATACATCGCTCGGAGCTGTGTACATTCCTATCTAAAAAGAATTTTTTATTCTCGCCTCGGGATTATCTATTCGTTATCGCTCGGGATCTAATCTCTATAAATAAATGTATATAAGTTTACATGTGACGTCGACTGTTTTCTGTCGGATATATCTATACATAAACGTACATAGCAGCTCTTCCATAAAACAGTTTCCTGTAAAATTGGTAAACCATTAAAAAGACATAATATGGATAAAATCTAATCCGCAGTAGCTTCATAAGTTTCGCGCGCATGCGCGCATTCATATATACAACTATACGCACATATATTAAAAAAAGCTTTCAAAATGTATTTTCCTTCCAAGAGTTGTTTCGCCTAAAATTGTATATATGAAAGTAAATTTTCTCATGATGATTACTATACCAATTACATATACGCTTCAGTATAGGCATGACATTTGCCTCCAAACCGCTATAGCTGATGTGCATCCATTACCCTATGAAGGTCAAACTCTCGCCTATATTCTTCATCATCGCATATGTATAATACAAAAGCACATCATAATCATGAAGAAAAAGAAAACACGAATTTTCTTCCTTCTTTCCTTCATTCGTATGTGCTTCCCCGTAAAAATTCGCGAAGCCAAATCTGGGAAAAAAAAAAGCAGAACAAGAAAGATCACGAGGAAAGAGCTTGCGCTCGCTCAAAAATCACGATAAGATCTTTGCTCTGACCTTCGGACTGACGCAGCTTATTAATTAGTCCATTATATTTTTACAGAGCGACGGCTTTCATATTATATTCGTGAATTTTATGTACAAGTGGCACTGGATCGACGATTAAGCCGTTATTATGGAATAGTCGAGTGATTTTTTTTATCGCGATTCGAAGCTCCGTTTGCTGTAACAAAATTAATCAAGAGTTGGAATATTGAAACGAGGTGTGCAGTTCGCCGAGGAAGATTGATTCTGCGTAAGGCAAAACAAAAAGCGTGAAGACAATAATTGCCCGAAATTTATAATTCACTCAAGGCAGTGAAAAAATAAATTCACACAAGCGAGTACATCGATCCCTGGATGCGCATTGCGCGATCGACCGCGGCGAGTGATAAATTTTCATTAATACGGCTGCATCAATCGCGCAAAGGGGGAAAAAATTTGTCAAATGCGCACATTGGCATGTAGCTTTCCCTCGTAATATATATCCGCGCTATACCTACATATTTACATCTCCCCGTCGCAGTTTTACGTCAGTGCGCGCGTTTAGAAAGTAACCGGCGCGCGTCGCGCTCTTTTGTTCTATATTACGCGGAGACGCATCGGGTGTTGAATATAGTCGAGATATTCGAATTTCAATCGCAATAATCGTCTCTCCCCCGGACTACTTACACGTAGCGTGTATTCGTGAATTTATATATATAGTATATATTATTGTTTCCTCGCGATGACGCCCGAGATGACCAGGTTGTTTCGGCCTCGCTGTACGATTTTCAATAATTCAGGAGGGGAGCCAAGCGACAAATAATAAAGAGAACTAACGATGAATGCACACGCGTCAATCGAGAGAAAGAATTTTTTAATGTACATAATATAACAGAGTATAGGGGCATTAAGCGTATGCGTCACGGGTTATTACACTTGGCGTAAAGATTTTATAATTTCGGGAACACTGTATTGTACGAATAAGCGACTGATTTCTTCGCGCTGAATGTATTCATTATATTATTGTTATTATTATTTATTAATTAATTTATGTATTGCGACTACGAGTTTGATGCCTCGTCTGATATATGTACATACGATGAGCGACGAGGATTTCTTTGTTTCTACGTGGAATATACAAAGTTGTAATCGAGCGAATTGATGTACCGTTGATTAGTGCTAAACTAAATGAATGGATGAAGAAAGTTGTTTGTTAATATATTACGAAGTGTAAATTATTTCTGTTTTCACTTGAAATTTCGTATTTCTATTTTTAGAGTATAATTATTCATGTATTATGATAATATTGCACTTGAAAAAAAAATCTTGTATACAACTTAGAAATCTGTTCTGTTTCTCACAATTTTAAAACTGCTCATCTTCGAGACTATTACGCATTCATTCATCGATAAATTTCCAAGTAGTTCGAGGAATCTTGCGCGCACTATTCAAAAATGAGGTGCTCTAATAACATGATCTCATAAGTATAACGACTTCTGAAAAATAGTAATTATAAACTAAGTACACAAAATTGCTTGCTACGCTCATTAGCGAGTTTTCACTCGTTATAGAAAATCCTATGTTAATGTAACTGCCTGCGTTTTTAAAAATTTGTCAATGACGTATGTTTATACTAACCGCATGAGTTTGTACGAAAGTTCTCAATTTGCAACAATTATAATTAACGCAAACATTGTCAGAGAAACGATACTCGAAGAGTTCATGACATCCTTGCTCGAAAAGACGTCGTAAAAAATTAGCATCTCCCCGAGACGTTGCAGGAATGACGTTGGAATCAGTATAATAGATACAGAATAAAAAAAAAGGTTGAAATAATTTTGTACGTTTATAGATACAATTGCCAATACTAATAATAATACAATAACAGTACTCTAAAAGCTAATTATATTTCTATAAACAATTTTGTGTTATAGAACAAAAAATCAGTATTTTTTAACATTAATATTTTTTTTTGTATGCAAGACTTTAAAATATAATAATGTTGTATTTCATAAAATAAGCCTGTTATACTAGTTCGCAAATTTTTTGTAGATGGCAAGAAAATGCATAATTCAAACAATCTTTTTCCATTGGTGCCTCTTATCGTGACAAACGAAAAGGATAGCAGCTGATTACTTTAACCCGTTCGTTCCCCTTCTCTCAAAGTTTGCTGATGCCTGCAAATACAAACACATAACCTGACGTTTGCCGTCCGGCTGCTACTTATTCATATGAAGTGTTAAAGAAGTGATTTTTTGCGATGGAAAATAAACAAGACAAATTGATAATAACGAGCATTGAAAATGGAGTACAAAAAGTTTTTTTTAATAGACCGGCAAAGAAAAATGCTTTTACCAGAGAGGTAAGCTGTGCTATATAGTGTTCATTTTTTAATATTGTAAACAACGCCATTCGCATACTTATATAAACTTTATTGTAAAAGATATAAATATTATGTGGAATAATAAGCTTATTATGATCACTTTCTGTGAATGAAGACAACAATTTTTTGTTAAAATTAATTTGTTTTAAAACTTGAATTAAATATTTATTTTTTTAGATGTATAATAGATTGATTGAAATCTTAAGTGAGTCAGCAAATAACAAAGATGTTACTGTGCTTGTATTCACAGGCAACGGTGATTTTTACAGCAGTGGGAATGATTTTATTAGTTACCTTACAGACGAATCTGTAAATTCAAGTGCTGAAACATTGAACCTTCAGTATGCATTATAAGTATATTCCTTTATTGTTTATTCATAAACATTGGTTAATTGAATTTTATTCAATCATGTATATAGAAAATTCATTGACTTGCTTATAAAGTACCCAAAACTTTTGATTGCCATTGCTAATGGACCAGCTATTGGAATAGCCGCTACTACATTAGCACTTTTTGATATTGTTTATGCATCGGAAACCGTGAGTGTAACTTATCCTACTTCAAAGATTGCATAAGTAATTTGATGTATTGTAGCATAAACTTTGTTTATATTCTAACAGGCTTATTTTATGACACCATTCTGTAAATTAGGACTATCTCCGGAAGGTTGCTCATCGTACACTTTTCCAAGAATCATGGGCCCATCCAAGGTTCAAACATCAAACATTTTTATTATTACTTATGAGCCAATAACTGTACTTTCTGAATTATTTTATTTTAATTTAAGGCTGGAGAGATGCTTTTTTTTGGAGAGAAACTGACTGCAAATGAAGCTGCTAGAATCGGATTTGTAAGTAAAGTTTACAAAAATGGTGCAATTAATGAAGTATGGGCGCACATAGGAAAAATTGCCAATCTCTCTAAAGAGGTAATTGATGAAAACTTTGAAACTAACATTTATAACTAAAAAAATATACCAATTCATCAATGTAATTTTAGAGTATGGCTTCAACCAAAAGACTACTCAGCCGATGGAACAAAAATCTTCTCATGGAAGTTAATAAACAAGAACTAATTGAACTTCAAAACATCTATACTTCCCCAAGTTTTGCAGAAAACATAGTGAAGTTTATGTCCCGAAAAAGCAAAATGTAAAAAAAAATGTCTAATAGTGCTATTTAGAGAACACGTGATATTCAACACTCATAAATATTCCTTCCACATATAAATTAATGTATTTTATAAAGTATTCGATTTACTAGAAGCATATTTTTATATTATATTATGGTATAAACAATCGTTTCTTACCTTGTCAATATTGCTGTTGTTATTGATGGAGAAATCTACGACTTAAATGTGATAAGTTTGGCTACTTTTCTACAGAATTTTTGAAAATAAATGTTATATGATTTTGAACTTGCTGTATCATCAATTCCTACAACATGTAATTTATCTTGATAACCCATTACATATCATTAATGCTGGATGAAATGAATAATATCTGTACCTTCATTAAGTCAGGACATGTAGGTTGCTTGTAATGTTGCCAACTAAGAAGCTGATTCATTGTTATTTGTTGCTGAGGTTGTTTTTTCTTAAGATCGAATTGACAATCTCGAGCATCTTCACTTATGGAATTTCCTTCATTTTTGTATGGTATATCACCACATCCTGTGCAAGAACAATCCATCAAATCATGTGTAACTGATAATGTTTGACTGTCCAGTGTAAACAGATCCTTCAAAAATCGTGATAAAAAAATATATGTAGACATCTAATTATTTTTAATATGAATTTTAGGATTTAGGATATATAATCGATTCCATACCTTTAATTCACTTGCTGATAATTTTAACGATGAAATATGATTAGCATCAACAACAGCTTCACTCAAACCAGTTTTACTAATTTGTCTTTGATATATTTTTTCTTCAATAGTACCAGTAGTCAGTAGTCTAAAGTGATATAATAATATTTAATTACCATTATACTTATAAAAAAAATTTCTATTTTTTTTAATTATTTTACCTGTAAATGTAGACTGATCTTTTTTGCCCATCTCTCCAAATGCGTGCCATAGCTTGAGCATCATTTGCTGGATTCCAATCAGAATCAAATAAAATTAATCTTGATGCTCCAACTAAATTCAAACCAACTCCCCCAGCTTTTGCACTTAACAGAAATACTCCTAAAAAAGAATAAAATCGAAATTTTAGGTGCTTTTGTATATAATAAACATTATTCTTAATGAATAAATAAAAAGCTCTTACGACAAAAAGTATTGTCTTTGGAATTAAATCGATCAACGAGTTTAGTTCTTGAGGCAGCAGGTGTATTACCATCTAATCTGCAGAACTGTAATCCTTCTGTGCAGCAAACTTTTTCTAAAAAATCTAAAGTTTGTGTGAAGTACGATACTAGAACAACTTTCTCATTTGTTCTTTTAATGGATTGAAATATTGCTTGCACAATCTTGACTTTACTTGAATATGCATAAGAGGTATTTATGGCAGACAAATTGGTTGGGACTGAAGGTAAAACTTCATCCAAAATATTACTTTTTTCACTAGTAAACAAATAAGGATGATTGCACACTTTTTTCAAAGCAGTAATCACAGTTAAGGGTATGACATTTCCATCTATAAGAGATCTGTTGAACCAATAGTCAGTTATCAGACTATATAAATTATTTTGCTCCACTGTTGGTTTGCAAAATAAGACTAACTCATGCTTTTGAGGCAAATATTTATTTATTAAAGTATTTGTACGCCTAAGAATAAATGTTTTGGATCTTTCATATAATTCTTTGGCTCTTTCTTGACCTAATGCAACTTCATCTTCATCTGCTGTAGCTCTTTGAGATGCAACAATTTTGTGTTCATAATAACTTTTATATTCACTGAATGTGCCAAAAACACCAGGGTTAACAAAATTTGCTAAAGTATAAAATTCTGTCAAATCATTTTGTACTGGAGTACCCGTGACCAGAATTCGTCTTTTACAACGCAATTGACTAAGAAACTGAAAATTTATTTTTATAAAACAAATGCTAACGAATTTTTAGATCGAAACACTATTAAAAATTGTATATTAAAATATACCTTTAGTGTTTTCACTTCGCTATTCTTTAATCTGTGACCTTCATCACATATTAATAAATCAAAGTTTAAATTATTTATGTCTTCTACATTTCTAACAAACATTTCATAACTTATAATCATGACACATGCTCTTGGTGTTTTCGTAAAATCTTTGACTTTTTGTTTACCTTCCACAACATATGGAGCTATTTTCATTGTTCCTAACCATCGCCTGAATTCTTTATTCCAATTACCACATAGACTGCTTGGAGCTACTATTAATACTCTTTTCAATACAGGTTTTCCACTTGGGCCTTTTTTCAACAATGTCCAAATGAGAGAAATACATTGTAGTGTTTTTCCTAAACCCATTTCATCAGCTAATATTGCACCTTTATGGTAGGCATTATTCATTCCCATTATACATTTATACAGAAAAACTATTCCCTCACGTTGATGAGGTCTTAACACAGAAGCTAAGCAGCCATCAACAGATACTTCATGTATTTTTTGAACATCATTTCCTTCAGACCATTCGATATCAAGTGGTGGATGGGGCATTATAAGAGGTTCATAATTAAAATGTAAACTTCCTAACAGAAAGAAAAAATTTCAGAAAAAAAATACATACTTATTTTAATAATTATAATAGTTGATTATATATCAAGATCTATTTTATAATGACTTTGAATGCTTTACGTAAATTATTTTTTTGTACCAGATTTCACAGGAACAAATCCCTTTGATAGCTTGGCTTTTTTTGCAAGTGGTTCTGAAGATTCATTTTTACTGTTTTGTTCATTACAGGAATGGCTTGCTTGAATATCTTCTTGCAAAGCTAATTCCACTATCTGAAAAAATATTTTAATTATCATTCACAATATTACTAAGTATAATAATATACTATCTACCTCAATTTCCTTTCCTCCTATACATAGTCTAAAGCCTTCTTCAATAGTTTCAGGTTTAACAGTGGTTCTTCCCATAAATTTTCCATCCACATCCTATAAAAAAAAAAGCAAAATTATGATGACATCTATACTTAACAAAAGTTTATTTGTGTAGCAAATACAAACTAAATCATCATGCCTTCAGTACAGCACTTTTTCCACTGACTTCGAGTATCCCATCACTGTCCCATTGTTTGTGCTTTCGTGTTGATATTTTTCCAACCATAACATTGTAAATTCTGTAAAAATCAAGCTATTAGTGTAAAACTCAAAAACTTCAAAAGATTTGTATCTAAGCTTATAAATATTTACTTTTTTCCATCTGCAACGGGTGCATTTTGAGGAGGATGGCTAGATTTTGGTTGCCCACTAGAGTTGGTGTTTTCTTTTCTTATTGTAGACGTGCCTACTACATTAGACTGGATTTTTTGCTTTTCCTTTATCGCAAAGTCGATTATTGGTTTTGTCACTTGTTTTACAACTGATGCTTCATTCGTTAATTCGACGCCTCTTTCAGTTTTATCTTCATCTTCGAAAGGATCTTCAAAATTAATGTCCTCGACAGCAGCATTGTCAGAATTATTTTCGGCCGGGCCAATATTATCCGAACAGTTTTCTTTCTTAGAAGCGACACTTGCGTCGGCAAAAAGTTTCAAAACGTCGGCTTTACTTCGCAGTGGAGTTTTGTTTGTTTGCTGTTTGCTCGGCGAACTTTTATTGTAGTCCAACTCTCGAAACTTTATGCCCCCTGATCTGTTGTTTCTGTTCATCCTGAGATTGTACGATGACGATCTTCAAATATATCGTTAATCCATCTTCTCGAAACTTTGTTTACAACATCTCAGCCTAAGAGAAGTATATATGTGTATATATAGATCATGTGCGAGGAATACAAAATTACATACATTTGGCGGTTTGGCGCCAATCGGTGTTTTTCAGCCAACGCTGACAACATTTATAACCTAAAAAAGAATCGTCACCGCTGTTTCTAGGGAATTTGTTAATATAGTGAGAATCGAGCTGTTCGATTGGTCGAACTCGGCGAGCTACACGGCGAATGTTTCCTTTTCGGTGACTGAGGCCTACCCAAGACATTCAAGTGCGTGGATTTTCGTAAAAAATCTGTTTTTATTCCCGACATCCCTTAATTATTGCCAAAATTATTGTTTCTAATGGATAGACTGTGCATTGACGAACATTTGTATACCTGTAGTGCCGGGCTTTTTGCGAAACTTTATCGAAAATATTCGTTGTAAAGTGACGCTTTTCCTCCGTCGGGAAAGCACAGCTATCATAAAAATATACGTTAATTTATTTACAAATATAACTTTGTGGTTGAAAAAGTAGTTTATTTTTTGTATCATATTGTTCATTCAATAATTTTTTAGACATATTAAATTGTTTTCAAGTACTGCAAATAAGGTTATGATATTTATAACCTAAATGTTACAGTTAACTTCACAGTTAGACGTAGCTATATTGTCCATTGGCTTCACCTTTAAAAAAGATAACAATATGGATTAATAAGGTATATTGACAAGTATCTAAATAGTCATTCTGGGTACTTTTTTCAGGATGTTGATGCCCAAAAAGAATCGTGTGGCCATCTTCGAATACCTCTTCAAGGAGGGTGTGATGGTTGCAAAGAAAGATTACCATGCAACAAAACACCCAGACCTCGAATCTATCCCCAACCTCCAGGTCATCAAGGCTATGCAGGTAAGACTAGCTTTCTTTAAAAATACAGTAAAATCTACATGACTAAAGAGAGTAAAGTTAATTGAGCAGTAACGCTTGAAAATGTTTTTTACTTTCTCTATGAAACAACACTTACAGGATTGTCATTATTTTCTAAATACAAATATTTTTAAATAATAGAGTTGAAGTTTAAACTATACAAAAATGAAAGAAAATAACAGACAATTGTTTGAATTATTGAAATCATAAATGTCTATGACTAAAATATACAGAATCTATAATAAAAATAAGTCTTTTAGATAAAATTCAATTGCCTTCTCAAAAGAAACATTTTTCTAATACATCTCTAATCATTATATGTGATTTTCAGTCTTTGAAATCCCGAGGTTATGTTAAGGAACAATTTGCCTGGAGGCACTTCTACTGGTATTTGACGAACGATGGCATCGAATATCTGAGAACCTACCTCCACCTTCCTCCAGAAATTGTGCCGGCTACTCTGAAAAGGAAACCAACCTCTGAGAGCGCCAGGCTCAAGCCCCCAAGTGGCCCCAGGAGCGAAACCTCAAGACCTGCGGAGGATCGCGCTGGATACAGACGCGGACCTGCTGGTCCTGGTGACAAAAAAGCTGATGTTGGAGCTGGAGCTGGTGAGCTCGAATTCCGTGGAGGTTTTGGACGTGGAAAGACAACTCAATAAATGATTTTTACTGTGTAAAATAGATTATGGCATTTTTCACTCTGCTCTTACCCACATACTTGTAATGGAACTCGATCAGTTTGCTAATAATTTTTTGCTAATGATTTGGCATTTTATTTCAATATTTTCAAAGAACTTATGTTGACATACTGTATCAAAAAAAAAAGATTTTTACACTTTATCAAGTTTTTAAGAATAGCAACAAAACAGTCCAAATGACCATCAATAATCATATTTTAATTGGACGAAAATATCTGTTAAAATATACATATTTAAATTAAAAATACTTCATTCAATTTTGTAAATTTAAAAAAAATTGATAAAATGTAAAGAATTTTAATTCAACTGTGCTTTTTTATTAACGATTTCTGCTTTAAAAGATTTTTTTAAATAAAGGTAAGATAAAATTAATTACAATGAAATTTGATTTTTATCAATTTATTGAATATATATGCCTGTAATAACAATTTAAAGTACTTACAAAGGTAATGATGTGAAACCTAATTTTATTGAATATTAAATAATGCTTTTAACTTTGAATTCAATCATGTCGAAAATATACATAATTAATTCAATGGTTTAAAATAATTATTAATTTATTTACTTTTAAATGTTCTTATTATGGATATTATCTATACATTACAAATGTAGGTTCACACATTTTTAACAAAAATGATTTTTTGTAAATTTTTGTGATAAGTGCAGTTCATAAAAGTATACAATTACCCTATTTACATTATAGATAAATGGAACTATCTGAGTAATACATGGAAGAGAATGATTTTGCGTTTTTGATAATGGAAAGGATTTTCGATTTTTAAAGACCAAATTAGGCTTTCAAATCAAACACATCAATTGGTAAAGACACTTTAATTTGTTTAATAGATGATATAACAGCTTAAACTGTGTCAATTGTAATAAAATTAAATGTGTCAAGCATTGGATCAATGCTGCTGTATCACTGGGTTAAATAGCAAACTAGTTGCATGTTTGTATTATCCATAATTTCCAAAGATTGCATTCACTATCATCTCATTCCAGTATAAATATCACTTTATCACAGACTAAATAAATATTTGTGCTGTGACAAATTTCATGTATCAATTCAAATTTACTAAAATTTTTACTTATATTATAAAATTAGGCAAGTCAACTATTACAAGTTAATAGCTTTTTCTACCAATAATTACAAGAAATTTCTTTAATTATAATTATTATTACTTCTTGTTTATTTTATGCTGCAATTAGCTTAATCAATTGGAGGTGATATATGCTATATCATCCAGAATTCCTACAAACGGAATAGGTTTATTAAATGCTAAATAAAATTGAATTTATGGAAACACAATCAACCTTCCATTTATGACTTCACCGTTTACAGATATTTCGATTATTTTAAGGAAAAACGTCGTTAAAAATATATAAAGTTATTTGAGTAAATAAAGCATTTTATTATTTTATTTTAGAAATTTTAAAAGACTATGTGATTATGACAATGTTTAATAATATAGTTATAAAGGTACGTTTAATCCCTCTGATAGCATCAATAGCTTGAGTTGTCATGAAAGATTCATTATAATCACTGAGCAAAAAACCAACATGATTGCTTATTGGAAATTTAAAACCAAACTTGTCTGGAAGACCTAAGTTAAAATTTAATGAGCTTACTAAAATAATTTTAGCATGCTGATTAAAAAGTAAAATTTTTAACAATAAACTATTGAAATATTTGGTAATCAAAAGTATCTAGCTTATCCTATTTAATAAATTGGAATTGGGTCACCCAAAAAGACAACAATTTTTATTGACTTTCCCACTTAAAGTTAAAACTTCATTATTGTGATGGATAAAATAGTTGCAATAGTCGATGGAAAGACTTTATGTACAATTCGATATGCGATCCCTGCATCTATGACTCACCACTGTAGCATACATCATATTTACAATGGAAAGACTCAAAAATTTATGCCAAACATTACAAAACTAGACCTGCGCCACACGCAACTCAACCTCTCATTCAAGCAGCACATCTTGGTAATTACAATTAAAACTATTAAAAATTAATCTAAAATCGGTGCCTCAAAGATGATTGTTTCAACCATTGTCGCATCTTACAGTATCACAATTGTTACTCCAGAACAAGCAGTTGCCAATGCCACTGTAACAAATTAGAAATACCGTAGCCAAGAAAACAAGGCTGCACACAGTACAGGGCTTTCGCTCCAGAAAGAATCCGATCAGGTACAGAACCATGAACATGACGTGTGTCTGCAGTAGAGCAGGATTCACAGGCTTTGGTATTAGCAGTACGGGTATCAGCCATTGCACACAATACATCCTTTTATTGCTTCTTCAATTTAGACGTTCTCCAATTACTAGTAAATAACCAACTGTTGTTGTAGACTTTTTCACAGCGCCTTGAATACAAAATTGAATGATAAATATGATAAATTGTTAGTTTTACATGGCAGATGAAATCTTTGATGAAATGAATTGTGATTTTCAAATAATAAACTCGAACAAAGAAATTCAACTCATCATTGAAAATTACAAAATCCACAGTTCAATTCTTGTAATTTTTCAATCGTGAAAATTTTCTCATAAAATTTGCAAAATAACGAGTAACACGACTCATACGAGGAGCGGATGACGAGTGTCCAAAAAACAAAATAGGACGAATAACTCCAAAAAGATCTTCGAAACTATAAACGGATTCTCGCGTAAAAACGGAACGTGCTACAGCACACAAAAGCCCGACCCGTTACACAGATCGCCACCATATTCTCTCATATAAGTATTAGTATAGCACAAATTGAGTATAATTCTATTTACCTCATTTGAACGTCATAACCTTAAAGCCACTTGACAACATGCTATCGAACTGCGACTTTTCTTCTCCTCCTCTCGTCCTGACTTGTAACATGCATTTAATATCGCGAAAGAGCTCGTTATCGGTCGCGATCCTCGAACGCCGAAACGCGAGAACTGTCTATCTCCGTCTACTCGCGACTGCTCTGATGATTAGGTACTGATATACATACATATATATTACAATCGCATAAAGTATAATGTAATGCGACATGCGAGTACTTATATAGCAAGGGAGGGAGAGAGCGGGAGATATCAGATAATCTACCGCCGCTATACATACACTATACACCGCACTTTTCCTTTATATATATTATAGGCGTTGGATATTGGATATATTATATATACATATATATATATATATATATAAGATGTACAGCGATCTAGCGTGACCTGATCAAAGTGAACTCGTATATGACTGCTGCGGATTGAAAATTTTGAAATAAGCATTGCGGCTAGTATTAACCTAATTAGGCATGCGGTATCAGCGTTAGATGTAATGCGAAATTACAGCATTTAATTGGCAAACAAAATTTTCTTAATCACTTTTCAAAGTATATTAAATGCAGTGATAATTTTGGATTGATGAAAAATGCACTTTTGAAATCCATATGTTGAAAAAATAAATAAAACATCGATGAACATTAGAAGGAACTTTTTGCAGGTACTCATATTACGGTTTTTTATGTAAGGCGAAAAAAATGGATTTATTACTCGCATGACATTATGCGGTCGTCAATTTTATACTATATTATACAGTCGGTTTATAATATAGATACTTACTTATATATGACTATTTGAACTGACCAACAAAATACATACACGTAATATGTCATCTATGGATTTAGAGCGTTTTGCGCACGGCTTCTAAAAATGTGTGATTTGCTTTTTACTAATTTTTGCAAAATTTATGTCCGCGCTCTAAAAATCGTTGCGCATGCGCGTTAGCAATGAATTGGCTCCGAAATAACAAAGGCGTATATAACCTACAAATCAAAACACAAAAACGAAGCAGAAGGTACAAGCGTTTAATATCACTGAAAAATATTACTTTGTAATCGCTCTGAATAAATTGAATTTATTCTCACAAAAAATGGGTCCGGATAAAGGATCCAGTAATCTATCGGATACTTTCCAAGATCGACAAAAGCAACTAGATCAACAGCTTTTGAAAATCGAAAAGGATCTGAACAAGCACAACAATCACAGAGATTCAAATGTACCGAGATTGGAGGATCTATGTACTGTTTCCCGAAATAGAAACAAAATCAGAGGTTTTCGAGGACGACAGAGCATGTTCAAACGTCCTGAAGGACCAGCACCTAAAACTAACCTCAGACCTATAGCAGACTATCGAAGAAACCCAACAAAGTGGACTTACTATAATTTAGATAATGTGTCAGACATATCCGATGAAAGTAACAGAGAAGCTGCATTTGCTTTTCTCAATGATTTGAGGGAAAGGAGAGAAGCAGAATCACGGAAACAGCATAAGATCAGGGAAAAACTGAAAAATCAACAAGCGATAATGGATGTAGTTACAGCTGAAGCTAACTTAGAAGACGATAAAATGGAAACAGAAGAGAGATTCAATGTAGACAATTCAGGCAAAGGTTCGATATCATTTAAAAAGCCACAGAAGAAAGCAGAGCCAACCAAACAGGCTAAGCCAGAATTTAGAGGCAACAAAGTTGTTATGCCAGAATATACATTTGGAACTAAGAAGGTTGAAAAGAAGAAAAATCTTATGCAGAGAAATAAATCAGAGAAAGTTGACAAGGGCAAAGAAATGAGATTGGATCATCTACAAATAGATGAGGAAGAAGAAGAATAAATTTTAGTTAATAAGATTTTGTACTGTAAATAATGTTCTTGGCATAGAATTTTAGAGATCTTTGCTTATTTTTATTAGAATTAATTTCTTTTAGTAACCACGATATAGACAGCTATTATTACTTCTTATGTCTTTGTAATGGGACATTATTGCATGTAATTTATAAAAGATTTTGTAAATACGTGAAAACATTGAAAAATGTAAGCTAAAATTTATAAATAATTATCATATTACATTGATTCTCTATTGTGTATATAGAATATTTGTCTTGAACTGTCTACAATTATTCATATTAAAAAATTATAAAATTATAAAAAATAATAAAGAAAAATAATCAAGGTAACTTAATTTTTTTAATTTATTTCTTGATTTTTCATCTATAAAAAAAAGGCTGGTATTCTCTTTTATGAACAGAAAATGCACTCAATATATCAATCAAACTATTGATCCCTAGCAAAAACGTTTCGTTGGAGTACATAGGAATAGTCAAAATTAAAATGTATGTATGTACATACTTGATGGTTTACATCTTTTTCCTAAAAGAAGAATAAAAATATTATAAAATAAAGGTAGAAACTATGTTTGCCGCTACAATATTTATCTTTCAAATTATTAATCACGTGATAGTAACACGTATCAGCCTTG
Organism: Muscidifurax raptorellus; assembly: GCA_020010945.3. Lineage (NCBI taxonomy): Eukaryota > Metazoa > Arthropoda > Insecta > Hymenoptera > Pteromalidae > Muscidifurax > Muscidifurax raptorellus. The sequence goes on along the minus strand of CM052078.1, from coordinate 37,125,955 downwards.
CGATTGGCGATTTTATATATATAGCAAATTAATAGGACGCGTATATAGAATACCGCTATATAGCGCTATAGCGCTACACAACTGCTATGCGAGACTATATCTATACTGTCCAATCAGAAGGTTGTAAAAATCAGATGGGTTATGATGGATATTTAAAGAACAAGTCAGGACCGGTGTTCTTTATATATATATATGTATAATTTTAATCCATAATATCGAAAAGTAGAAGTGCAGCAGTATATATTCACATGAAGAACCGTCGTTTATGACAACAAAAGTCTATCAGCGTGTACAGGAGCGACGATAGTGAATCCGTTAAATTTTAGTTGCGTGATACATTGTAAATATTTTGTTACTTTTCGCTTATTATAAATTTTAGTGTGTTGCTTGCTTGTTAACCAAATTTACTAATATTCAACTAAATATTAATATATATTGAATAACCTTTGAAAATTTAAACAGTATTTGTTAAGGTTATAATATTATTAATTCATTGCATAATATTTAAAAGTTTGTAAAGAAAAACTACTTGACTAGTTCATATAATCTCAAGTCAGTAAAATTTTTATGTTTTATTCACAGTCAATGGACAACGAAAAACAAAAAGATGAACTCGTAGCATTAGAAAGTATTTACAATGAGGAAGAATTTTCATATCGCAAGGAGAATGATTTGTATGAAGTTATTTTGAAAATATTTATAAGCCTTCCTGAAAAATACTTTTTTATATACAAAGACAATCGTAGAAGTGATCAACGATCAGAGAAGGTGTACGTTTCTCATGTACCACCGTTAACATTACTCATTACCTTGCCATTGGATTATCCATCTACTTCACCACCAAAATTTTCTCTAAGATCTTCTTGGTTGAATCCATCATCAATTTCTAAATTATGCAAAGAGTTAGATCAATTATGGGAAAGTAATAAGGGTCAAGAAATTTTGTTCACATGGATTGGCTTTCTACAATCGGAAACTCTTGAATGCTTAAACATTCAGGAGTGTTTCAACATTGATCAAGTCTATACATTTTATAAAAAAGCTTTGGAAAAGGCACAAAAAGCAGAAGAGTTAGGAGGTGCAGTTGATAAGAAGAGTGCTAATCAAAGTAGTCAAAGTAGTAAAGAAAGTGAACAGAAAGTACAGGATTCCTTGACTGTAAATTCTTGTCAAAGGGACAAAAAGACATCTATAAGGAAAAAATTCAGAAAAGCTAGAAACAGAAGACAATATGATCAAAGAGCCATAGCTGATATTATAGTTGGTAGGAATCCAGTTCAAATGTTAATAGATTATAATGAATTGCGCAATCAAAATGAATTTAGGAAAAACTTTTATTCTTGTAAAATTTGCTTTACTGATAAGTTGGGAGAACATAGTATTCAATTTCTACCATGCACTCACGTGTTTTGTAAAGAATGTATTATGGGTTATTTTGAGTCTAAAATTAAGGATGGTACTGTAACGAATATTTTATGTCCAGAAGAGAAATGTAAATCTGAAGCTACACCTGGTCAGGTGAGAATCCATATCATTTTAAAAATACACATATATAATTTCTTAGAAAATGATTTATTACAGATATATTTTTTTCAGATTAAGGACCTTGTATCGCCTGAACTATTTTCAAAATATGATTCTATATTGCTAAGTGCTACTTTAGACACAATGACTGATATTATTTATTGCCCACGTAAAAGTTGTCAGTACCCAGTTAGTAGAGAATCAAATGAGATAATGGCTAATTGCCCTGTTTGCCAGTATGCCTTCTGTATTTATTGTAAAGCAGTTTATCATGGAATTGAACCATGTAAAGTCAAAACAGGTATATATACAAATTTAGATTTTTCAACAATGAGAATTTGATTGTATATTACAAAATTCTATTCCTTTTAGTGGAGCAAACGAAACTTGTTAAAGAATATCAAGAAGCTTCTGATGACAAGAAAATTCAATTAGAACAACGTTATGGTAAAAAACAATTGCAGGTGCTTGTTGAAAATATCATGTCAGAAAATTGGATTCACAGGAACAGTCAAAGTTGCCCACATTGTAATACAGCTATTGAGGTATATATACTTTTCATAAGAATAAATAATTAAAAAAACGTTACTTTTTAACAGCAACATTTATATGTTTATTAAATATATTTTTGTAGAAATCTGATGGTTGTAATAAAATGGTATGCTGGAAGTGCAACACATTCTTTTGCTGGGCATGCAATACCAAATTAAATCGTAAGGATCCATACCTGCATTACCGCGATCCACATTCTCGATGCTTTAATAAGTTGTTTTATGGACTATTGCCTGATGATTTTTCTGATGAGGAGGACGAGGACGACGATGATTCTGACGAAGATGATGTCCTCTTTGTTCTCAATTATTGATTGTGTTCCAAATGAAATCTTTACTTTGAATTGTATCTATATTGATTTTCTTTACAAAATCTATTAAAAATTAATCTTCATTTTAAAATTTTTGTATGTACATACAATGCTGTTTGATGTTGTAAATTGTTATATTCACGGAAATAATAACTGCTGTGCAGAATCGCCTTGTTGCTTAAATATTTATTGTAAAATTGTACAAAAGTTAATTTTTATATTTAATATTTTTAAAATACATGGTCTTAAAATTGTTTTTCCACTGCATCACTTGTTTGTTTATTTTTTGTTATTTATTTTTGTATTTGCATATAATTATTATCTTCGTTGTTATCAGAAACGGCTTCGTTGTAGTTTTACTACACTCACCGTATACATATCACTGTCAAATATTAGCGACTCAACAGTTTTTAATGAAAATTTGTAGTTTTTTATATTTATATACTTTATTTTTATTACCAATTCCGCTCTATTCGTCGGATCCTTCCAAGTTCCAACTTTCTAATTCTGGGAATATATATATATACACTATAGTATAGATGGTATTATACTATATAGCTCATCATGCGATTGGATATTTGGATTGGCCGTGCAGGGCCGTGGCATGCGACAATTTATAGCGTGAAAGAATGTAAACAAAAATACTTAACCTAAGAGAGCTCTGCTTGTTGTGCAAAATGGTATCACAGTGACCTGATTAACGCTTGTAAATTAAAAAATAAAAACTAATCGTTGGACAAGCAAAGTTATGTGAAATATTTTTCGGAAAATATAGATCGTGACAAAATAATTTATATCATAAATTGTGACTTTTTCGAGGTAAATATTTTAGATAAAATTCTATTTATATTATAGTTTTTTGCTCTGTTACGTTATTGACACAAATAAGAGATTAATTATTTTCCTCATTCAATTTAGCTATACTTCAGTAATGCTGTTCTGGGTTGTAGGCATCATTACAAGTTTTGTCTATCATATCAAATCATGTTATAGATTGCCAATAACTTTTGAAACTTTTTTATGTTTGTTTTAATTCAAATTATTAAATTACAAATATACTAATTAGAAATCCTTTTTTAAGTCATTAAAATGCAATCAGAGGTGGATGATATCATCAGGATTTCCTTGAAAAAAGCTTTGGATCATGATGAGAGAGGTAATCTGGGTCAAGCTTATGCTTATTATACCGCAGTATTAGAATTTTGGCCAGCAAAAAGAGCAGAACTTGAAAAACGATTTACTGCAATATTATGTAAGTTTAAAGAAAAAGAAAGTTACTAATGTGTTCACACTATTGATTCTTTAATTTAATTATAGGTGAGTGGGGCATTTATTTGGAACAAATTAATCGCATCGAAGATGTTATAAAATGTTACAAAAATTCCCTTGAGATCTTTCCCAAAAATTATACAATGCTGAACAATTTTGCAGCACATCTATTGAAGTACGATTCTTATATACTTTAAATAATTCTCTACAATACTTTTACTTTAAATAAGTTAAAAATCAATAATTTTATTCATATAATCACAGAATAGATGAACCTCTGAAAGCTATAACATATTTGAAGAGAGCATTAGATGCTAACGACAATTTTTTACCAGCAGAAAGAAACTTGCAAAATGCATACAGCATGGCAGTGGACAGATGGCATTTTTCAATGCTCAACGATAAATCTAGAAATCATGCATTTGACCAAGCAATAAGAAAAAGAATACTACTGGGCTATGATACAGTTTTAGACATAGGCACTGGTACAGGGCTATTAAGTCTATATGCTCGTGATGGAGGTGCTAAAAAGGTCTATGCATGCGAATATTCACCAGCAATGTCTAATATTGCAAAGAAAGTATTCCATAGAAATCAAGCGGAAGATATTAAACTTATTTGTAAAGCATCAAATGATATAAAAATCCCTCAGGATATACCTGAAAGGTTTGAATCATTTAATATTTCAAAATATGATCTAAGTGTCAAAAAATATCAAATACTTATTTTTGCTTCAGGGTCAAACTTATAGTTACAGAAATATTTGATGCAGCTCTGTTTGGAGAGCTGGTCATACCTACACTGATTGATGCACATCAGAACTTACTGGCTACCAATGGAGCCGGAATTGTTATACCTATGAGTGCAACTTTATACATTGCAGCAGTTGAATCTGAGTATATTAGATTCAGGTCTTCTGTTTTATTTGACAAGTGTCAATATCTTGGGTCTTTAAACTTTGAGAATATATTTGTTTTACCAGAAGAAGATTTCTATGATACTGAAAACTTAGAAAATGTTAACATTAATTATATTACAGAACCAAAACCAATACTCAAAATAAATTTCAATGACTTAAACGAATTGAAGAATTTTAGTGTAGATGGAGTCAAGGAAGTACTGAGAACCAAATGTCGTTACAATGGTATAGTCGATGGTCTAGTAGCTTGGTTCAAATTAAATTTGGATGAAGATATTGTTCTCGATTCATCTCAAGGAAATTCTTGCTGGCAATTAGCCGTGTTTCCTACTTTTGCACACAATTGCCAATCAAGCGATGTATTGCAAATAACAGCACAAATTTTAAATGGAAGACTAAAATGCTCATATAATTTAGAGCACGAAGACATAAATATGCATGATAAGTTAATCTACCAATTGCCAAAAGATGTTATAACTTTTTTAAATGACAACGAATATACAGGGTCACTAATTGAAGTAGCAAAATCAAAGAAAGATGAATGTATCAAAACAGTTTTTGACACATCTCCCTTTCCAGTCTATGGCCTAACAGTATTAAAGGAGAATCATCATTCTGAGATTTTGTACTTTCAAACAGACAACGCAGCTCTAAAACATTTTATTGAACACATAATTCACAAAAATAATATACTTGGAAAAATTTATTTTGTATCCGATTTTAGCGAAATTGTTTGCACACTTGACAATATTTTTGTCCACAATTTCGATATTAAAGGAGAATTAATAGACTGGGGTCAACAAAGCTACCGAGAAACTTACAAGTATGTTTAGATAATAACAATATTTCACTGTTGGTACAAAATTACATAACATAATTATTGTGCTTTTATAGCTGTCTACTGAGCTCAACAGGGACTTTACTTCCAGAAAGAGTTTTTCTTATGGGACAGCTAGTATATTCCGAAGAATTGCCAAAAATGGTTTCAGTGAAAGATGAAAATATTCAAAGGTTTACTGAATCTAAAAAGACATATAATGTTAGCCGAATTATTGTTTTCTATATCTTTGTAACCACTCAATAGCACAAGTTTTACCGAAGATCAATTGCATTTCTTTTAGGATTCAGTAGCAGAGACTTGCAACAGTGACGAAGAAGACGAATCTAATTCTATAGAATACAATTCGTTAGAAAATATAGAAAATTCAGTTACAGAAAAAAATTCTAAATATATCGTAGCAGAATATATTAATGAATTTAAAGTAATATATGAATAAATTTCTCTCTCTATTTTTTAATAAAATATTTTTATTATATTTTTATTTATGTTTGTAATTATAATTTTCAGATTAACCAAGTTTTTGATCTGAATTCAAGTTTGTATAATTACAATGCTTTCTCAGAAAAGACGACATTAGTTGAAATGGACGAATCCGAAATGAAGGAGGAAGTTATAAATTTTGGAAAAATTAAGCCAGGGAAAAACGGAACCGTCCCAAATACTATAGTTTGTTGGTATAACATTTATATAACTAATAGCAATGTACACGAAACACGACGAAATAATTCTTTTATGAATCACATGGCTATAGTATTTGAAAACGAATTACAAAATAAAGTATTACAGGGTGAAGATGTATGTATTAAAATTCAACAAATGCAAGATTTAGTGAGAATAAGTATAGTGTAGCAATAGATAGTTTTACATAGAAAAATATATTAATTTATTTTGATAATAAATTTTACAAATGTTTGAAAAAATAAATCATTTTTTATTGAATTTCATATAGCACCTATAAATTTTTACAATATACAAATGCATTATCTAGCACCATTTATAAGTACATAATGTATGTATCGTTATATACTAAAGTATATAAAACTATAATTTACTAGGAATGTGATTAAGAAATTTTGATATATCACCTGATATCCTATGAGGATAATTATTGTGAACATCGTGGTTACCCTCAACTTCTATAATATTTACATAATTCATGGATTTTAACACTTCTATTATTTCAGGTTTAATATGCTTAATAAATGGTAAAGTATTAGACACCATGAATATTAAGGTTTCTACTTTTAACTGACTAAGTAAATATAAAGATTGATCTTTATTAAAATTTGGAAGAATAGATGTTTTTGTTCTGTAATCACGATTATAATAATAAGCATTGTCTCCAACTTTGCTCACTGACCTGTCAAATATTTTTTTAGCTGCCTCTGTTGATAAACAACATTTTCTTAAATTACAAAGAGCATACATCACATCTTCTTTTGTATAATAACGAGGATTTTCTAATTTATATGCTTGAATAGCTGCATCATGTTCTTGCTTAATTTTATAAATTAGTTCAGCATTTGGAATAGGTCTTGCAATAATACCATCAATCAATATTAATCTACGTATTCTTTCAGGATAAATTACTGCAAATAGTAAACCTAAATGAGCTCCCAAACTATGTGCAATATAATACGTATTTTCCCACTGCAGTTCGTCTAAAACATATCGTATTGCTAGTACATAAGAAATATAGTTGAGAGGTACACCCTGTTGAAAATGTGAAGATAATCCATGACCAGGTAAGTCAATGCAGACATAGTAAAAATTTTTTGGCAACAAAGCCACAAGTCTGTCAAATGTTCCAGCATTATCCATAACACCATGTACCATTAATACACGAGTATTTTCTGGTTGGCCCCATGTCTTTGCTGCAATGTGTCCCCAAGGCATATTCAATGTCAAGGTTCCTGGACTAGTCATATTTAGTCTTTTATATTTAAAGAACTGAAACAATAATTGAAATTGAAATGCATCTTTGAACAGATGTTTATGTCAGATTTAAATTGAGCAAACATTAAAAAGAAAGCATACCCTTAATAGAACAAATATGACAATTCCAAATTGACATGAAGTTATGACAGTTTTTTTTATTTTATCTTAACATTTTTATTGTCGAAGAATTCTGAACAAAATAATGTGAGCAGCATTTATGCTTGTCATGCATAAATACTTTATTAGAGCTAGTTACTAGCCTAACCTTAACTGTAACATGCCACTTGTATTGTGCACAATGCTGCTCTGTAGCAGAAGCAGCAGTGGAATTTTATCTATGCATATATATATATATGTCAAATTTAAAAAGATTTTGTATATTACTAAAAAACTTAATATATACAAAATATTTTCAAATAACATTTAAATTAAATTAATTATATTGAAACGCAAACATTTTAAAGAATTGTACAGTTTACAAATGCAATTATCCTACCTACCTATAAATAAAAGTTAAATACCTTTGATAACCAATATCTTAAAAACTTTTTCAATTACAATTTGCTTACAATCTTGTCTTGATCTTCAATAAATGTTGTAATATGACATGATAGTCTTTCGGGGTAATTATTATGAACATCATGATTTCCTTCAAGATATACTACTTTGCAATTTTTCATATTCTCCAGATAATCTACTACTAAATTCAAATGTTTTAAATTAAAGGAATCAAGAGTAGCATTAGACAAAAAAAATAAAATTTTCACATTTAAATTGCTAAATAGAAAAGCGCTTTGTTCCATGTTAAATATTGGAATGACATGTGCCTTTAACCTATAGTCCCGATTATATTTATACTTCTGTCCAAATTCAGAAACTGATCTATTAAAAATTGCTTCAGCTGCTTTAGTGTTCAGACAAACATCTCTTTTACACCTAAGAGTATACATAATTTCGTCACGAGTGTACCATCTAATCCTTTTTTCTCTATTGGCATTGATTGTTGCATCGTGAACTTTTTTAATTCTATCAATAATATTTTTATTAGGTATAATTTGTGGAATGAGTCCTTCTATTAGAATCAATCCCTTGATTTGTCCAGGATAAATAATACTATAAAATGCACCTAACTGACCACCTAAACTATGTCCTATGTAATAGAATGAATTCCATTTTAATTCTTCTAGAATTAATCTTAGCGTTAATATGTAATTAAAAAAGTCTAGGGGTATGCCATCTGCAAAATGTGTTGAAAATCCATGACCAGGTAGATCAATGGAGACATAATAAAAATCCTTTGGAAGAAGAGCTATTAATCTGTCAAATGCTGCAGCATTATCTAATATTCCATGAACGCAAAGCACTGGAAAATCTGTTGGAGATCCCCATGCTTTCATTGCAACGTGCCCCCAAGGAACTGGCAGTTTTAGTTCTGTTATTTTCTCCATTTTCATTTCTTAATTTACAGCTATAAATATTTATGAAGAAATTGTTTATTATTAGGTATAAAATTAACAAATACACATTGAAGACAAAATCAACATTTACCTATATCCGTATTCTTAACTCAAAATCTCGAGGTAAATCCTACGTGATTTAAGATGTATACATGAGACTCATCTATGCTAATAACGTACGCAATCATTGTTATGAATTCATAGGTACACAGAAAATTTATTGCGATTGCAATGTTGCGATTCGTATATTAATGAATGCACGTAAGTATTTTTCGAAGTTTCGGTTAACTTGAAATATCGTATTTTTCATACATTTTTTAGATTAATTGAAATTTTTATGAGAAACAAGCCTTTGTAAACTCCATAATTCTTTTAGCTGATAATATAGAATAATACTGTTCTATCTTAGTCGAAACACTGCACATATGGGCAGCTTAAGTATACCTATTAATTTAATATCAATAGTAAATCGACTAATCGAGTCACTGATGATTGTCACTAGACTTGTATCTTGACGATGTCATTCCAGTTTTGAATATTTCAAAAATGTATATAATTGCCGAGATAAATGCTACTTTACAAATTGAAATGATTATGTCTATTATTTTCTTTATATTACGAAATAATTCCTTTGAGCTGACATTAGTGGAAAATAAAATTATACAGTTTATTTAGCTGACTGTGGCGCAAATTAAGCTTATGTAATATTGTATCAGCCAAATTTACATACTCTAATCAAAATATTATGTTTGTATAACGAGCAGGACTCACTATTATCAATGTATGTATATATAAAAGTTTAAATTGAAATGACAAAATGTAGTAAGATTACGAACAGAACGTGTCTACAATCAAACCTACGCTTATTAAAGAAATTAATCTTAATCCAATTCTTCGAATCAATCCCCGTTATGGGATCAATTCCCATTTTACACGGACACAATATTTCTTTACGAAAGCAACAGATGGCGAGGATCAGTAATAGTAAGAATAGTGAAACCGCAAGAGATAATGGCAAGTAAAAAGTATAAAGAAGCAAAGTCGAGCCAAAAAACTTGTGCCTTAAACTAATGAGTAAGGAAAATATAAGGCTTTGGTGACGCTTAGCAATGCTCGAATTGTAAGCGAACCTATTTTTGAAGAGGCAAAGGTCGTCCCGTGACTACCTGAACTACTTTTTCTGGCGGTCTGGTGAATAAGCGATCTACCTCACAACTGTGACAATGATAACAAACGAACTCTGATAACATACATCAAAATTATTGAAAATAAGATTTCTTTAGTTCTTATTTTTATAAAAACAATTTACCTAAGTATATTGAATATAAACTTAATAAAACTTGAAAATATCGTTTGTTTCTTTGCTTTCAACTACGCGTTCAATCGCTTTTTTGCAATACAGTAATTTTCCGCATAATTGTTCCGCGTAATGCACTAACCTCACAATCAAGGAAATCCCTATATTTGAATCCCGCGCCAATATTCCATATTCTACGCGTAATCTACTCCATAAACCACATAACCATCCGCGCAATGCAATAATTTATATCCATAACGAAACGCCACGTAAAATACTCCCAAAATGTACTCCACCAGAGCAGCAGCGCGCACACGCAGCTTCGCGTTGATCGTCGCGCCGCGGTAGACCCGTACAAGCATCATCTGCATTCTGCATCGTCCTCTCGCGACTCTCTCGCCCGCGACTGCGAGTGTAATGTTATTATCCTCTGATTCGAAGAAAAGTAATCGTATCAACGTCCGCTTCCCAAGAAGTCAAAACATGCCCTGCACCGGAGTGAGCGACTCTTACTCGTCGAGGCGGCGGAGGTGAGACCGTAATATAGCGGCGGCGGCCCACACCTGCGTATGTACCACACGCAGCTACAAAGTAAAAGCGAGAGTGTAGTCCTGCGGCGGCTGTATTATGCCCCGCCGAGGAATGAAGATCAGGACTAGCATTACCGGGTCGTCCCAGGAGCAGCACCTCGGCCTCAAGTGCCGGTAATACAACGCATAGTCCACGTAGGCGGAGAGAAGAAAAATAAGGGTGTAAACAGAGAGGTAGCTCTAGTAGGCGGAGGAACACAAGCAGCGCGTTTAACCCCCTTTGTGCCGAGAGAGCGATGGATATGCAGGCGCCCAACGGTTCGTATCAATCGCAGTCCTAGATGTTGGAGTGTACATAATATTTGTTGTATATGTATATATATATGCGAGAGATGTATACACATCCCCCTCTGCCTGCGCTTTGACATCCTCTGAGATCCTTGGCTTGATATTTATATGTACTCTGTACGTCTGGTCTGACATGCAACTCCTGTAGTGCCTATGTAAGTAGCCTACTGCCACCGCTACGCTGCTTCTCTCCGATGGACTTTTAATTTTTCCGTAGCTCATAGACTACCTGCTACGGCCGATAAATAAACGCCTAAGGAGAGATTAAGAAGTCGAGAATATGTGTAAGTATCGTGAGGTGTTTCTCTGTTTTTTTTTTTAACTTGGGCTTGCATTGACATTGGGGATATATTACTTTGGGGCTCTTTATTATTAAAGGTTAGATACGTCAAGCGAGACGTTTTGGTGGACGGACGCCTGGCGTCGCTTTTGAAACAACAGATTCTATGCAGTGAGGTCTTTCTCTGTCTCCCCCCCCCCTCTCTCTCTTTTTTTGATGTGTTACTAAGACCACACCACCACGCGTCTTTTGGCATCTCGCGGTTGGTGCCTGCTGCTCTCGTTACTGCTTATTATGTGTCTCGAGAGTTCTTAAAGTTCTTTTTTTCTTTTAGTCTCTTGGATCAATTTTATTTTACGAGTAGTATTTGGGAGTAGTTTTGTGGATGCTCGAGTAGAAGACTTACATTTTTTTTTTATTTTATGCATTTGCAATACTGTAGTTTCTTATTACTATTTGCTCTTACTTGTTTTGATTCATTAATAATGAAAGACAGCAGTAGTGATAACATACATGGAAAGTCAATTTGGTAAATATAGTATATGGTCGAGCCATCTTCAATTGGAACACTTACTCATCTTGGATCAAGTAAATACTCATATGATCAATGAAAGATTAAATGCATTAATGTATTTATTAAGACTAATTTCTGATATAATAAGCATGACAGCAAATAGATAAACATTTAAACTAAGATGCATCTAAAAAGTAATGATTATGCTTAATTCCTTTAGTTTAAAGATAGTAGCAATTTTATTATTACTGAAAATATTTTTGAATCTTATCTATTTTACTCATGATTGCTTCTATCATTTTGCAGTTTACGCAGCTATTCCTGGTATGCCAGAACTTGGCATGGTATGGATGGGGGACATGATGGTTCAAAATGATCCTACGCAAGAACTCATGATAGATCCGCGGCAGGCAGATAATTCATTTTATTCCCATGCACCTCATTCTTTTGATGACATACGAAATCATCAGATTCCTCCCACTGCTATGGTACGATACTTAGCGCCACAATTTCAAAATGAGTGCTCTGAACCAGAAGAGCCTATGGAAGGTGTGGATGTTCAAGACATTCAGCAAGTTAGTATCTCTTTTCAATTTGAATTTCAAATCTTTTTAAAAGTTATTTGAATAACTTTGCGATTCATATTTTAGGATTATGAACAGACTGATGGCCAAGAAATTAACGAGTATCTTGGTCTTGATGATTACATGGGTGAAGACGAAAGAGAACAAGTAGTTAACAATGCTGCGACACAGACTCAAGATGTTCGTAATCGTAAAATTAAACCAATAAAACACCCAGGCCTAGTTTTGAAAACACCAATAGCTTATCAACCTCACACAGATCTTAATTTTATACCAATTCGTAAAGATGGCATAGGTCAGTAACTTTCAAACTTTAATATTATTGTGAGTTTTTACGAACGTTGAAATTCTCTCTGAATTTCATGTTCACGACCTTAACTGACTTTTTTTTTAAAATGCAATGTAATTATTGTAGCCGTTTGTGAAAAATGTGGCGCTATTGGGGTGAAACATGCGTTTTATACAAAAGAACGACGGTTTTGTAGTCGTGCTTGTGCACGTTCCTCGGAACACACGGCTCCTCACGCAGATTCTACCTATAGTCCAACACATTCTGCAGAACAAAATGCAAGCGATGTTAAAGTACCAAATGATGTTAAGCCATTGCATAAGGTACGAAAAATATGATTTTTTTCAATTACAATCGAAATAATTTAATTATACATAGGATACAATTTAAACAAATATTTTGATTGCAAAGTTTTTTTTGAATAACTGATAAATTTGTATGAAGCTAATGGAGAGCTGATTTATGTATTATTTCCAGATTCCTATAAAAGAAGAAGTAGTTCAGCCAAAGGAGCATCTACAAAAAGACAAAATAAAAGCAGTATTACCTGCTGAGCCAGTAATGCCAGAAGAATTGCCAGTAAGAAGAAAACGTACTGCAGAAATGGCCGGCTCGTTCGATTGGACACCTCAATTAAAGGCACCCGGTTTTTGTGCTGCTCCTGTTTCCTGTTTCAAACATGTTAGTAAATAATCTTACTTTATATTCAATTACAAGATAATGGCTTAAATTAATGTTTCTACGTAAAAACATTATGATGAAAATGCTGAAAAATGATCCTTGTTTTACAGGCACCAATATCAGAAATATGGGACAATATATCAGTAGGAATGAAAGTTGAAGTAGAGAATACCGACTGTGATGAAGTCTGCGAGGCTTTCCCTGATTCCTTCTGGGTAGCAACGGTTCTCCGGATTTCTGGTTACAGGGCTTTGTTAAGATATGAAGGCTTTGGCCACAGCATAGAAAAGGATTTCTGGGTTTCCCTGTGTTCAAACGACATTCATCCAGTCGGTTGGTGCGCAACAATTGGAAAACCTCTTATTCCGCCTAACAGTGCGTTTAATTAATTCTTCCTTAATGCAAAAATTTATTTTGATTTTACATAAGTTATTAAATCTTACATACTTGTTCAATAAACACAGCAATTGCCAACAAATACAAAGACTGGAAGGACTTCCTAATGCGTCGATTAACCGGAGCGCGCACCCTTCCCACCAACTTTTACAGCAAAGTTAACGACAGTATGAAATCGCGCTTCCGATGTGGCCTGCACCTCGAGGTTGTCGACAAGAATCGTATTTCGCAAGTCAAAGTCGCGACTATCCAGAAGATTGTGGGAAAACGTTTACATGTTCGCTATTACGATTCACCGCCAGAGGACAACGGTTTTTGGTGTCACGAAGACTCTCCGCTAATTCATCCGGTAGGCTGGGCCAAGCGTGTAGGGCAGGCCTTGGATGCATATCCAGAATACTTGCAGCGTATCGAGTCGGGAAAACTGAGGTAAACATCAGCATTTATTGTTTCCTACAAAGATGTGTTTGATTATTTTAAAAAACATGCTTTTTTTATTTCAGCGAGGATGATGCAACAAACGAACTGTTCTACGTTCCAAAAAGCTACCTCACCCATCACTGGTACTCGTTCCGTGAAGGAATGAAAATCGAGGCGATCGATCCGCTCAATTTGTCAGCCATATGCGCTGGGACAGTTATGCAAGTTTTAAAGGAAGGATTCATTATGATAAGAATTGATAGCTACGACGAGGACGCGAGCGGGTCCGATTGGTTCTGTTATCACACGTGTTCACCTTGTATCTTCCCGGTAGGATTCTGCGCACAGCATGGTTTACCGTTGACACCACCCAAGGGCTACGATCCTACGACTTTCACGTGGGACTCGTACCTAAGTGAGACAAATACAATACCTGCTCCAGCAGAAATCTTCAATCGAGTAAGTAGTTCTAACTCGAGTCTACCAGAATGCTTGAATCTAATTTTAGGACATTCAATTTTAATAAACTTATACAAATTTTGTAGGAAATTCCACAACACGGTTTTATAGAAGGAATGAGGCTAGAGGCTGCAGATTTGATGGACCCTCGATTAGTTTGCGTAGCGACAATCACGAGGGTGATTGGTAGATTGTTAAGGGTACATTTCGACGGTTGGGAGGACGAATACGATCAATGGCTTGATTGCCAGAGCCCTGATATCTATCCTGTGGGTTGGTGCGACTTGGTCGATCATAAACTGGAAGGACCCCGAACAAATACAAAAAACACTAGTCCTACCGGTGAGCATAGACATACTCTATGTTTGTTTTACATTCAACATTTGCAATAATACAAAAATAATTTCTGCAGTGAAATCACCGAGAGGCCTTAAACGTAAAGGTAAGCGAAAACTGAAGAAAACCGGTGGCAACAGACCGGGCTACTCGAGGAATCTTGTGACCCGCCAGTCGGAGATGCAACAACAGCAACAACAGCAGCAGAGGCAACTGCGAGTAAAGGAGGAACGCGATCGCTATGAGCGTCAGCTCGGTCCGACCCAAGGCACAAAAATTGAGCGCGAGCGCGGCGACCTCGAAAGCATACCGGAGCAATCGACAGCGCGAGAACCAGAACCAGCGCAGGAACCTGCAGGTCCGGATCAAACGCTACCCAGCCCGACGAGCGGTCAAGGACAATCAACGACGACAACGTCAACGAACGAGCCCCAAAATCTACCGCCACCGAAGGAGAGAGTCGCTACTTCATACATCAATGTAAGTATTCATGTTTTATTGTGTTATTTCATATATCAATGCTATTCACGCGTGTTGTATCGTATTTGTTCCTCGATCACTATATTCCAAAAACAAGACAATAAAAATGTATCTTTTCGTGTGTTTATGTAGGTAACCGCGGCGAATGGTAAGTATATACCAAGGATAGCGGACGGTCTCCAAAAGAATTCAGATCTGGGTGAACTCATTCCAAATGAATGGAATGTGTTCGATGTGGCACAATTCCTGCGTGTCAATGATTGCGCAGCATACTGCGATAATTTCAGCAAGCGCAAAATCGACGGCAAGGCCCTGCTTGCCCTTACAAAGGATCAGATAATAGATCTCACTGGTTTCAAAGTAGGACCGTCCCTTAAAATTTTCGACTTGATACAACAACTCAAAATCAAAGTGAATCCTGCTCAGGAAAGGTTGAAACTAGGTCTGAAGAAGATGTTATAACAAAACTAGTAGCAATTAGATTCTATTGTCCAGAGCTGTTGGTCAAAAGTAAGCAAGTTTTTTGCTGGATTTTAAATAAATATTAATAGCTAAATTCAAACTATTTGATCAATACGAAAACAATCTGTTTTTTAAAATTCCTTTTCAACAATATTATGATATTTTTATTTTGATGTGCATTTAAATCCGGCAGTAGCGATCACTGAAGTCAGTTTTGATATACAGCTCTGTTATAATATTTTACACAAGTTCCAACAATGCGTAGATAAAATATGGATTTACAGTTAAGGCTTATATCTTATTATTTCTCCTTATTTTTATTTTTTATTTTTATTTTCGTTTTTAAGTATCTGCGCGTGTGCTATAATTGAAAATTTGACTTATAAACAGAATGATTTTTAAGCAGTTAACCATCTCTAATGATTAGCCAATTGATTGCTCGAATTCTGCATTACAGAAAGACAATGGCAATGAAAAATCGTGCTTTTCGTTTGATTTATTCAACAAAGATTTTTAAGGTGCAATATTCAGCGATCTGGTATATGTAACTAGTTACAAGCAATTACTTGACAATCTACATTGCTCTCGTATGATAGATATAGCAAGTCTAAGATATTATGATCAATCATACACATTTACCGCTTGAAAGTAGTTTATGTGGTTCGTCAAAAATAGGAAGTACTTTCTTTAGCTTCATTTATAACCTTCTTACTTCGACGTTGCCATTATATGTAAATCCATATCCCAATTAAATCAAATAACATAACGAATACGAAGCAGCTATATATATAAAGAAAATTATGTTTAATTCCATCAGGCATTGAAATATAAAAAATTTAACTACGTCGAAATGTGAAAATATTTAGGAGGAATTGCGAGAGTTGTATGAATAGCTAAACAAATATAAATATTTAATAAATGATCACGATCTATGCAGACGCGTAGAGATAAATTTTATGTACATCTAGCATTAGAGTGACTGTACATATTTTACGACAATCACAGTGATTGTCAAATGATAATGTAAATAATACCAATATTAATAGAGTTTTGCAGCCATTCATTCGAATAAAGTAGGAGATATATAAATAGAAGTAAGTTTGATGGGGCTGATGAACATAATGTGACATTTGATATGTTGACTAGTAGTCCCCCTCTTATTAACTATTCAAAAAAAAAAGAATTATCAATAAAGGCGCAGAAAAATGATCTGTCGCGTCATGACATATTTCGATATCTCTTGGCCATCGCAGCAAAGATTGAGTGACTGTTCATTCAAATCATTGTACACCAATAATTCAGTAAGAAGTCAATTGTTACGGTCTCAGCTAATGAACCGAGATTGAAGGAATTTCCATTTTTTGTTTGAAAAGCCTATTATCTAGACTTACATGCTTCTTATAAATAAATTTATAAGTTTAAAGACTACGTTAATTCTTTGTAAATAGATAGTGTATATGCTCTGAAACTCAAATGACTGCCTTGTACAATAATGTACATCCACGCATATTTCTGCATGAAATACCACTAGAAACATTAGGGAGAACTGTCACTAAAATTATGATTTTTGCACAGACAAATATATTTTTAATATAAGATGCAACGTGTACACGTAAAGTTTATTTTGAAATGTTCTAACGTATTTATTTTAAAGATCTCAAGTCTAGCTTTAATTTAGAATGTATCAATTGATTGAAATTTTGCAAGTACAATTCTCCCTCAAACAATCACATTTCTAGCTCAGTCGGTTTTCCAAAGCGAACAAAGAGCTTTGCTGTGAAATTCACCAAAGAATCCAGAACGAAAAAACCTCTTTATCAGATCGCTTCCTTATAGTCCGACACTTTGAATTTCAGAGCAGCAGCAACAGTGCGAACCTCGAGAGTTAAGTCATTCTACATAGTTATTAAGTTAATTCTGCAACATGCCGGCGCGGGAGCCGATATTGTAAAATAAAATATAGAATCTTACAGCAAGCTTTCCGTTAACAAGTGTAAAACTGTAAAACGAAGAAGAAAAAACTTCCCGCGTCCGAGCATGAATCTACTATAAACTATGTTAATCCAAAAGTAGTCTTCACACAGGACTTTGATTTGCCGGAGCTATAGCGCAGTTCCGGATCCGCAATTTATAATAGAATATTTTCTCAACGAGATGATAAAGAACGAACAATGATCTGTGCGATATTTTATAACTATTTTATTCGGTATATGCTCACTCGATCGGTTCTTACGTCGAGCGTTATTTTGCTTGTGTGACGTTTAAGTTCATTAAAGATTACTCTATGAGCGAGGATAGAGTGCAAGCGAGCGAGATGTGGAAGAGAAATGCGAATAGATTGATTGGTTGAAAATAAATGTTTTATACGCATAATGTAAAGAAGTTTGCGAATAATGAGAAGTTTTCTTATTGTTGCAGCAATAATCAGGTGTGCTTTTATTACTCGATCATCACCTTTCCCAATTCAAACATTTTCAATCATTTCGTTGCACAGGTAAATAAATTCGTTGCTATTAAAGTTGATTTCCCCAAAGTTTTAATTTTTAAATATCGTCGCTTCCGACGAACAGTAAGAGATCCCAAATTACCCACGAAGACTAGCATATTTAATTTCCATCCATGAAAAAGTTTACATTTCACGCCTTTGCCACGAACACTAACATATGTTGCTCGATGATTATATCAAATTTCTAAATTTTTGTATTAATCGATCGCAATTTTTTAAAATAATATGCAACAGCAAGTGTGTACTGTGAAAGTTTTAGATTTTTCCAAATTCCAGAGTCAAAGATTTTTTTCTTTTTTTTTTTAATAACTCGAGGATAACGCTGTCGATCTACTTGAAATTTGCACAGTACATACTTCTCATTGTGTATTATACATTTTTTTTAAATTTTAAACTCGGGATCGATCATTAAAATAATGAGAAATTGAATGTATTCTTCAAAGTATGAGTGTGAAATGTCTTAATCTTCGTGGCAAAAATATAAAATCTCATAGTTTCCGTGGCAAAAAGGTAAATTAAGCTATTCTTCGCGGCAACAATTGAAATGTAAACCTCTTCGTGGCAAGATTTCAAATATGATGTTCTTCGTCGCGTGGAAATGAAATCCCATACTCTTCTTTGGGGATCACGATATAATAATAGTTGTGCTCTTTTGTTACGTACGTATACGAATCCAAAGGTTCAATAAAAAAACAAATAAAACAAAGCATCCAATGTTTCGCAACTCGATCATCATCGAAATTTCGCACATATCTCCGGTCGACATTCAAGCCCCAAACGAGAAAATTTCTCTCAACGGATTTCTGTTCGTTCCCGCATCGGGTAACTCGCCACCCGGCTAAATTATCCCTTCGTCGCAACAAATCTACAGCCAGCAGTTCCTCCGCGCGCAAACACCTCCGTATACCGAGCGCCAGATGTCAGCACCCGCTAAACCACCACAAAAGATGACGAGATGACCGCGTATACTCCATCGGATGAAGCGTCGCGTCCAGCGCCTGGCTTCATACTTGTCTGCTGCGTGTATACGTGTATAATCCAGACCAGCCGTCGAAGGGAAGCCGACCCAGCCGCGAGGGAGAGAGAAGCGTCTGACGTAGGCTATACCAGCAGGCGGCCAGTCTCGCGGAGAAAGAGCGAGAGAGAGAGAGAGAGAGGAGGGGGAGTCTGGCGCATTCTATGGGCGGGGCTTCCATACTATACCAGCTGGCAGATGTTTCCCGCGCCGCGTCGTCGTATATATATCGCGGCCGGGAACGCGAGCGACGGCATTCCACTGGCGTAAAACTACACGTCGGCTCGTACACACGCTGTATATATATATGTATATATACATACACGTTCTGGCTGCTTTTTTACCTCTAACCTACTCGTGTTGTATATACATATACGCGTATGTATAAATATGCGCGTTATAACTTGCGTTTTGTGTACACACAAAACGCAAGTTTGCTAAATACAATATATGTACAGCGAGGTCGAGGAAACTACGAATATTTATATATATATATATTAGGACGATGGGTGAAAAATACACGATGAGTATAGCGCGCGAGGAGGAACCGGTTCTCCGTGAAATTCGCATCATAAAATGAAACGTGATCGGCCTGGCGGTATATGAGCGAGATTGCGGGCTAAAAGTTACGATAGTCGCGATGGGATTTTTTCTCGAGTAATTCTCCGACACGCTTTGATTGTTTATTTATACGCGAGATGGACTATTTCAGATTTCATGATTCGCAAATTTCGTCCTTTAGCTCGTTGAATTTTCTCGTGTATGCCGAGAATCGAGTTTATACATACCGTAGCTATGCGTTTCGAAGGAATGCTTAGTTTTTACAACGATAAATCATCGAGAGCTGGTATAGGTATGCACGGGTGACTCGATGCTTTTATTATTTATACCTTTGGGCGATAATGCCACGCTATGATTCAATAATGAAGGAATGACTTGACGTTTCGCAAGACGCTCTATTATTAGCCTGAAAATCGCTAACAAGGTTCCTCCATCAAAAGTAGGTATAGCGTTCGCTCGATGATAGAAAAAAAAGGGTTACGCGGCATCGCCCCAAAAATACACCTATATACACATAACTGCTGCTGCACAGAAACCTCAGCTGTTCGCTCATCTCGAGATAACGCAGGAATCTACGCCGGTACAATCCTCTCCGGCTATGCACTGTACACAGTACGTATATATATATGTGTATACACGTACATCCCTTTCGTATCACACACACACATACACATTAGTAAATCCAGACACATACATGTAGCTCCATAGAGACTTGCGTCGCGCGACATCGGGCCGCTTGCGGCGCTGCGCGCGCAGCTCGCGGTGCGGCGGCTCGACCGGCAGCTGCGTCACTCTCCAGTCCCGCGCCGCCACTCAGTCAGCCAGCTACGCTTGTGCGCGCTCTTTCTGTGTCGCTCGCTTTTCCACTTACACACACACACACACACACACACGTATACACTTGCTCACACTGTGCATATACATAATATATACGTAGCCGCGCGTAACGACGACAACAACAAAACCACCCCCATCATCGCGTGGCGCGTGTGTGTCAGCAGGTGTTGAGCGCGACTTTTTCATACACCGGGGTGTTGTTGTATAAGCGACTCTCTGCGTATAGTGGTGCTGGTTAAAATAGCCGAAATCGCACGTTTCTAGCCTATAAAGAACAAGTGGAAAATAATACAAGTATAGCAGCTGAAAGTGTCTTGTATATGTGCTGTGCGCAAAAAGGCTGCGCGACGGACGACATGCTGCGCGTGTCAGTCATGCCTCGGAGGAACGACCGACGAGTCTTCGCGCTGGCCCGCGGCTGCCTCAGCCGGTGAACCGCGAGTAGTGAGAGAGAGAGAGAGATAGAGAACAGCAGCAGCGCGAGAACCTAACCTCAATTCAGTCCACGAGTGCGAAACAGTGTGCACGTTTTGTCGCCGCGAGTTCTTTCATTCTGTGTGTGTGTGTGAGAGAGCGAGAGAGAGAGAGAGAGAAAGAGAGGAGAGCACCGATCGATACGAAAGTCAGTGTGTGCATGTGTAAGGAGTAAGAAAAACAGTGATAGAGTGAGAGAGAGAGAGAAAAAAGTGGCTGTATGCACACAACCGCGAGCGAGTTATATATACGTAAGCAGTGATTCCTCGCCGACTACTCAGCTGTTTCCCGCCAAGAGCGGCCATTACGACGTGCGAGAGAGAGAGCTGCGCTGCACACCGCGACCGTCTTCCATCCGCGCGCGGGAATTATACTTGCATCGCGAGAGATTGATAACGAGAGTGCGGTATAGTGCTGTGGTTTCTAATAATAAATAGAGAGAGATATATATATAAACATCGCCGAGGGAAAAGGAGACACTGTATGGTGGTGATATCGTCGAAGCAGCCACTGCAGGCCGAGGGGACGGCTCGTCGCAGTAGCGGCAATAATAATAAGAGGAGGACGCCTGTGTCCGCGAGTGCTGGTGCGTTGGTTGTAAGTGGTGTTGGTGGTGTTGTCGGTTGCACGGGAAAACAACGGCGCGAGCACGGGATTATGTCAGTGTTTGCCAACAGCGACCTGCTTGAGGAAATCGTCGAGACGACCGAGGAGCAGGAAGACCTCTGCAGGTGAGTTTTTTCTTTTTTTTTCCTTCGATTTTTACACATTGCGGAGACAGTGAAATGCCTCGTTACGAGTACCGATCATCGATTACTTACGCGATGAGGCGCAAAAGACGCAGCAGCGCGGCGGCGGGCAATAAACGTCGATGACTTTATTGCCGCGGCTGTAACTGGTATAAACTTTTGCGACGTCGCACTGCTGCTACGACGTAGGTACATTTTCAACCTGCTTTTCTTTTGTTCACTCGCGCTGTTTATACCCATGCGTTAATGGACGGTAACGGTTTTTTATTACGCATTTTTCAACTTGTTCGAGGCATGTCACTTGTATGGTTTTTCTTCCCCACTTGCGTTTGCCAACTTTTGAGCTCCAGCAGCGACGAAAAAACTGTATAGAAAGTATCGAGGAAAACCGATTGTGGATAGTTTGCTCGTTGCTGCGCCGGCCATGTGACATGTTTATTCGCTCTACAAAGTCGCGCGACGCGCCGACAGAGATAATACGCTTGCGCCGAGGTATATTTCCCCATATAATCCCCATATAAAAAAGTCATGACCGGATGTTGTGAAGCCAAGATAGAAGTTATGTGATTGGCTCATGTAGTGCGCATGCGTCTAAAACAGGAAGTCTAAACGTCTTCTAGGTTAGGGCGCGCAACGCGCGCTTTTCAAACTCTAGTATATATATACGAGAGAAGAAGCCACCGCCAGCCGGGGAAGATTTTCAAAACATCAATATGGACCCTGGCGGCTTTTCGGCGAGGCTTTTTACGAGGCTCTTGTAAATAATAGATTACTTATATACACTCTCTTGCGAATTATCTAGCACCTCCTTGTAATGCAATGCATTAGTGTGGTTTAGATTACTATAGATATTATAGTTAAGGTAGTTTGCTAGTTATGGGTGACGAAGAAATAATTATTGCACGTCACTTGTATGATTATATAACAACATTTTATTCTTATATGTATACGCATAAACATGGATTTTTATCCGTAAGAGTACCGGATTATAATATATACACATTGTAACCCTTTAAAGTTTTCCGCATAGTTAATAAGCCGACTGTTCTCGTTCTATAAATAAATGATGAGGATAATACAAACACAAACTAGCCTCGAGTTGGAAAACTCTCCAAATCAATTCAAGCCTAAAAAACACGCACGCACACGCATATCACATACTCGACGCTCATGCAAATAAGCGGCTAATTTGAATCTCTCGTAGCCGAGAAAATCCTTCAACGACGCACTCGATGTCGTCGAACTCTCCGAAGAAACTCTTTCTCTCTCTTTCTTGGGATCTCTTCACGGCTTTTTTCCGAGAGCATTCGAAGGTCGCGAGGTCGCTTGAATCGCTCTTTTCCGTTCCACACTCAGCTGTTTCTCTTGTACGTTACTACGCGCCGCGGCGGCGGCCGGCCGGCTGCGATCAAGGACGCGCACAAACGCCTCGATTGCGCGCGTTTCTGTGTGCGCGTGTGTGTGTGCCGGCGGCGGCTCGTTTGTCAGCGATTTGACGCGCCATAGTATAAATTTCGAACGCGCGGACTTTGTTGCTGAGGAACGAATGTATAACCATACAGCATTTGTGCGCGGGCATTTGGTTTTATGACCGGTTTATCGTTTTAGTGTCATAATTTTCAGTGGGGGGGCTGGTTGTTGTTGATGATGTCGATGGGCCGTGTATGATTTTTATGTTTCTCGCAAGAATAGTGAGGATACCGTTAGGGCTATATTTAAGGAGCGGTGTATTTGTGTCTGTGCGTATGTATACACGAAATTAGAATGGCTTTTGAGCGCAGCGATTTACAAGTGTCGTTCTATTGTCTTGATTAAAAATAGATTGTGATAGCGTTATCGCTCAAAAGTATACACTTATCGAACGTTGGCTGTCTTATATGATAATCAAAGGCTTTAGCACATGGCTTCGGTATATAGGTTGCGTCACTTCTCGATTCCTTCGTCTCGGGCCAATTTGAAATAATAAATATAAAAATAATAGAGCTGACTTATTCATGAGACGTGCTGCTCGTTAAATAAACTTTGTTGTGCATCTCATCTCTTGGGTATAATTATTGCAAGGAATATCTCTGTTGGATATTCATGTGAATAATAAACAGTGTTTACACGAGCATTAAATTATAAACAAGTGGACTCTGTCGTGAGAGAAAAAAAGGTAATGTTACAAAGTCTATATGAGCGTATCGAAATATGTGCAATTGTTCATAAATTTGGTCATCGTTAAATTTAATAAAGTTTACTCGTCAATTCCAGCATAAGAAACAAGGTCCCCAATAGTTGCAGATCCGCACCACGCATTCACAAAAACTTAATATTCCTCTCAAAGTAAAGGTATAAATTAGCAATAATCCACATGACAAGGGGGCTAACGAGAATCAGTGCAGATAAAGACAGCAGTAATTATCGTAGAAATCTTTACTTAAACAGCCCATCCATGTATATGAAAATTTTTCAAGCGTTGTTTATTTAAAGTCCCGTTCTTTTCCACGTATGAAATTTTCAAGCGACGCTCGTTGCGAACTCAAAGTGAAATATACTTCACATGCAAATATTCTCTCTCCCTTCCTCTCGTTCACAATACTATCAGCGCTAGTCGCGATAACATTTTCTCTTCTCGCGCACAGAGTTAAAATGTTTCAAACTCGCCGCCACTGCTGCGATTTTATTCTCATCAGAGACTCACCCGACGTCATATTATTTTATGGGTGGTGTTTTTCATAATTATATTCTTCTTGAAAACCCATCAGTCCCAGACATACTTAATCCCCTGGTGTCGAGAGAAAAAGAACAAAACGTGTCGATTGATTTCCCTCCGAAATAGCTGACACAAGGAAAATAGAAGAAAAGTGCTCGTATATGCAAAAATCACAAAGCGTGTCCGGAGTTACTCCGTGGATTACGGAAAAGGTTTGACGTAATTGAGGAAACACTGCCGCAGCCCGAAAAGTCGTTGGCTGCTGCTGCTCGGCTTCTTTTTGCAGCGTAACACGACGCGAAGAAGGAGAGAGAAAGAGAGAGAGAGAGAGCGAGCGAGAGAGAGAGGACGCTTGGTCGACCGTTATTTTGCACGAGAGGGAGAGATCGCAGACGCGCCTAAAGTTTCGTGCGCGCATACAGTGGGCTTGGCTGCTGTGCCGGTTTTTATTTTGTTTGCCTTCTGCGATGCGCCCGGCCGTTGTCGTCGCGTCTCTCTCTCTCTCTCTCTCTCTCTCTCTCTCTCTCTCTCTCTCTCTTTCTTTCTCGGCTTCTCTTCTTTGCTGCATGCACTGGATGCGTGCTTTGCTTTCTTTGCCGAGCGCGTTCTCCGGTTTTGGCTTGGGGCGACGATTCTTCGGCTTTGAAGATCGTAGCTTTATTATTAGCCGAATTATATTTAATATTTTTCTTCCAAATTTTGTGCTCGTTACAAATTCATACGCCATTTTGCTACTCCCTGCATAGAAACGAAGCTGATCCCATGCATCGAACATTCCAACTAGTGAGGGAAAAAATTCCGCGCTCACAGAAGCAGTGAAGCCAGACGCAGAGATTGTTTTTCTGTTTTTCTTTTCCTCGCGCGCCCGCGAGCTCTCTCCGAGACCGACTTTGGAGAGCTGCGCTCAGCTTGTTGTTGTCGCGTGACGTAAAGCCGGCTACG